>VZDJ01005178.1:321868-345053 GCA_008694505.1 Cyanoderma ruficeps
ATTCCATCATCCCATGGGGAGAGGCTCCGCCCAGGGGGAGGAGCCCAGCATTCCCACCTGGATCAAAGCTGGGATTGGGAACAGCAGCACAGCCTGTCTGCACTGGATTCCCAGAGGGAGCCCAGACCCAGCTCAGCACCACTGGACCCTTCTCCAGGATCATCTCTGCTCCCACAGAACCACATCTGTCCCTGCAGGAGGATTTATTTAGACTGCTCCCAACACCCTGACCAGGGTGCCAGGCCATATTCTGACTCTGCCAGTGTTTCTAGGATTTTTTGATTGTTTGTTTTACTACATTTGTGTTTTTTAAATGCTTTACTACGTTTGTATTTTTTAATATTCCTAGTAAAGAGCTCTTATTCCTATTTCCAAATCTTTGCCTGAAAGCTCCCTTAATTTCAAAATTATAATAATTCAGAGGGAGGGGGTTTACATTCTCCATTCCAAGAGAAGCTCCAGCTTTCCCTGGCAGACACCTGTCTTTCCAAACCAAGACATCCACAAACTGCACTGAGGGTGGGGGCACTGACAGAACTCAGTTTTTAAGCAGTGCAACTCCTTGACTTGCAGTCAGAGTGGAACCCTGGAGTCTGAAGGGACTCGAGAGATTCCACTGAAAGAAAGGCCAGGTGGACACACCTGAACCAGCCTCTCCAGAACGTGTAAGGACATTCTCTGTGCCAGGACAAGTGACAGCTCACCTGCTCCAGAGACAAGAACAGCCACCTTCACCTTTCTCTTCCTGGGCTGGGGCTGGCTCTGGGCAGTGCTGTCGTTCAGCAGCTGCTGGGGGCTGCTCAGCTGCAGGGCCTCCACAAGATTCTCCACTTCAATGCGAGAACCTGCTCCAAACACACGAGGAAAATGTCAGATTTTACCTTTTCTTCTCAACTGGCTTTGTGTAGTTTATTCACAATGTTTCAACGACAAGAAATTCTATCAGCAGTGAATTTATGCTGGCACAGATAGAGCTCCAAAAGGATTCAGTGCTTGAACAAACCAGATCCCAGGAGCTGTGCTGGTCTCTGGTGTCACCTGCTCACAAAGCTGTTCACAAAGGCCCAGGCATGGCCTTCTCAAGGATTAGTCCCATCTTTTATACCTCTCATGTCCCAAAAAGACACTAAAAATCATGCTGATGGAGCTGAGGTGACATTTTGGCTGCCCAAACTGTTGTGTTTCCAGAGGGGTTTTGGTTCCTGTCCTGCTGGATGTCAATCACTGACACACCAGGATTCAGACTGACCATTACCACACAGCACTGCACAAAGCTGTGGCCTGTCCTCAACCTTTACATGGATCTGTGTGAGCTGGGAAGGGGTGGGCAAGAGGGGACATGATCACCATGAGCATGGTAAAATATCCACTGATTTTTGGAACAATCAGCACAGGGATTTTCTGAAGCCTCAGGGAGGGGAATAGGTTATCCAGGTGCTGCCACTCTGAAACAAGAACTCATTTCTCATTTATTTAATACTGAAAGGTAGATGTGGAGGTGTCCAGTAGCCTCCAGCCTAGTGAAACAACAGGAAAGTGGTGTGAACTACACAAACTTTGGAACTGGGAGTTTCTTCAGCCCCATGTGGACACCAGCTCACCTGTGTGACAAGGGGCAACCACCTTCCCAATCAGCCAGGCCTCCTGCTGCCTCTGGATGTCCTGCAGAACGTGCTGGGCCAGCTCCTTCTGCACGACCAAGACGGCCCCGATCCCACAGGGGAAGGTCTGAGCCATCTCCTCTGCAGAGAGGTTCCCCTCCTTGTAGAGCCAGCAAAAGATTTCAGGGATCTTCCAGCTGAGAGCATCTGGAAAACATTGAAATTTGTGTGTGGGCAGCACAAATGTTTGCTGTTATTTATGATTTACTGTCTGCGGTGACAGCGATGTGTCACAAGAGCTGGTGGAGACCAATTCCTGCTGCCACAGAATTCCAGGATCTCCAAGGCTGGAAAATCCCTCCCAACCCAGGCAGTCCCAGCTGTGTCCACCTTGTCCCCAGCCCAGAGCTCTGAGTGCCACCTCCAGGGATGGGCACTCCAAAGCTCCCTGGGCACTTCCAAGGCCTGAGCACCCTTTCCATGGGGAAATTCCTCCTGGTGTCCAACCTGAGGGGACCTTAAAGCCCACGTCAATCCATCCTCTGCCATGGGCAAGGACACTTTCCACTATCCCAGGGTGCTCCGAGCCCCAGTGTCCAACCTGGCCTTGGAAGTTTCTTTCTTTCCTTTCCACTTTCGTTCTAGAGAAACCCAACACAGAGACACCTTTCTTTCCCCCTCCTCATCCCCTCTGTATTTCTAGACTCACATGCGCATGGTTTTGTTTGCTTTTTCAAATTTCTGAATTCTTTGCCCAATTTTGGCTCCATCAGAAAAAGTTCTGCCTTACTCACAGATGTCAGATGTTGTGGGGATGCTACCAAAAAAGTGCATTAAATGTGTGTGTGTATGGAGCAAATGGTGCAAATTTATTATCCCACCAAACCTCAGTATTTGGTCAAAATGTTCTGTTTGGAGAGGTGTTCTGAGGAACACACAATCTTTTCCAGCACCTTTTTGTCCTAGAGGTGTGCTTCATCTCCTGTGGAATTTCCCTTCTCCAACAATGGGTGGGGCTCATCACTTGGAATAGGAATGGTTTTGACACCCATTTGGGGCCATTCCCCTCTGCAGGGACATTCCTGAGGATTCCACAGCTGAAGCTGGAAGGTCAAGGCTGTGCTGTGCCTGAGTTTTGTCCCACAGGAACATACACAGAATCACAGAATCCCTGGGTTGGGAGAGACCTCCAAGATCATCAAGTCCAACCCAGCCCCAACATCTCAACTAAACCCTGACCCCAAGTGCCACATCCAGTCTTTATTTAAACACATCCAGGGATGGTGACTCCAACACCTCCCCAGACAGATCATTCCAATATTTTATTACCCTTTCTGTAAAAAACTTTTTCTGATATCCAGCCTGTATTTCCCTTGGCACAGCTTGAGGCTGTGTCCTCTCATTCTGTCAGTTGCTGCCTGGAGAAAGAGACCAACCCCACCTGAGCACAGCCACCTTTCAGGGGATTGTAGAGAGTGATCAGGTCACCCCTGAGTCTCCTTTTCTCCACGCTAAACACCCCCAGCTCCCTCAGTCTCAGGTGCTTACCCAGGACGGCGCTGACGTGCTCGGGCAGGACCCTGGAGATGCCCCCCAGGAGCCCCTCGGCCGTGGGGGCAAAGCCCTTCACGTGCCCCGAGCGAAGGACGGGCAGCAGAGCTGGGCTGAACATTTTCCCTGGGGTCAGCAGAACATCTCCTGCAAACAACAGCATCACCTCAGTCCTCCTGTTTAAAACCTCGTGAGAAGTTTAGAATCAAAGCATCCCAGACTGGGTTGGATTGGGAGGGCTTTAAATCCCACCCAGTGCCACCCCTGCCATGGCAGGGCACCTCCCACTGTCCCAGGCTGCTCCAAGCCCCAGTGTCCAACCTGGCCTTGGGCACTGCCAGGGATCCAGGGGCAGCCACAGCTGCTCTGGGCACCCTGTGCCAGGGCCTGCCCACCCTGCCAGGGAACAATTCCTGCCCCAGATCCAACCTAAATTTCCCCTCTTTCAGTTTGTACTCATTCCCTGGCTCCTGTCCCTCCAGGCCTTGTCCCCAGTCCCTCTGCAGCTCTCCTGGAGCCCCTCTGGGCCCTGGCAGGGGCTCTGAGGTTTCCCAGAGTCTTCCACTCTCCAGGCTGAATTCACTGAATTTGTTTGAAAGGTCGTGGGGATGTTTTTGGGAATGCTTCCCTGAACAGGTTCCTTTCCCAGTCCTTGCAGAAGACCTTGGCAAGGAGGCAGAAGTGCTGCCCACCCTTGCAGAGCAGTGGACACCAGCCTGACCCCAAAGCCCGATTAACCCAGGGATGGATGGGAACAGCTCTGGGCAGCACCTGGCCTTGCCAGTGCCCTAGGAAAAGAAAGGATGGCACACCCGGACCTGGCCCTGGCAGTGCCCTAGGAAAAGAAAGGATGGCACACCCACACCTGGCTCTGGCAGTGCCCTGGGAAAAGGAAGGATGGCACACCCACACCTGGCTCTGGCAGTGCCCTGGGAAAAGGAAGAATGGCACAGCCAGACCTGGCCCTGGCAGTGCCCTGGGAAAAAGGAAGGATGGCACAGCCAGATGTGGCCCTGGCAGTGCCCTGGGAAAAGGAAGGATGGCACACCCAGACCTGGCCCTGGCAGTGCCCTGGGAAAATCAAGGATGGCACAGCCAGATGTGTCCCTGGCAGTGCCCTGGGAAAAGGAAGGATGGCACAGCCAGACGTGGCCCTGGCAGTGCCCTGGGAAAAAGAAGGATGGCACACCCAGGGTGCTGTGCCCGCAGCTGCCCGGGGCCGGCGAGGAGCAGTGCAGGGAGGATGTCAGGAGGATCCTGCGCACGATGCCGAAGGCGGGGCCGGGGATGCCGGGGCAGCCCAGCCCCAGGAGCGCGTCCCCCTCCTGGGCTCTCTGCAGCCCCGGCAGCCGCTGGCCCCGCTCCACCGCGCCCACCACGAACCCGGCCAGGTCACAGTGCCCGGGGGGACACGGAGCCGCCACTTCGGTCACCTGCTCACCTGCCAGGGGAGAGAGGGGTCAGCACCTCCTGCTTGTGCTCATCTTAGACTCGCAGAATCCCACAAGGATTTGGGTTGGGAGGGATCTTAAAGCCCACCCAGTGCCACCCCTGCCATGGCAGGGACACCTTCCACTGTCCCAGGCTGCTCCCAATGTCCAACCTGGCCTTGGACACTCCCAAGTGTCTCACAGCTTCTCTGGGAATTCCATCCCGGCCCCTCCTCACCCTCCCAGGGAACAATTCCTGCCCAATATGCCATCTAGCCCTTCCCTCCCTCAGCTCAAAGCCATTACTGTAACACCATTTTAAATTTATGGCATTTCCTAAAGTCAGCAGCACATCCAGGGACACACAGCCTAAGAACATTCAGATATATTTTTGAAATCTTTCTTGGTTTGTTACTGCACCTCAGGACTCCAACCAAACAAAGCTTCATGAAACAAGAAGTGTTTTTGTCATTATTATTTCTGGTACTCACGTGGCACCTCCCTGAGTATGGGAGAGGACATGGAAACATTAACACTGAAGAATGTGAGGCTTCCAGTTCTGTTCTCCTTTTTCCAGGGACAGAGAAGGAAGAGCAAGGATCCAAGTGCACAAATACTAAACCCCATCTTTCTGTGCTGACCCATTTTACAGACAAGGAAGAACTGAAGCACAAATTCTCAACTGGATTTTCCCCCAAACAGAAACCAACAATTCCAGGGCCACGTTCTGCCTCCACCTCCCAAGTCCATTTATCTGGTGACAAAATCAACCTCAGACCCCTCAAATCTGAGAGGAGAGGAGGGTCCATACCCAGGAAAGCACAGCCTGCACTCCTGCAAGCCTCAGCTATTCCTTCTTTGATTGTTTCCAGCACTTCAGCATCGAGTTTGCCACAGGTCAAATGACTGAGGAAGAAGAGGGGCTCGGCCCCCTGGGCCAGGAGGTCATTGACACACAGGGCCACCAGGTCCTGCCCGATGGTGTCGTGTCTTTTACAGACCTGGGCAACCTGCAAAACATGATGGGAACGAGAAACAGGCAAAGCTCAATTGTTAATCAGTGAAATCACCAGAAACCTTCTTTTCTCTGAAAGGAATCACTACAGGCCTGTNTTACCTGGTTGAAATCAAGAGAAAACAGCTCATTTTCTTGCAGACAAAAAAAGAGAAATCTATTTTGCTTTTTTCTAATAGTTTGAATTCCAGCCATAGCTACCTAGAAATTGTCATTTTGAGATTTTTTTTTTTGTTTGCTTGTTTCTTTGCTTTTTGGAATATTATCGTAGAATCATGGAATGATTTGGGTTGGGAGGGACCTCAAAGCCCATCCAAATCCCATTCCTGCCATGGCAGGGACACCTCCCACTGTCCCAGGCTGCTCCAAGCCCAGTGTCCAACCTGGCCTTGGGCACTGCCAGGGATCCAGGGGCAGCCACAGCTGCTCTGGGCACCCTGGGCCAGGGCCTGCCCACCCTGCCAGGGAACAATTCCTGCCCCAGATCCCATCCAGCCCTGCCCTCTGGCCCTGGGAAGCCATTCCCTGGCTCCTGTCCCTGCAGGCCTTGTCCCCAGTCCCTCTGCAGCTCTCCTGGAGCCCCTTTAGGCCCTGGAAGGTTTTTTATAAAGCACAGACAGTTCCCTCAGGGAAGTTGCTGTTTGGTTTTAGGAGTTCTCATGGTGTCTGCATTTCACCAGTAATAAAACCTGGGTCAGGTGTTGTGGCTCCTGCTCAGCTCACGGGGCTGCCATGGGACAAAGGTTACACAGGGATCACAGAATTATAAAATCAGAGAATTATTGAGGGTGCAGAAGACCTTTAAGATCATCGGTGGCTAAATTTTCAAGGGGGTACCTTTTACTGACACAGATCCACCTGTGCAGGAAAGCCCAGGACAGAGGGATGGGCGAGGGGAAAACGTGGATAAACACCACAGGATTCCAAATGGTGAGGGAGCAGCACCCAAACAAAGTCTGGGCTTGGATTCCTGATTGATTTCCCTGGATTTAGGATGGGTTTAGGAGTGCTATGGAAACAGGCATCCCACAGCCTTTGCTGCATGGCAACACCTCCCTCCCACTGCTCCAGGAACACTCCAGCCAACCTTTCCTTGGCCAAGGAAGAACCTTGGGAACAGTCTGTGGAGACACAGCTGGGAATGTCTCTGTGCCAGGCAGTTGGAACAAAGCCTCACAAGAGCCAGCACAATCCCTTTTTCATGCTCAGAGGTGTCAGAGGATGTGAGACTTCAAAAGGCCTTCGGGATGATTCTTCTCAGTCTCCTGCTGTTTGTTATCCTGGCATTGAAGGCAAAAACCTTTTGAAACAAGGGACATCTCTGTGCTTGACAGTGAAAGGAGCTTCAGATCTCCACTCTCCAGGTGGCTGAAAACCTTCTGATTTAATATATAAATAAATCCTCAGGTCAACTTATCCTGATTCAATACATAAATACATCCCTGGCTCTATTTGTCCCAATTCACTACATAAATATATTCCTAACTCAGCTTATTCTTCTATGTTTTTACCTAATTAAAATTCTTTATTTCTTGGCTTCTTTAATGTTTATTTCCCCCATCCTTCCTTTCCCCAGGGCCCTGACAGAGGTACCTGCTCCTCCCTTTCCATACACAATTTATTAGGCTGAGTCTGCCAGTTCTCATTTCAACAACTCCCTGTGCTCCTCCACACAGATCCTACTCCAAGCCAATGGACCCTCTGGCTTATAGCAGAAATTCTGGGGTTTAGTGCCTCAAGTTTTCAGCTAAATTTTGGGTTATTATCATTTCACCACAAAATATCCACATCCTCAATGAAGAATGCCCAGGCTGTGCACAAATAACCATTTACAAAGTTCAGGTGGACTCAGGGGTGTTTGTAGAGCTCAGGAGGGTGCAGATGGTGGCACTAAAACAGCCCTGGCAGGTGACATCACCTTTGCTGCAGTGGAGCTGCCAGTTACCTGCAGTTTGGGTCCAAGGCCCTTGGTCTGGGACACCAGGATGGGATCATCATAACCAGACGCCTTCAGGTCAAAGAAAGCAGCAAAGCCTCCTCCTTCTGAGCGACCTCCTGCCGAGCACAAACACGGCATGGGTTGGGTTTATGGGAAATAAAACCACCCAAAACTCTCACCAAGAAAAGAACTGAAAATTATCACAGAATCCCTGAGGCTGGAAAAGCCCTCCCAGCCCAGGCAGAATATCCCAGCTGTGCCCACCTTGTCCCCAGCCCAGAGCTCTGAGTGCCACCTCCAGGTGACACCTCCAGGGATGGGCACTCCAAAGCTCCCTGGGCAGTGCCAAGGCCTGAGCACCCTTTCCATGGGGAAATTCCTGCTGCTGGCCAAGCTGAGCCTCCCCTGGCCCAGCCTGAGGCCGTTCCCTCTCCTCCTGTCCCTGTTCCCTGGGAGCACAGCCCGACCCCCCCGGCTGTCCCCTCCTGGCAGGGACTTGTGCAGAGCCACAAGGTCCCCCCTGAGCCTCCTTTTCTCCAGGGTTTTTATTACTATTATTGATTTATTTCCATTATATTCCTCTCCATTCTGCGCCTTTAAGAACCACAATCACCTCCATGGCAAGGCAGACATTTGTAAATCCATCATAAAGGGAGTGACTAGAAAGAAATGAATTTTCTCTCTTTGTGCTGATCCCAGCCCAGTTTCCCAAGCTCAGTTTCAATGCCACAGTTTCATTGCCCACTCCCCAGGGAGAACAGAACCAATACACTGCGGGAATTCCCAGATTCTGCCCAGTCCTACCTGCCCTGGCACCTCTCAGAGCTGCTGTTTGTGGCAGATGACTCCAAACGTCCCTGGTTGCAGCTCCCACGGGTCTGTCCTTGTACACCAGGGCCCTGTGGGGAGGGAAGGACGTGCTGGCAGCAGCGGTGACCCTTTCTGCAGGGCCCAGCAGAGATGGGCCAGCTGTGAGAGGCAGGGAGGAACATCTGGGCTGGGCTCAGGGGCTGTGCTCACGTACAGGGGCTGCTGGAGCAGCCGCAGGCCCCGCAGCCCGATGTCCCTCCTGAAGGTGGCCCCCGGGAAGTGGATGGTGGCCACACCCCTGTTGGCTTCTCCCACGGCTTCCATCAGGTCCTGCTTGACAGCAGTGATGGACAGGACTCTGCCACCACTTGTCACCACCCTGCCATCCTTCAGTGCTGTGCCCCCGTGGAAAACCTGCAGCCCCAACTCCTCAGCTTGCAGAAGCCCTGCAAAAACAAAGGGAGTTCTCTGAGGAGTTTGAATTGCATTCTCTGTTGACTCAAATCTCAGACTCAAGGTGGGAAGAGCCCTTCAGGATGACCCAGCAGCACCAGCATCACCCCAATCCCTGTCCCCAGGGGCCACATCCAGGCTCCTCCTGAACACTCCCACACACAGTGACTCCAAACCTCCCTGGGCAGCTCATCCCAAGGCCTGGCCACTCTGTGAGGGAAAAAATGTTTCCAGTTTTCAAGCTGAGCCTCCCCTGGTGCAATCTGAGGCCATTTCCTCTCCTCCTTTCCCTGCCCCTCCTGGCAGGGACTTGTGCAGAGCAGTGAGGTCCCCCTGAGCCTCCTCTTCTCCAGGCTGAGCCCCCTGCTCCTCCCAGGATGTGTTTTCCAGCCCTTTCCCCAGATCCATTACCTTCTGTGGACAAAACACTGAAGACTGAAGTAATTTATTCAGCCAAGGGAGAACAAAGAAGTTTTCACCTTTGCTTTTTTTCCTGAGAAACAGCATCATCAGTGAAAGACATCCCAGTGCACTGGCCCCAGGAATCTTCTTCTGAGCCATTCAGTAAAGCATCAGGGAATGGACTGGAAGGGACTCAAAGCCCACCCAGTGCCACCCCTGCCATGGCAGGGACACCTCCCACTGTCCCCAGTGTCCAACCTGGCCTTGGGCACTGCCAGGGATCCAGGGGCAGCCACAGCTGCTCTGGGCACCCTGTGCCAGGGCCTGCCCACCCTGCCAGGGAACAATTCCTGCCCCAGATCCCATCCAGCCCTGCCCTCTGGCAGTTTNCTGTCCCTGCAGGCCTTGGGAATTGTCTCTCTCCAGGTTTCCTGGGGCTCCTTCAGGCCCTGCAAGGCCACCCTGAGCTCAGCCCAAAGCTTCTCCTGTCCAGGCTGAACAATCCCAGCTGTGCCAGCCTTTCCTCCCAGCAGAGCTGCTCCATCCCTCTGCTCATCCTGGAGCCTCCTCTGGGCTCTCCTACATGTCCATGTCTAGGGCACGCCAAATGTAAAGAAAGAAATCCCACAGGAACAGAAATACGGGATCCACCACAAGGCATGTCCCTGCCCTGTGCCAGGAAAGTTGTTCTCTCTCTGGGAACTGTGCAGGGATGATTTGTGCAGAGCTTTCCTGCACAATCACAATCCACAGGCATTTCCTGCCTGGATTCTCCCCTCTCCCTGACATTAAACCATCAGTGCTGATGTTACCTGTGCACTCCCCCGCTATTCCATCCTGCCCACGCCACACAATTCCCTACAACACCTGGGACTGGTGCCCCACAAACACTCACGGGGGGCTGGTCTGACACAGGGCAACAAAACTGTTCAGGGACTGGAGTTTTTTAGATTCCTGTTTTGAGGGAAGGGTAAGGGAAGAGCAGGAACTGCTGCCACCACCTGGGAAAACGAGAACCGAGCAGTTTTCTCCTTGCTACAGGCTCAAGGGATTCTTCCCCCTGAACCTGCTGCAATGGAAATCCAACCCCTTTGCATCCTGTTGTAAGGAATACTCCAGAATAAACAGTTTGTCAAGCCATGAAAATCAGAGAATCACAGAATATCCCGAGCTGGAAGGACACGCAAGGATCATCCAGTCCAACCCCTGGCCCTGCACAGGACACCTCAACAATCCCACCCTGGGTACCCCTGGGACCACCAACTAAAAATATGGGATTCAGCGTGAAGAAGAGAATACAAACTAATAAACCCCAGGTAACTGGGAAGTGGAGGATAATAACAGAAGAATGGATTGAATTCCTGACTTGACTCTTTTTTGTGATTAACAAGCAGGGGGTCAGAAACCCTGCCAGGAACAAGGCACCAGAGCATGACCTCGTCCCCAGGTGATGGAGGGTCCCCAGAGACCTGCCAAAATTTGGGAGCCCTGGCCAGGAGCTGGGGTACTGGGGTGGGCTGACAACAGGAGAGGGTGGGACTGGCAGGGCAGGAGCTGAGCAGGAAGGAATGGTTCTGCAACAGTTCCCCCTGTTTTCAAACATTGTGAACATCTTCATGAGACCCTGAACGGGGGTGCTGAAACTGAGGAGATGAAGAGTGAATGCCTGTACAAATCCTGAATATCCATATCCAATATCCAAATGGCATTGATATCTAAATGAATATTGAATGACTGTATGAATCCTGAGTATCTGTGTTGAGCATCTATATGGGTATTGAATATCTGTTTCTAATATTTATATTAAGATTGAATATAGATATTAAATATCCATATGAAAATCTATATCTAACATATATAGAGATATTGGATATCTATGCAGATATTGAACATCTATATCAAATATCTATATTAAGATTGAATATCTGTGTTGAGTATCTATATGGATATCGAATATCTGTTTCTGATATCTATATGAAGATTGAATATCAATATCAAATATCCAAATGAATATTAAAATCTATATCTAACATATATAGAGATATTGGATACCTGTGCAGATATTGAACATCTATATCGAATATCTGTATTAATGTTGAATATCTATATGGATATTGAATATCTATATCTAATATCCAAATGAATATTGACTATCTATGTCTAATATATGTATATAGAATATCTACATGAATATTGAATACCTACATGAATACTGAATACTTATCTCTAATATTTCTATGCATATTGAATATCTATATCTAATATATATATATAGAATACCTACCTGAATATTGAACCCTATCTCTAATATCTAAGTTAATACTGAATACCAAATGAATGCAGAGTGTCCCAATGCCCAGCTTGCCCAGACCCCGAGCCCTGCGAGGAAGGTGCCCCAGTCTGGTGACCCTGGGACAGCTGCAGCAGGCTGCCCTACTCCTGTTTCAAAGGTCACAGGCCCTCAGGTCTCACCCTTGTCCCTTGGCTGAGTCCATTCACCTCTGGGAGCAGCAGTAAATCCCAACCCACTGCAGGAATATGCTGTAATTAAAGAATTAACAACCTTCTAGAGTTACCTGTTACCTCCATGCCTTTGTCAGAGTCTCCAGGGTATCCTGGGCTGGCCATGACCACACACACAGAACTTCTGTTCTCCGACCAGGCTGGCATGCAGCTGCAGAGTTTGCCATCAATTGCTGCTTGGATCACTTCATAAAAATCGTTTTCGAGCAGAGGGAGAATTACCTGCGGAAAGTTTTTAGAGTGATGGAAGTTAATTTTTATTTTGCTGGCTTGCTGGAATTTACCTTTATTCCAGTTGATGGAATGAAATCTGTATGTGCAAAGCCAGTAGATTTGGAAACTCTGGGTGAACATTTAATTTGCAGCATCTTTTGGCACCAGTCATAAGTTTAGAAAAACAAGGTGTGAGCTTATGTAGAAGGAACATGAATTTAGGCCCCTCCCATTGTGCTTCTCTCCAGAAAAACCAAATCAGAGGAACCATGTTTTAACTTAAAGCCTTTAACTAATAATTCACAGGAGCTGACAAGCCAAAATTTTAAGTTACCTCAGACATTGTCTAAGATGTTCACATCCAGATCTTTCCCTAGAAATAAACTACAACAGTAAGAGGTAAAAGAATGGAGCATCTTTGATTTTCCAGTGTGTTCCACTCACCTGACACTGGGGATCCCCAAACTGGCATTTAAAGTTTAAAACCTTCATCCCTTCTTTGGTCAGCATCAGACCTGTTTGCAGCACACCTGGACACAAAGAGCACAGCCAAGCAAATGAACTTCAACATTTCTTTCTTTCTTTCTTTCAAGAACTCCTTTAAATGAAACAGAGCATTTTGGAGTGTGGGATTCATTTCTGCAAATCAGAAGGCATTAGGAGCAAGAGTTCTGCAAGCACTCAGATGCAAGTCATAATAATTCCCAAATACCCATAAAAGTGACAAGCAGCCACCTGGGGAACAGGACACCACATTTTAAACCCCACAAAGCGAAGGTTCTCTGGCATCATGCACCCAGCTCCATTCTTACTCAACTCCCACTTGATTCTTACTCAACTCCCACTCCACCCTTACTCAGGCATTGCAAAAAAGGCCTCAAAAAGCAGAAACTGAAGATGTGGGTGGGAGCCCAACTCTTCAGAGGTCTGAGATCTCTTCAGTGCCAACAGCAGCCCTTGGCATTAAGTGACACCTGTGGGCACCACCTGCCTTTTCCAAAACAGCCTCTGGATAAAGATCTGGTGAAAATGGACATTGTTGTGTAGGAGTGAGCAGTACAAGCAGGACTGACCTTGAACTGTAAATAAATCTGGTTTTTTTTAGTAAAATTATGGTGTTTTAAGGAGAAAAGGCCAAAGTTCTCTCCCAAACACAGAGCTGTGAACCAAATGAGTGAGGCTTAACACTGCATGAAAAATCAGCTGCTGCTGAGGGTTTTTTTGAACAAACACCATCTGGGATTCAGAAGCAGCCTCTGACAATGGAAGTGACCTGGGTAGGGGCTTACCTTGGTTTTCAGGTGCTCACTCACCTACATAGGCTGCTCCTTCTTGTCTCAAGCTGTCCACAATGTGCTGGAGGATTGTATCCCTGATGTGCTCTAGAAGAGCTTCTGGAACCTGAGAACCAAATCAAAGTCACTGAGGCAGTGATGATGATGCCTTCAATTTTATCTTTGATGTATTTCAGGCTCTGTGCTGCCCAGGGCTGCAGCTCTGAGCTCACAGTCAGTGTCACTCAGCTCTGCACACAGCAGGGACACAAAACAAATCCTTTTCCTGCTGCACACCAAGGACAACTGGGACAAGTGTTCAGGCCCCAAAGCACAAACAAGGGTGGGCTGAGGAGAGAGAACAAGAAGGATGGGACTGCACCACCTGCAGCTGGAATGGGACAATTCAACCCCAAGATGCAAATGGGCCAAAACTTATAAAAGTGTGAGACCTTGCGACCAGGGGGTCCATTTTGTGACCATTTTGTGCCCATTTTGTGTCCACCTTGGGTGCAGCCCTGGCCAGGCTCTTGTCCTGCCCAAGGTGTGCCCTTGAAGGCCTTTTAATAAATCTCTACTTTATTCTCTGTCCAGTCTCTGTTCCAGCTCAGCCTTCCCAAGGCATCAGTGGCATCTGCTGGCCTTGCTGGCAGGACTGGGCTGAGGAGATGCCTGAGCTCTTTGCTGCTGTCCCACCCCGACCCCTGCTCCTTCCCTTGGGCTGCTGCTGTCTGAAGGGTGGAAATCTCCCTCCCCTGCCTCCCAAGGTGGTTTGGGTGCTCCTGAAGGAGATCTGGGACTGGCAAGCAGGGCTGAACACAGTCAGAGTGTTTCTGTCCTTGGAGGAACCCACACTAATAATAATGTGTTAGAGCAACTTATTTGGAGCAGTGCTTTAAGAACCAACACTGACCCCCAGGTTATGTTCAGGGCACAAAGGTCCTGGGCACACAGGGAATTCTGCAGGGATTTCTGACATGATGCAAATAGTAACAGAGAAACACAAAGTTTAGGAATAATGGAAGAGCTGAAAGAGAAGCTGCTTCAGAGAAAGAAAGCCCAAAGAATGACAATTAGGGTTTGAGCCCTGGGATGAGAAGACACCGGGCTGGGGAGCAGGGGGCCCTGAGGGGCTGTACCTGAGGCACAGGGCAGTAGGCTCCCATCCCTGCCGTGCTGGGGCCCTGGTCCCCATCCTGCAGCCGCTTGTGGGGCTGAGCCGGGGGCATGGAGGCCACGGTGACACCGTCGGTGAAACAGGAGCACTGCGGGGAGAGACACGGGCACAGCGGGGACAGCGGGGACAGCGGGGACAGCGGGGACAGCGGGGACAGCGGGGACAGCGGGGACAGCGGGGACAGCAGCCACAAGAGCCTGACCCGAGGGGCAGCACTGCTGGGCACAGGCTGAGGCTCAGTTCTGCTGGAAAATGTAGAAATTGCGGAAGCCCAGACTGCAAAGGATATTAAAGCCCATCCAATGCCACCCCTGCCATGGCAGGGACACCTTCCACTGTCCCCACATGGGGCACTCGCTAGCAAGGACAAGGAGTCTGGGAACACAACCCCCAGGCAAAGAAATGACACTCTTCTCCTTTAGTTATGGATATTTGATCAGAACCTTCCAAATCATCCTCAGAGAGCATTTTGCTGGTATCTGTCGGGGTAGAAATGATTCTTAACCCTTAACTAATAGAAAAAAATCACTGAAATATTTTTTTCTCCATTACAATTTTTTGGCTTATTGAGCATCCTGAAGGAACAGATGGAAAAGAAGAGCTGGGACCCGAGAACAGAAAGATCAACCTGCTGCAGTTCACAGAATCGTGGAATTACAAAAGGGTTGGGTTGGAGGGACCTTAAAGATCATCCCGTCCCACCCCTGCCATGGCAGGGACACCTCCCACTGTCCCAGGCTGCTCCAAGCCCCAGTGTCCAACCTGGCCTTGGGCACTGCCAGGGATCCAGGGGCAGCCACAGCTGCTCTGGGCACCCTGTGCCAGGGCCTGCCCACCCTCTGAGTAAAGAGTTTCTCAGAATCCCCTAGAATCCATTTCCTCTGCTACAAGCCCATTGTCCTGGAGAATTCATTGTTTCTTTCTCATGTTTAAATTACCAAGAGAAATGGTGGCTGTCATTACAATTCCCTTTTGATGAATCAGATTTTGAGTCACATGGACACATACCTGTACTTTGGCATGTGAATAGCCTAAAAGAGGCACTAAATATTATCACAAAGTTATGGATATAACAAGAATTACCAAGGCAAAGCCCATAAAAACATGTTTTGGGTCACTTTAGGGGAAAAAAACCCAAAACATTTTCCCCCTAAAACAACCACTATAAATGCAACATCATTGTTAATGTAGGAAAAAATCTACTGACAACATGCATTGGTTAGCATGGCACTGGGCTTAGATTGCATGTCATATATATGCAATAGATTTACATTTCCCCAAGTGCAAATAAAACAAAAAAATTTGAAATTTAAAACAATTAACTTGGATGTTTATGCAGAAGCATAGCAATAATGCCAAAGAGTAAAAGCACAACATTACACCATCAATCACATACAGAAAGTTCTTCCCCTTGAAGCAGTTCTTCAATAACAACCATGTCTCCAAACATTCTGTCCTGTAAAAGACAGAACAAAGCAAAAGAAATCCCCAGTGAGCAGACATGAATCCACTGCCTGAATCCTCTCTTCATTTTCTTTGAACAAAAACCCCAATGAATATGAAAAGTGCCAGCTTGCTTGAATGCCAGTGGGGAAAGCCAACGGAATTTAATTTGGACATAAGGAGGCAACACTGAAATACTCCTTATCAGGCCTGGGAAATAAGGAAAAATTACAATTTGGAAGGGCTGGGAAGTGGGACTCGAGGCTGGAACAGAAGTTCAGTCACAAAAGCTCCCAGCCCTGCCTGGGGCACACAGGAGGAACCTGAGGAGACCCAGGGAAACTCTTGAGTCACATGAACAAGCTTCTCCCAAAAATACTTGTCTCCTGTAGCTGGAATTACAAACTCCCAGAGTACAGAACACCGAGATTTGGACTGGCAGGGGTTCATTAAGGATTTATGCACCTGCATAATCTCCTGGACAGCTCTGCAGGCCTCCTCCTTGCTGGCTGCAATGGTCACTTCTTTCCTGGCCGCTGGGCCCCGCGCCCGCACCACCCGTGCAGGGAAGTCTGTGCTTTAAGGGAAGCAGAGTGGGGGGGTCACACATCCCTTCTGCTTCCAGGGAATGCAGGGAAATCACCACTCTGCTCCTGGGTGCCCCCCACAGTCCCACCGTACCTCCAGAATATCCCTGCTTACTCTGAAACACAAACTAAACCCATGGAGTTCAAAAAGAACAAAGCATCGCCCTGTTAATTAATTTATTTTAACTTTACCCAGTCACTCTCTGGCTTGTAAACAGCCAAATAAAACATTTTTTCAAGGGCTGATTCTGCACACGAATTTCCTGTTTCTTGAAAGAACACCTGACTCTCCTTTCCACGCTGTGATTTCTGTTAGGTTAAACCTCACCCCAGTTCATACCATAGGCTCCCACCGGGTTCCCCTTCTCCCCATGTCCCTGTGCACACCTGGGACAGTTTTCCCTTTGGAGCCTTGCACTTGCTAACAGAAGAAGGTGTTGGCCTTGTCTCGATGTGACAGCACCATAAACTGAGTGTTTTTACAGAGCAAAACCCGTGAAAATGTTGGTTTTATTAAAAAAACCCTACATGGAGGGTTTTATGAAAAGAAAATAAAACCCCGTATTATATATGCAGTATATGACCATGAGTTTATCCCACATGGAGCACCTGCCAGCAAGGACAAGGAGTCTGGGAACACAACCCCCAGGCAAAGAAATGACACTCTTCTCCTTTAGTTATGGATATTTGATCAGAACCTTCCAAATCATCCTCAGACAGCATTTTGCTGGTATCTGTCTGGGTGGAAATAATTCTTAGCCCTTAACTAATAGAAAAAAATCACTGAAATATTTTTTTTCTCCATTACAATTTTTTGGCTTATTGAGCATCCTGAAGGAACAGACGGAAAAGAAGAGCTGGGACCTGAGAACAGAAAGATCAACCTGCTGCAGTTCACAGAATCGTGGAATTACAAAAAGTTGGGTTGGAGGAGCCTCAAAGCTCATCCCATCCCACCCCTGCCATGGCAGGTACACCTCCCACTGTCCCAGGCTGCTCCAAGCCCCAGTGTCCAACCTGGCCTTGGGCACTGCCAGGGATCCAGGGGCAGCCACAGCTGCTCTGGGCACCCTGTGCCAGGGCCTGCCCACCCTGCCAGGGAACAATTCCTGCCCCACATCCCATCCAGCCCTGCCCTCTGGCCCTGGGAAGCCATTCCCTGGCTCCTGTCCCTGCAGGCCTTGTCCCCAGTCCCTCTGCAGCTCTCCTGGAGCCCCTTCAGGCCCTGCCAGGGGCTCTGAGCTCTCCCTGGAGCTTCTCCTCTCCAGGGGAGCACCCCCAGCTCCCCCAGCCTGGCTCCAGAGCAGAGGGGCTCCAGCAGCTCCACACCTACCCCTTCACCACATATCTCTAATTACAGAGCTCATTAATTCAGCAGCTGCTGGGGAAGCAGCAGAGCTGAGGAGTTCCCAAGCCGCCAGTGAAGGGCACAGGTGACTCAGGGAGGAGCCCCGTGGCAGCACGGTTTACCTGGTGATGAACCTGCAGGCTTCCTGCGGGCTGCCGAAGGCTCTCCAGCGCGCCGTGGGGATCCCGTGCCGCTCCAGGAAGGCTTTGCTGGAGCTGCTGTGGGATGCCAGCTGGGCTGCCCTGGCACAGGGCCCAAAGCACCCAACTCCTGCTGCCCTCAGGTCATCGGCGATGCCTGAGCCACGGAAACAGCACAAGCGCCCAAGGGGGCTCTTTGGGGACACACGTGCGACACAAAGGAATTCCCATCGTCCCTTTGTTACACTTCCCTTTGTCTCAGATAATTCATTCGCCCTCAAAATGAGGTGCTGAGTATCCCCTGAGCCTTCTCAGCCTGTTGTTTTAAGGCCCTTTAGCTCTGTACCTTACCAGGCATTCTCACAGTTACCCCCCTGCCCCATTTTAAAGCAGAATTCAAGGTGCTGGTTTTTTCTGTCAACCCAATTATATGATTTGATATTATTATATTATGTCCATTTATTATATTATTACATTATAATGTAATTTCTATATTTATTCTCTCAACTTAGGTTTATTTAATTATTTTATGAACTTACCAGCTGCCAAGAGAGCTTCTGGGCCAACTAAGACAAGCCCAATGTTATGATCTTTGCAGAACTGGGTAACAATAGTGTGATTGCTCACTAACACAGCTGAAAAGGAAAAAATAATTAACTGATGACTGTAAAGCCAAAATAAGAGACAGGAGAGGAGAATGTCTTTTTTCCAGCCCCAAAAAAGTGTGATTAAAATCATGACACAACCCACAAAGGGCAAAGTGAAATATCAACGTAAGAATGGCAGAGTCCAAAAGGAGCTGGGGACAACCCCAATTTGCACTGCTGTTTCTAATACACATCTGTTAACTGATTAAATCGATTTTATTTGCCATGTGTAATCAAGATATATTTATTAAAACTGCTTATCGCAACAATATCGACTATGAAAAATAAAACTTAAGGTTTGGAAAGAAACTCAATTTCAACAGCTGAGTAAAGATTTACTCAAAGCATTGGATGATGCAGCTGAATTTCGCTGAACATCCTGGGCAGACACAGAGATGTTTCCATTCAGAATGAACAGCTTTGAGCCCTCTGTTCCTGGGTTAAGTTTCATGGGAATTGGTCACTGAATTCAAGCACCAAAGTGGAAGAGATGAGGTGTAGAAATACAGTCTCATATAAGCCTCACTAGCTTAAGCAGCAAGGCTAATAGAGCAGGGTGTTTTAGGAGGCAGCTCTGAAATTCAGAAACAATACACAAAGTAAAAGAGAAATCTGTGCCTTCAGTCATTTGTGGCACCAGTAACAGACGAGCAGCTGGTGCCTCCCCGGTGGGTTTGTCTCAGTTGCTGCAGTGCTGATTGTTCGGACCGGGATTTCATTCCGCCCTTTTTACCTGAATTGGAGATTTTGCCGTTGTCAGCTGTCCCTGCGTTTCCTGGAGCCACAAACACGTGTTTGACGTGTGGGGACTGGGCCAACTTCCAGGCCAGGGCGTGTTCCCTGCCTCCGCTGCCGATCACCAGCACCCGCTCAGCCATGGCAGCCCCGGGGGCACCCCGGCCTCCAAAAAGAAGCAACAACAGAGGAATTCCGTCTCACTGCTGCAGGTTTAGGGAATAGTAACCCAGTGTGTGTCAGAAAGGTGCTCCCAGGCTGTGGGACACGGTGGCTGTGCCACATGACACATCGGGTCACATCTGGTTTAAACACAGACAACAAATCCACTGGGAATTGTCCCCACTTGTTCCAGCAGAGTCAAGATTTCAACTCTTAAGCACCCACAGATATGAAATATTCTCGCCTTGAGTCGGTCTCATCAGCTCCTTTGCACAACTATACAGGACAGGACTAAAAGTGTCATACAAATGCTTTAAATATATATATATAAATTTATATTTTATATGTTATATATGTATTTATTTCTAAACAAACATAAAGAAATATAAATAAATAATGGTAACCGCATACATAAGACAGAACTAAGCAACGAATAACTATACAATGAATAAATATCTAATAAATAAATATACAGAAGTTAAAATTTAATTGTTCTGCTCCTTTTCATATTTAATAAATAGATTTCACTCTGAATGCTGTGGTCAGCCTATAAGCTTTTAAGAGTAATTTCTAGGAGGACACTTGAGCAGAGCAGCACGTTCAATAAAAGACAGCTGCTCATCTCATTGGCACACTGACATTTCGAGCAGTTCCTCAGCAACAATATTTTGTGGCAGATTAGTTTTGCCGTATTTCAGAAGTGTTATCATAGGTCACGTCTGCAAACTTAATTTCTCCCTCTGTGCTGCGTGTGGACAGATGTCAAAGAGAAAAATGCACCCCAGCCCGTGACCTTTAAGGGAGGTGCTAATGGAGAAACCAGTCCTTACCCAGGAGAGAGATCATAAATTAAAAGTACCACAGACACCAGCCAGTCCTGCTGCCTTCTCCCCAGGAATCAGAGCCCCTGGGTTTAATTCATTACACAGCTTCCAAAGGCAAACAGGAGCTAAATGGTGACACTGAGGGAGAATATTGCAGGCAAGATGTTCAGAGAACTGTGACACATGTGTTTGGAGCTCCTGGGACAGGATTACACTGCCTTAACCCACTACAAAACCCAATTTAACTCCCTCTATTTCATCATTCTTGCACTGGCCAAGTACAGTGTCAGGAATTCTCACAGCCCGGCCCTGGGAACTGCAGAGTTTTGGGAGTTCTTTGATTTGAAATTTTAGCTGTTGTGCTCTAGGTGTAAAAACACAGAGCACGTGCTTAATGCTCCACCAGGGATGGAGTGATTTCCATTTTCTTAGCCTTTATGTTGGGCAACAATCCAGAGCATCAGGTTTTGTCCTTCCTTTTGAAATTGCCTGAGAAATAATGGCTGGAAGTGGCTGTGAATGTCAAGGTGAGTTACAACTGCTCTGTCTCTGATAAAGGCACCAACCTTCTCTGCGGGGCTCCAGTATGGTACAACAGTTATCAACAAAAAGGAGAGAGGTTTTAAAAGCAATTCCACCCCCCACACACACACCCCTGACAATAATCTCGCAATTCTGTGAAGTTTTCTACAGCAGAATGAATTAAAGTTCCGAACTGGGAACAGACTGAAAGCAGGCAGTGCCTCCAGCCCTTTGGGAAAAATTAACTTTTCCATTCCACCTCCCAGTGGGGACACTAAGGATGTTTTTTGCAAAGCCAAGCAAAAGCATGCAGGAAGAGAGGAAATTTGGTGAGTGAGCTGGTCCAGGAGGGAAGGCTGGAGAGAGGGACAGAGCATGCTGGAGGAAAAGAGAGCTGCAAGGACTCTTGATCCTGGAAGAAAGGCTGTGGAGAGGGATGTGTCACCGGAATTCTTTTCCCTTACCGTGTCAGACCCCGCTCTCTGCCTGCACAAAAGACTACGGAGTCCTCCAGAAGGTTCTTCCTCCAGTTCCTGCTCCAGATCCAAATGATTTCTGAGCACCTGAAGCCAAGGAGATGAGAGTGGAAGAGGCAGCCTGAGCTGCAGCTGCCCTGTCCCTCTTGATCCTCCACCCTGACCGGAGGACCCCCAGCAGCATCCCCTCAGTACCTCCCACCCTTCAAGTCGTCCCCACACCCTCAGCACCGTGGACCCTCCTCCTCTCTCTCCATCCTCCTTTGGTAACGACACGAACAGCTCCTCCCAGAGCCGGTCAGACGCTGGAAATAGGATTCAGCCCTAGAGAAAAAAAACCCAGCTACAGTGAGTCAAAAGCCTGAGCTCATCACTTCCACCCAAGCAAGGGCAACATTATATGCACTGCCAGGGCAAGGATCTCAGAGACAGAGACAAAAACTTGGCTAGAAAAAACTTCAACAGGTTTGTCACTCCTGGTTCATGCCTTTGTTTCCTCTGATCTCCTGTATTGTGGAAACATTGAAACAAAACTGAGCAACATCAGGGCAAAAATCAACAGCTGGGTCCAAGGCTTCAGAAGCCATGTGGAACTCCTGGAGGACTCACACGCTTCAGACGTGCACAAAAGCACCTCTCCTTTGCCAGGCTGCATGGCAGCACCGAGGAGTCAATCTGAGCTCCTCCTGATTGCACAGGCTTGCCGTGCATCATTTATCCAGAACCTGCTGCAAGTCTGGCGAGTGAGAAGACACAGATCAAGGGTGGTTCTGGATAATCTGTTTCCTCTCCAATTCTCCCACTCCTGACACAGCTTTGAAGTGCCAAGCTGCAGGCGGGAGCACACCTGATGTCGCCCAGGCCTCTCCTCTGGGCAGGAGCCCTGCAGGGCAGCTCCACCTTGAACAATTCCTTTTCCCATTGCTGGAGTCTCCTTTGGTGTGGAAAAGCAACCAAGAAAGGAGAATCCCTGCCTTCCCCTCTCTCAGGGCTGCAGAAGGGCTCAAAATTCCCTCCTGCTGCTCCCACACTGAGGATCACTGGCTGTGGTTTGGGTTGTGGTCCCCTCTCATTCGGGGGACCACTTGTTGCCAGCTGAGGCTGGGTGTGTCCCCCTTTAGGGACAGGAAGAGAGCAGGCAGACACAACAGCAGTGAGGGGATCCAAACTCTCTACTTTTTTTTTTTTTCATCTAACTCCATTATTTATACATACGCACAGAAGTCAATGGATTGGCTACAAAGCTTGCCACCCTTTAACCTGTATGGTGGACAGCACCATCACTCAATTCTTCTCTCAGAGGAGAAGAATGCAAATATTTCAAGGATAAACTTTGTTTACATCAGAAGGCTACATGAGAAACTTCTGCACAGAGGCAGAAAGGCAGAAAACAGGGCAACAACTGGCCATGGGACATGGACATGGATATTGGGCAAGGGAGGAGGGAGACACTTGGTGGTCCCTGTGGACAGAAGAAATGGGTGAACATCCAGTCCCAAACACTCCTGTGGGATTTGTCATCCTTCCGTGATTCTTGTTTGGTTTTGGAAAGCAGAGAGGAGGAGGAGAGGGCCTAAGAAAGGAGCAATCCTTCTGGAGCCCCTGACAGGAGGGTGCAGCCAGGGGGTGAGTCAGGCACTGCTCCCAGGGAACAGAGACAGGACAAGGGCAAACGGCCTCAAGCTGTGCCAGGGGAAGGCTCCAGTTGGACACCAGGACCAACCTCCTCATGGAAAGGGTGGTCAGGCCTTGGCAAGAGCTGCCCAGGGAGGTTTGGAGTGTGCCCATCCCTGGAGGCGGCCAAGGGACACCTGGACGTGGCACTCAGTGCTCTGGGCAGGGTGACAAGGTGGGCACCGGGCACAGCTGGGACTCCCTGGGCTGGGAGGGCTTTTCCAGCCTCAGGGATTCAG
>VZDJ01005178.1:352232-369389 GCA_008694505.1 Cyanoderma ruficeps
TTCTGCTCAGAACAGAGGCTTGGGGGACATCAGCTGTGCTCCCATCTGAAGGTTGGACTCTCCCCTGGGTCAGTCAGGGCCTGCTGGGTCAGGGCAGTGAAGCAGAAAGAAAGCATCCAGTCCAAGGTGAAGTTTGGCAATAACTGTGAAGCAGAGACCAGAGGCAGAATTTTCAAGGTGTTCACACAGGCCTAGTTCTCAAAATGTAGCAATGTAGTCTGTAGTATTGCTTTAAGTGTGTGACCTACACTGCTTCCCTACATCGTACACTTCTTTACTATTGATGGATGCCTTTTCCTTTGAATGGACAACCGACTTTTCAGCGTGCGAGACTCACAAACACACACACACACACACATAATTTAAGAAGGAGCAAATAATGCAATACAATCATTAGAAAAGGATTGGCCAATAGCAGAACTCAAAATCACTCTGCAGAATCTCTGCTGGTTTTTGCTTTTCCAGCTTGGCTGTTGCCTGTCAGGGAAGCAATAAACAGAGGCATCTTCTGGTTACTTCATTCTCTTTGCCACATCCAAATATGCATATTCAATCTCCTGGTCAGCAGGGCACGTGTTTGTAAATTCATCTCTTGCATATGCATTTTTCAAGTATCTTGAAATCCCTGTCATTTCAGGTGGGAAATGAAAATTTCGGTACTTTTTTGCAACGACCTTTAATTAAAGGAAAAAAAAGACAAAAAGAAGAAAAACATCATTACACATAATCTGCAAAAAGCCCAAACATCTCAAACCTACTCTTTATGCCCATTTTTCATTTCCAGTGTGTGAGTCTGGTGTTGTTGGTGAGAGAGGGGAAAGAAGAGGGAAAGACATAAAAAGAAGCCATGGGATGAAGGAACTGCTGAACTCCCTGTAGAGGATTTGTTTTGTGTCTATATCTATATTTATATTTCGCTAAAGGGATGCAAAGCCATGTGGACCAGTGGGACAAACTGGAAGAGATACAGGTTAGCCCAGCAAACCTCAGCCAGAACTAACAGAATAATCCTACAGGAATCAATCGGCCCACACTTGGAAACTTTCAGTCAAACAGGAAAATTTTCAATGAAACCCCTAAATTTCAAATGATATGGGAAGACAACTCTTGGCCGAGCCCTAATCCCTGCCTGCAGGCAGCAAGGGTGATGTGACAGTGTGACATTCCTCCTGTGCCCTTCTCCAGACATTCTCCTGCCCCCAGGGGATTCTCCGTGGTGCTGGCCCTGGCTCCCTCCCAAGGTTTGCTGTGCCCCAGTGTGGGAAAGGGTTCATCCCTGGCTGCTGTCTGCAATAGGATCAGCCAGGAGGTTCCTGGGCAAAGTTTGCACTCGTGGAGGTGTTGGAAAGTGATTGGATCCCTCTTCCTCTGACGGAGCGCGAGTCTAACAGGAAACTTCCTGAAGTGACCTTGTTTGTTTGAAAACTAAAGAAATTCCAGTGTGGTAATTTCTCTTCCAGAGCCTTGCAGAGTAGAATCACAGAATCACAGAATGGTTTTGGTCAGAGGGACCTTAAAAATCACCTTGTTCCACCCCTGCCATGGGCAGGGACACCTCCCACTGTCCCAGGCTGCTCCAAGCCCCAGTGTCCAACCTGGCCTTGGGCACTGCCAGGGATCCAGGGGCAGCCACAGCTGCTCTGGGCACCCTGTGCCAGGGCCTGCCCACCCTGCCAGGGAACAATTCCTGCCCAATACCCTATTTAACCCTTCTCTCCTTCAGCTCAAAGCCATTCCCCCTTGTCCTGTCACTCCATGCCCTTGTGAAAAATCCTTCTCCAGCCTTCTGGGCTGTGACAACACCAGCCCCAGGTCACTGGAGCTGTTCAGGTGTGTGTGGATGCTCCACAGCCCTGCAACAGGAGACTTGGAGCTTTTCCTGGGAGGCAGTGGGTGGAGGTCACTCTGTCAGAATTGGAAATTAAACATGGGAGAGACAGAAATTGGGATGGGCAATACAACCTAACCTTCCTTGGCTGTGGTCATGTGCACTTTTACATGTGAAATGCAGATGAAAACACTTCTGTGCCGCCCTGAACCCAGCACTCATTTCAGCCCTGTGGCTGTGAGAAGCTCGGCCACTGCAGTCACAGCACAGATATGAAATAGCTCTTCCCGACCTGCAGCCATCAAAGTGAGGATCGCCCTGGCCGTGCTGTGAGGAAACGGCCTCAGTGTCCCTGGGTGTGCCCTCAGAATAGAGAAAGGATCCCTCTGCCATCTAGAAACGGAGTTCAGCTGCTCTGCTTCCCTTCTCTGCAGGAGGCTAAAAAAGCAAATGCAAACCTTAATTATGTGGAGCTTTGGTAGGAGGTTGCAATCTGCTAAAGTGAGCTCATCTCCATCCAGGAATTTCCGGCTGGAAACAGTGATCTCCTCCGTGCTGTAAGCATCGATTTCATCAGGCAAGGGGCTATTTAAATAGTTGTCCAGCTTCTTCAGGGCTTTAAGCAAAGATTTTTCCAAATCTGGGTTAAGACAATAAAAAGATCATTCAAGCCTGTACCAAGGTCCCTGTGACACCAAGCGACTCCTGCATCCTGTCTCCTGGCACCAGCCCAGACACCTGGCTGTGCCAGCTCCTGCAATTCCTTGATCCTGGCCTTAAACCTTAATGCTGGGATAAGGGCTCTAAGGAGCTAAAGGGAGTTCTGGGAAAAACCATCCTGGGGCTGCTTTACCAGGAATGGCTCCTCAAATCCCTGTGGGGTGGGGTTTGGCACCGTGGCCTGGCCCTGCCTTCACACTGACTCATGCCAGGAGGGCCACAGGGCCAGGGCTTGCCCAAGGCAGGGCTGCACAGCTGGAGTGACAACAGCAAGTCCCTGGGATGCCACTTCAGGGTGTTCAAAGCCAGCCCAGGGAACAGGCCTGAGAGCTGAAGGACAGAGACAGAATCCTGGAATGGTTTGGGTTGGGAGGGACCTCAAAATTCATCCAGTGCCACCCCTGCCATGGGCAGGGACACCTTCCACTGTCCCAGGCTGCTCCCAGCCCCATCCAGCCTGGCCTTGGGCACTGCCAGGGATGGGGACACCACAACCAACCTGTGCCAGAGCCTCACCAGCCTCACAGGAAAGGATTTCTGCTTAATATTTCATCTCACCCTGCCTTCCTCCAGCCTAGGGCCATTCATGGTGCTCCTGAGGGTCCTGCTTCAGAGATGTGCCAAGAGGCTGGAGTCCTCATTATTTATGGAAATAGGGAATCTCTCAGAGAGCTGTGCTTTTGGCAGAGCTGTGGTGAAGGTGCAGCCTCACAGACCCCAGGAAGTGAGGAGAGGCTGTACAGCAGTATCTGCTTTCACCAACTCCTGGAATCCTCAATTAAAAGAGGGAACAGGCACAGATTTCCAAAGCCTCCACACTCTGGAATATCCCTGTTTAACCTGAGCTGGAAATGGGGCATCTCCAGCAGAGTCCTACAGCTGCACAGGTCTGGTTACTTCCTCCCAGGGCTGATGACAGGACTGCAGCACCTACTTTCATTTGCATCTTTTCTCGGGTTCTTTATAAATGCAGAGAATTTTGCAAAGACATCATTTCCTGCAGAGTTCGACTCGGGGTGCTTCGGTGCAAGTCTGGGATACCTGAGAAGTTCAGACAAACAAAAAGAAGTGACCCAATTGTCCTTTATTTTTGTCTCCACTAATTAATACACATTTATTTGTAGGGTGACCACACACAGCCACACAGGACTCAAAGGGAACCATCCCAAACTAAAAATCACTTATTTTAAACCCTACCTAAATAATCTTTTCTTGAGGGCAATCAGAAATGACTGTTATTGCTGCAAGCACTGCCCAAACATCCCAGGGTGTCTTCCAGGCTTTCTCCTCCAGAGGTGAGGCTGCCTGGAATGTGGCTCCTGCCATGAGGAGGAGTGGAAGGAAAATCCCCACTTGCAGGAGCTGCTGCTCCTCTCAGGCTCCTGGCCCAGCCCACTTGGAGCATCAGCAAGCTGATAGCAGCCATTCCAGGAGCTGTAGCTGCCAGGGATGGATAAAAATGGGAAAAAAGTGGAGGCAAGCAGCTACTTCACTGGTTTAAGTCAGGTTTGGCTGCAGGGAGAAGGGAGTGCAGGGAGAGGACTGATATCCTGGAGGAGAAAAGGTCTGTGGGGTAGGGGACACAATGCTGGGACAACAGAGGGACAGAAGTGTTTGAGGTGAGGTGAGAAGAGCTGCTGGGGTGGAGGAGGACAAATCCAAAACTCAGACCCACATGTGCAGCCTGATGGACCCGCGTGGACACTCTGAAAGGGCCCCAGCACATCCTTTGTGCACGAGGCGTTCCTGCCCTCGGCTTCACAGAGTCCCAGAATCACCAGGGTTGGAAAAACACCTCCAGCACCATCCAGTCCCACCATCCCCACCCCCAACCGTGTCCCTAAGAGCCATAGCCAGACGACAGGAACACTTCCAGAGATGGTGATCCACCCTGGGCAACTTGTTCCAATGCCTGACTACCACTCTTGAAGGGAAAACATTTTTCCCATCTCCAATCTGAACCTCCCTTGGCATAACCTGAGGCCATTTCCTCTCAACCCTTCACTTGGGACATGGCAGAAGAGCCTGATCCTGTGGGCCTGATATTTCTGGGTCTGAGAGATTTTAGCCTGCTGGCAGCTGCAAACTTTTTCCCAAGGAAGAATTTTTCAAGAAAGTTTCTTCTCAAAACAATCTTGGCAAACAACTCTCCTTTCTCAAAACAATCCTTCTCCAGGTGGTGTTTGCTGTTTCTCTAGTTTAACCCATGGGATCAGAGAGGTGTCGTTCCTATTCACCAACCATGTTCAGTCTGTATCAGAACACCTCATAAAAGGCAGTAAGAATTAGAAAATAAAGCCTTCTTTTTCTATGCTCTTTGCCTTCTGAAATATTTGGAGTCTTTCTTTCGTGTCCTACAGCGACACGACCCCACTGCACTGCAGTGTCCTTCAGGTGGTTTTAGAGAGCAGCGAGGTCGCCCTGAGCTTCCACCTCACTGCACCCAGGAAGCAAAATTATTTGTGTGGTGTGAGGAGGGAAGCCTCAAACGATCCCAAGTCAGAGCAGGGAAAAGCTCCCAGGTTTCCCTGGGATGGATTCCACACCCTGGGAATGACCCAGCAGTGAGCTCGGGACAGCCGTGAGCTCCCAGCAGTGGGAGCAGCACAGCCGTGACTTGGGGACAGCCTGGGGACACCCCAGTGACACCCCCAGAGTTCCAGCTGTGTTTCAAAGTCACCCCTGAGCTGGAGCAGCCCCTGGGGATCCCCCCACCGTGTGCAGCCCCCTGAGGGGAGCAGGAATGCAGTACCGGGGCGGCGCCAGCTTTTCCTCCAAGAATTCCTCGATCTTGTTGACATCGGTTTTCACTTCCCCATCAAAGGTCATGAACGGCGGGTTGGTGCCCGGGGCCAGGTTCTGCAGGTCCGCAGGTTTTCTGGGAAAGAAAAAGCCATAAAAAGTCATTTTCCCTCCTTTTTATGAGCCCCTTTAGGAATTGGAAGGGGCTCTAAGGTCTCCTCAGAACCCTTTCTTCTCCAGGCTGGACACACCCAGCTCTCCCAGCCTGGCAGAAAAGAGTCACTCTTTAAAATCTCCCATTTGGAAAAGTTGTGCTACAAAGTTAAAATCTCAGAATTAAAAGTCACAATCTCACCTTTTCAGATCCACGGTCGTGACGTTAAATATGACACCTTTGAGCCACAGGATCATAAAGAGGCGCTGAGAGAATGGGCAGTTCCCAATACTTTCCCCATCACTGCCAGCCTACAATTGGAAAAATTACAAATTATAAACACATCTGTGTATAAATCACAGCAGTCCTTCCAAAGGAAACAGCCTCCACCTCATTTGTCTACGTGGACATAAATCTGCACAAGCCACTGCAAGATTAAAATGAGTTAAATCAGTTTATGACCCCAGGAAGGGAACAGAGAAATATTTACCAGACTGAATAGAGATATGATGTCTAAAGCACTGAAGAGAACAAGCAGAATAAATAAATGAATAAAGAATTTCAACCTAAAGGGCTGTGGGAGCCCTGGAGAAGGTGGCCACGGGAGTGTTGCTCTCAGGTTATTTATATTGCAATTTGTTAAGAGGCTTTGTTAAAATGAGGCAAAGTCTTGCAGAGGTGCTACTGAGTGAGACTTGGTGTAACACTGCAAGAGATCAAGGCTCTCATTTTTAAGCCCTTCACATGATTCTCCTAAAGCACAGCTTTAAAATTTAGATTAAACGTCTGGGGCAGAAGTATAAAAATCCAAGTGTCTCACAATTAATAGGTTAACTCATTAAGGTTTGCAGCCCTTGTAACCCGACAAGACACACGACTCCAACCAGTTCTGTTTGTCCTTTTCCCCTCGCTCAGTGCTACCAAACAAATCTCAAATACAGCAAAAAACTCCTCCATAAACAAACACACCCTGCACAGTGCTCACCTTCACAAAGAGCTCGATGGCTGGAAACAAGGGCCTGGCCTGGAGCAGGCAGGAGCTCGAGGGATGCATGGAAGGACTGGATAAATTGTCTGGTTCTCCTAATGAACCTGAGGAATCTCCCTGGATAAATCCCTTTGCTCTCTGCCCCACAACCACTGGGAAAACCAGGAGTGCCTCCAGCACTGCCAGGGGATGAGAACTCTCAAAAATGCTGGATCAGCTGGATTTCTGGGTTAGAAAATCCTTGTTTCTGTCAGGAAAGCCTTGTTTCGTAGGTGGCAAAGCTGAGAGCTGCTGAAAAGCTGCCATTGTGGTTTTCCTCCTACTCAGAGCAGTGCTCTGCAGCCGCCAGCAGCCAGGAGACACAGAACTGCTGTGGGTCTTGTAAAAAATGAGCCTGAAACGCTGCCAGCACGGCTTAGAATGGAGCTAAATGTACAACAGCTCCATTTGGTCTCATCCTGCCTCTGATGCCAGGTGTTCCCCACCCCGAAGGAAAAAGGAGGGGAAGAGTCATGGTGACCCCTGGGTGCTGGGAATGGGCACCCACACTCTCTGCCAGGCTGTGCCCAGGGCAGGAGCAGCAGCCTGGGGACACTTTTGGGGATGGGCCCGGTCTGGAGGAGCAGGCAGCTGCCTCTGGAGATTAGCTGGATACCATCAGCTCCTTCCCAGCTGGATCTCTGCTGGTGGAGGAGTTGCCACAACCCTGCTGCCCTTGCCCAGCTGTGCTGTCAGCTGTGTATCCAACACCATCCCAGACAGGTTTGGGTTGGGAGGGATCTTAAATCCCATCCAGTGCCACCCCTGCCACGGCAGGAACACCTTCAACACCTTTCACTGTCTCAGGCTGCTCCAAATTCCATCCAAATTTCCAGGGATGGGGAATCCACAGCCTCTCTGGGCACCTTGTGCCAGGGTCTCACAGGCTGTGCTGGGTACACTGCTCCCTGTGGGTCCTCTGAGCTGGAGAGTGAAGCAAATCAGAGGAGCTGAGGCACTTTGGGCAGCTGACCCAGCCAGGGCAGAGCTGAGGTGGCCAAGGATCTTCCTGAGGATGCAGGGAGGTATTTGTCCCCCTGCAGCAGCTGTGGATCCCTGCTGTGGGGATCTGCGAGAGCTTTTGGCACCACAGGGCACCCTGGGTGAGCTGGGAGACAGAGGGAGGGAATGGGGAGAGGCCTTTGGCCGAGTTCAGTGACATCCACAGGGATGTGAGCTCTGACAGGGAGAATCTGAGGGGGTTCTGCTCATAAAAAGGAGCTCAGACTGATCACAGAATCCCAGAATTACCGAGCTGGGAAGAACCTTTCAGCACCACCCAGTGCCACCCCAGCCCCACCAGCATCAGCCCAAACCCCGTCCCCAAGGGCCACCTCCAGACTGTCACTCTAAAGCTCACCTGAACTTCATCTCAGCACCTGGACTTTGTAGGAACATGACCTTGGGATGGGAGGGACCATCCTGGAGACTCCTCACAGCCCTCAAGGTGTTGAGGCTGGGAGCAGATGGATTGGGAGTCGTGGCCCCCGGAATATTTGGTGCAGGATGTGCAGGTGCCTTTGGCTTTTCTTCCATGGAATGCCCAAGGTGGGAAGAGCCCCTGAGGATCAGCCAGTGCCACCCCAGCAGCACCAGCATCAGCCCAACCCTGTCCCCAAGGGCCACCTCCAGACTCCTCCTGAACACTCCCACACACAGTGACTCCAAACCTCCCTGGGCAGCTCCTGCCAAGGCCTGACCACTCTGCCAGGGAAATTTCCTTGCCCAATCTCCAAGCTGAGCCTCCCCTGGTGCAGTTTGAGGCCATTTCCTCTCCTCCTTTCCCTGCCCCTCCTGGCAGGGACTTGTGCAGAGCCACAAGGTCCCCCCTGAGCCTCCTCTTCTGCAGGCTGAGCCTCTTTCCCAGCTCCCTCAGCTGCTCCGGTGTTTTCTAGACCTTAAATGTCTATTTTCAAGAAATAACCGTGTTCTGGGAGTGTGTTGTGACAGATACCCTCTTTTAAATAAAAATAATATTAATTTTAAGATTCGATTTTAATTTTTATTTTATTGTAAAGGTTGCTCAATGCTGCCCTTGGATCCATGGAAGTGTCCAAGGCCAGGCTGGAGCACTGGGACAGTGGAAGGTGTCCCTGCTGTCCTTAAGGTCCCTCTCAACTTGAACCACTCTCTAATTCCATGAACAAAATATCCCATCTACTCCTGAAGGACACAAAGTGTTTTTTAAACTTTTGATGACTGTACGGTGTTTCTGCAGATTTCTACACTATTAAAACACTGAAAGCCCCACCAAATTCAGTTCTGCTTCAGAAATATTAAAATTAATATATTAAATATATTAAAATTATATACAGCTACATAAAACCTTTTAAAAATCCAAAAATCTGTCTGGCAGTAGTGCTGCTGTTAAGAAACGCCATAAAAATTAAAATTACAATTAATTTTTGTTCATTCAGTGCAACTCTAATGCACTTATCGACCTTTTATGTTATGTTATATTTGGGTCAGATCACATCCAATCCAAAGCTTTTTGTCAGGAAGGGATCACCTGGAATTTTCTCTTTGTTTTCATTCCGTGGCCTCGGGCTGGAGAACAAACACCCAAACACTGAATTTTACAGCATCCTTTTGATGCCACCTACTGGGCTTGAAATGTTGCTCTTGAGAGCACTTGAGATGCTGAAATTGTAATTCCAGGCTGAATTTTAAGATACAGCAGCTGCAATTAAAAATACATTTTCAGGGAGAAAAATACCAATTTTGCCACTTATTGTTCCAATGCTTTTAGAGAGCCCCAAAGCTCTGCCTACCCACCAATACCCAACACTAAAATCAGATATTTCAGCTGCTCTTGATTTTCTCAGCCAAATAGCAGGAAAAACACCCCCATGCTTAAAATGTGGCTAGTGACTTCTGCAGATAAATTGTGATTTTGGTACTTCCAGGGTTGACTCTTGCTGTGTGTGACATCCCCAAAGGAAAGTTCAACAAGAGAGGTGTGAAAACAGCGGCTGGACACTCCTTCAGGTTAAAAAAAAAAAGGATTTTCCCTTTTTTTTTTTTTTTTTCCCACTTAAGAGCAAAATAAGCATTTTCCACTATTCCAGGTTGCTCAAAGTTTTATTTAAATTGGCCTTGGGCACTCCCAGGGATGGGGCAGGCACAGCTACTCTGGGAATTCCATTCCAGGGTCTCACCACCCTCCCAGGGAAGAGGGAAAGCCAAGTTTTCCTTTCTCCTCAGGGACACAGGGGAAGGAACCTTTAGAGCAGCACCCAGGCGCTGTGAACTCAGCACTGAACAAACACGGAATGAAAAATCTGCTCCTCGCTTAAAAACCAAACAAAAAAATCTATTCACAGGCCATTAGCAGGGGCGTGGGAATGCCAGAGGATTTTTGGAAGCGTTTTTATAAAACCCTGTGTAGATTAAAGGCTTTTGGCCAAAGCTGGCCCTAAAAGAGATGCCAAGGGGAGGGAGATGAAAGGAATTGAGAGCAGGTGAAGGTGATAACAGGAATTAACTTTACACTGAAGGTGATAAAAGGAATTAACTTTACACCTGCACAGCTTTAGTGAGCACAGGGCTCCTCTGAGCTGGGTGGTGGTGATCAGGGATCGGGAGAATTGGCTCAAGGCTGAGTTTATCTCAAACAGGGCATCAGCTGAGACAGGGCAGGGCTGCTCTGACCCGGAACGGGGCTTTGGGCTGAGATCCCACCTGCAGAAATGAGCAAACTCTTATGTGCTCCCTCACATTTTAAATCTTGGGCACGTTTACCCTGGCCATTGATTATCTCCTGACAGCCAGCAACTCCATTTTGAAGTCTTCCCAATTCCCATTTTTCGTTTCTGGAATTTGATATTCTTGCTTTCACGCAGGGTTGGAGTCAATTTCCTGCCATTATTTTATTTTAGGTTTCATGACTCGTGTGTTCAATAAAGCTCTCAACTAGAAATTGTTCTTTGAATGCTCCTGGTCCTCAGGCCAGGAGCAGGATTTTAAAAGTGTTGGACATTTATGGGATATCTCCCTCAGCCCTGTTTATATGTACTGAGCAGTGCTCACAGCTCAAGGGGGTGACATCCACCCGGAAATTCTAATTCTCTCTAGACAACAGACAGAAAGATGAGGCTGCAATTCCATAGAATTATGGAATTATGGAATGGTTTAGGTTGGAGAGGACCCTAAAACTCATCCATTCCCACCCCTGCCATGGCAGGGACACCTCCCACTGTCCCAGGCTGCTCCAAGCCCCAGTGTCCAACCTGGCCTTGGGCACTGCCAGGGATCCAGGGGCAGCCACAGCAAATCTGGGAATTCTATTCCAGGGCCTGCCCACCCTCCCAGGGAAGGATTTTCCCTCTGGGTCCAGCTCCCTCTCTCCCCTGTGTGCCAAGAGCCACCTCAGGGCAGAGAAAGCCTCTTTTCTTCTCTCCCTGCTTTATTTACTGCCCAGGGGCTGCTGGGTAAGTAATTATTGCAGAAATTAACTTAATCACCCTGTAAGTCGTTAAATGTTTTTGATGCAGAGGGAGAAATTCTCCTCCATTGAGAAGCAACTTTGTGGCACACTCAACGTTTTACCTCTGGCCAGTTGCTTTATAAATAATGAGAAACAAAAGGCCCAAACTCAGTCCTGCTGCTTAGATCAACTACCCATTTAAATCTGATTTTGCTATGAAAACCTACCCAGTAATTTATACACCCTTCCAGTTCTGATAAAGGTTATAAATAAATGAACTATTAAATAATAATTCTGTAATATCAGCAAAAACCAAGGGGGAGTGCAGGTGAAAATTAAAGTGTGAGATGTCTTGTATTGCATTTTTAGAGGCAGTGGTTTACTAATGTTCACCTTATTTACAGCTAAGAGATTAAAGATGGAATTTATGTATGAAGGCACTCTTTACAAAAGAGGAAAATAAACATTTGATTTTACAACTCTGCTGTTGCCTTGAGCCAGGCCTCTCATGGTGTCACAGGAATTTCCAGCCACAGCCATGGCTCTCTACAGATCTTTTTTGAAAAAAATCCCTAAAATCCAATGAAATTACAAAGGCAAAATGAAAATTGCAGGTTTCTTTTCTCAAATGTGTCTCCCTACACCAGACCTGCATTTAAAGCCAGTGCAGCAGCTACAGGATTTAGCAGAGAATGGGGCAGTGCAGGGACAATTAAATGGAAAAATGAATGGGGAAATTAAATTGTGGACTCAAAGACTGAAAAACTGGAGCTGCAGAGTTTAAATTAATCAGCAGAGTTTAAATTAATCTTGCCCAATTTGGGAGTACCTTTCTCCTACACTGCTGGTTGCCATTTTGCAATTTTGATTTGTGTTTTGAGTTACCCTTGGTTTGTGTCTCACTCAAACCAGCATTGCTTGGAGTCATGAACATTTGTTTGCTTTTTCATGATGCTAATGAATTGTTGTGGTTTTTTAGGAGGAAATTCCTCCCTGTGAGGGTGGGGAGGCCCTGGAATGGAATTCCCAGATTTGCTGTGGCTGCCCCTGGATCCCTGGCAGTGCCCAAGGCCAGCTCGGCCCTGCTCTGATCACTCCCTTTAATCCTTATCCAGTCTTTAATTTGAATTTGCACGATTATTTTCCAGCCCTTGCCAGGAGTGGAAGAAACCCCCGAGTCCTTTAACCAAAGCCAGGTGAAATCAGAGCCTGGAGACGCCTCCCAGTTCCAGGTCAGTGGTTTGGATCTCCCAGCAGCCATTCCCAAACTTCCCCAGGCTGGGAATTCCTCCGGGCCCGTGTTTGTGTCCCTGGGAACATTCCCGGGTCACGAGCAGCAGCCCCAGTGCTTTAACCATTTATCCTGTTACAGGAATTATGGTTAAATCCCTCCCTGCTATTCCTAATCCCCAGTTAATAACATGGCGAGGTGCCAGCTCAACCTGGAGACAAAAAAAAACAACAACCCCTTCACATCCTTCGGAAATTCTTACAGGGAATTACTTCAACAAAAGGGTTTTTATATTCCTGAACATGTTATAGGGCTGGGGAAAAGGGATTAAAGAGTATTTCAGTGATACATCCTGTTTTACACTGCATTTATACTGACCCTGCAACACAGCCGGGCTGGTTCAAGCTAAATACAAAAACTGTATAAAAATGATACATAAAAACTATCTGTATACTTCTATATACATCGTTATAAATTATATTTATAAATTGATATGTCTATAAATTTTATATGTGTGTATAAATTTATTATATAAATTATACGTAATAAATTCAGTAAAAAACTGAAATTATAAATTGCATGTATGAATTAACACATGTAAATGGCATGGTGTACCAAATGGCATTGTATCCCAAACAGGTATGCAATACATATAAACAAAACAATAGATATAAATTATATGTATAAAAGAACTGTGATTTGTGCTGGAAACCAATAGGTAAATCAATAAGAGATACTCAGATAAAGAAGCACCTTTTGTGCAGCCTCAGGTAGAAAATACTTTGCCAATGATATTTCCTAATTTAAATCAAGAGGTAAAAGTGAAATATTAAAAGAGTGGAGGAGTTTTTTTCACCTCCAATAATTTGTGATCTTTTGGTCCCCGTAGAAAGAAGAAAACAAACCCTGTCAGCTGCAGTGGGAAGGTGCCCTCCAAGAACATTTTAAAAATGGAATAAAAGGAACTTCCATTCCCAGTGTAAATTCCAATTCCAGGCTGTTCTCCACCCTGCTTTTCTCAGTACCTGACAAGTTTGGGAAATGAGGAGAAACACAGCATTGATAATTAAAACAGGGGTTTTAGTGATAGGCTGCAGGAATTGAGATTTCAAACCCACTGGATCTAAGGCTGATCTTCCTTCACACCAGGACTGTGCCTGTGATCCTGGGGAATCCCCTTGGAGCTCCTGCCAGAGGGATCCGATGGCTCTGCTGAAGGCTTGGGATTTTTTTTCACAGGCAGCACAAAATGTTGAAGTCTTTTGGATATATTTGGACCCTGCTTTGAGTTTTATCTGCCCCATTATAAAAAAAAAATAATAATTTGTATTTACAAAATGCTCCTCTTCTCTAAGAGCTTTAAAAAAATCATTTCCAAAGCAGCCACCAGGGCAATGTCAATGATTCACCAAGACACAAATGGGAATTCTTCTGAAATCTGAGTCAATGTGTAACTTGTTTGTGGCCTGCCTCATTTGAATAACTCAGGGAAGGCTTGGTTTTCACTGCTCCTGTTCTGCTGTTTGACTTTGGTCTGTGACAACTCAACTTCTGAATATTTGCAATATTCTCACATGTGCTCAAATTTCAGCATATGGAGGGAAATGAAACAAAAAGGGAAATTCCACCTTTGTCCTTCTGCCTCCAGCAGCAGTGCCAGGCTGTCAAAGCTGTTTTCTTGGAGAAACTCGGTATTTTTAGGAAGGAATTAAAATCTTTCAGAGCTGAGACAGTGCTGTCATTGAGAGCAACTGGAATGGAGTCACCTGAGCTGAGTTTTGATCAGGAAATAATCAGATATTGCAAATGGAAACGCAGACAGGGCCTTATCACAGGGGGTGATTTTATCATCTCAGCAAGGAGATTTTGGGTCACCTTCCCAGGGCCTTCACTTGGGCAGAGTCAGGGGGACAAGCAATTAATTTTTAAATAATCAGGGAATTTCCTGAGCTGGAAGGGACCCACAGGAATCATTGATCCAGTTCCTGTCCCTGCCCAGAGCCCCCAACAATCCCCCCTGGGCATCCCTGGCAGCGCTGTCCAAAGGCTCCTGGAGCTCTGGCAGCCTCGGGGCCGTGCCCATTCCCAGGGCAGGGCCCCAAAACCCTCAGGGGGTAAAAAAAATAGAGGCTGTAGAAGCTTTCCAGGGAAGACACAGGGAATACACTCAGTGATGGCACAGGAAGAAGTCTCCACACTTCACTTCCCCTTCCATAAAATCTGATTTTTCCTTCTACTGCCTGATTCCCTTTCCCAGCTCTGTAAAGGAGGGGTCTCTCTCTGGTTAAAAACTATAAAACTGCAATTCCAGGTGGCATCACCAGGCATAAACATCCTGAAAAATCCTGGGCATGCTGAGAACTTCCATTATCACCTCTGCTTCACAGAATTTAAACTAAAAGAGTCATAAATATGGATTTGGACAGTCCACACAACGCTGGAAGAAAAGCCAGGTGGTATTTCCATAAAAATCACACTAATGGAATCAGAGAATGGTTTGAATTGGGAGATCTTAAAGATCATCTCATTCCAACCCTCTGCCACGGGCAGGACAACTTCTACTACAGATTTTTATTTAAAGAAGGCACTTTCCAAAGTTTCCCCTGATGTTTTTAATAATTTGATTTTAGTATAGTTATATTTTCCAAGTAATTGGTCAAATCTCTTTCCAGAAAATCACTCCCCACACTCTAATTAGTTTTATAGTTGTGAATGCCATGAGTTGTCTAGACTGGTTTGTTATTCCTCTACAGAAAACATCAGTTGAGCCTCAAATTAAACAGACGGAGTGAAAACTCCCTGGCAGGAGCTGCAGGATAATCCCCTCATCCCAAAATGATCACATTTGGAAGAGCCCTTCAGGGTGACCCAGCCCCACCATCAACACCTCTCAGCCACATCCCACACCCAGAGGAACACTCCCAGGGCAGCTCCTGAGGAAGGCTGAGGATTTCCAACAGGACTGAGGGACTGAAGTTTAATTTCAAACAACCTCAGGGACTGAGGGCAGAGCAAAACTCCCAGCCCTGGCCTGCTCTGTGCTGATCACAGGTGGGAGCGGGTTTTATAAAGACAAAATTCAGGAGCAGGGGCCCCGTGGGTGGAATTTGGGCAGCTGGCTGATCTCATCAGGAGACTCTGCTGGTTCCAGCCAGCACCAAATCCAAGCTGTGCCCTGGGCCTGGATCAGGAAAGGGTTCCCTGTTTAATGAAGGGCTTACACAGCACGTGACATTAAGCTTGTGCTTAAAGCAAAACACATGGTGTGGGGCTTTACTGCAGCAGTCAGCTGGGAGGAAATAAAAATAGGAATAGGGCCAGGAAGCTTTGAAGACCTTAACTTTCTTTCTTTCTTTTATTTTTTTTTTTTCCTAAAACCAACCTTCAAACCACAGAGATCGGCCCTGGGAATGAACAGAGGCCTGAGGCCTGTACAGTCCTGAGGGAGATTGAGCACTTCCAAACCACAGGGAAAGGATGATTCCAGCAAGTATCTCCAAAGAGACTGTGGTTCCCTTATCCCTGGAAGTGTCCAGGGCCAGGTTGGACAGGGATTGGAGCAACCTGGCATAGCAGAAGTTGTCCCTTCCCATGGCAGGGGTGGAATGGGATGGGCTTTAAGGCTCTTCCCAACCCAAACCAATCAATGATTCTGAGTAAATCATACAAAAACTAATTAGATGCAACTTCGTATTTCTGATCACTGGTTTCTGTCTGTTGGTTTATGTCAATCTGGAAAAGGATGTTGGTCTGTCAGTTGTCTGAATCCCAGAATCATCAAGTGGGAAGAGCCCCTGAGGATCACCCAGTGCCACCCCAGCAGCACCAGCATCAGCCCAAGCCCTGTCCCCAAGGGCCACCTCCAGACTGTCACTCTAAAGCTCACCTGAACTTCATCTCAGCACCTGGACTTTGTAGGAACCTGACCTTGGGATGGGAGGGACCATCCTGGAGACTCCTCACAGCCCTCAAGGTGTTGAGGCTGGGAGCAGATGGATTTGGAGTCGTGGCCCCCGGAATATTTGGTGCAGGATGTGCAGGTGCCTTTGGCTTTTCTTCCATGGAATGCCCAAGGTGGGAAGAGCCCCTGAGGATCAGCCAGTGCCACCCCAGCAGCACCAGCATCACCCCAACCCTGTCCCCAAGGGCCACCTCCAGACTCCTCCTGAACACTCCCACACACAGTGACTCCAAACCTCCCTGGGAAGCTCATCCCAAGGCCTGGCCACTTTTATAGGGAAAAGTTTTGTTCTAATCTGCAATGTAACCCTCCCCTAGTACAACTTGAGGCCATTTCCTTCTGGAACATGGCAGAAGAGCCCGACCCCCTCTCACTGCCCCTCCTGTCAGGGAGTTATAGAAGGTCCCCCCTGAGCCTCCTCTTCTCCAGGCTGAGCCCCTTTCCCAGCTCCCTCGGCCATTCTTGGAATCACAGAATCACAGAAAGGTTTGGGTTGGAAGGGACCTTAAGGGCCATCTCATTCCAACCCCTAGAAAAGCTCACGGTGCCCCCAGCACACCCAACAACCTGCAGAGTTATGAACGGAATTTGTAATGCCAGTTCCTCTTAAGCTGCATTAGGGAACCTGGAATTGCCATATTCCAACTTAAAAAAAAACCCAAACAAAAACATTAAAAATGAGCTGGGAGAAGGCAAATACCCACAGGAAGGGAGCCAGTTTCCTGCTTTGGCTTTGGAGAAACGCTGCTTTGGTGCTTTTTGTACAGCCAAGGAACCCAAATCACACGCAGCACCGGAGCAGCCCCGCAGCCCTGGGGCTGCACTGGTGCTGCAGGGCAGCCCCGCAGGGCTCAGTGCTGAGCAGCCGTGCCTGGAGCCCGGGCTTGGCCCCTCCAGCCTCGGGGCTGCTCCTCTGCTGCTCCAGGGCAGGGGCTTTCTCCGGGATTGTGTCTGCTTTCTTCTGGCATGACTTCCACAGAGTCTCTGAATCCCTGAGGCTGGAAAAGCCCTCCCAGCCCAGGGAGTCCCAGCTGTGCCCGGTGCCCACCTTGTCACCCTGCCCAGAGC
>VZDJ01005178.1:369711-383024 GCA_008694505.1 Cyanoderma ruficeps
AAAAAAAAAAAAAAAAAAAGTCAGAATTTTAAATGACAGGTTTTTTTGAAGTTAAGGCTTAACTTTTTTTCATGTGGCACCTGAGACAAGGTCCTGCAGAAGTTTAAGGAGTGGAGCTCAGGAAGGATAAAATCAGGGCATGAGGAGAAGGGAGCAGAACCCAATGTGTGGAACTGGTGGAATTCTGCACATAGAAATCTTTCATTTCACTCTTTGAGATCACTGAAATAGAAGCTCCTGTGGTGAATCTGCACTAAAAAAAGGCCCATGAACAGCTGCCCACCTGGATTTGGGCACAGCCCAGAAGTTATTGTCTGTGCGAGCCACACTCACCTCCCCTAGTTACACCCTGACTGAGGAGGAAAAATCAAGATTTTCAGCACCAACACCTCCTCAGGGAGGACAATTCCAGTGTTTACACCAAGCAGCAGGTGCAGCACAGACTCCCCTGGATGGGCATCCAGGTGTTCCAGGGAGCTGAGCTCCTGCTGCCCAGATTTCTTACCTACAGCACTCAAAATTCAGTTGCTGCCTTATAATCTAAGTTCTGTTGAAGGCCCAGATTCATCAGAGAAAAGAGGATTTTGGGGTTTTTTTTGTAGGAGACCCCCATTCCCATTTCAGCTGGCTACACTGGCTCTGGAGGCAGGGATGCAGTTGTTCCCATTTCTGTTCTCCCAGCAAAGCTTTTCCTTTCTCATTTTTTAGCCCTTTCTGCAACTCTGCACAGCTCTGTGCAAAGTCACTCGAGGATATCTCAGGGAAATTCTGCTGCAGACAAGTCACCTCTGCCTCTGATGGGAATGAAATCGCCCTCTGAATGGAGATAAATGATTTAGAGACCAAAGATTTATCACCAAACTGGATAAACCCCCCTGCTTTTCCTTGGATAAAATCTATTGCCTTGTGCTCATGGTCAGCTTTGACTAAAATCCATTTAACCCTGAAAATGAGGAAGAAATGTTTTGGGAGATGAGCAAGACCTTGTGCTCCAGCTGGGTTGTTTGGCCAAGTGTTTGTGGTACAGAGGAATCCTTAGGAATCTTTGGAATTCTGAAATCTGCAGTTGTGATTCTGTCGAGTTTTCCATCTATAAACAATTAGATGACAATTTCAATTTAGAAATGAGCTCTTAAGTCTTAGAGAAATGTCCTGTTGCTTAAAATCAACGGAGAGAGTTTTAGGGAGGGTTCAAGCCCATTAAAATGGTAAAAAAAAAATTCTGACATTTACAGAAAATTCCTGATCAATAAAGGGCTTTTGCTACAGAAGGGGAAAAAAGCCCTTGAAGTGCAGAGAGCACAAAGGCACCAGGGACGCTGAATTCCCAAGGAAAGGATATCTGGATGACCTTTGGGAACATTTGCATTTGAAATGGAATAACGGGCATTATTATCTAAAGAAAATAAACGATATTGTTCCAATATGGCAAATGGAAATCAGGGAGCACCCAGGGAAAGCCTCAAGGGAATTCTGATGTTTTGTTCTTCCAGGGGGTTTCTTCCTGAGGCTGTTAGAACATTATCACTGACACAGCACCAGGCATTTTAATGTTGGCCTGGCCTGGGATAATATTCCCTAGCAGGGGAGCTGCCAGGATTATTCCAGCACTATTCCTGTGTTCTTTTCTTGTGCGTTTTCTCCCCTTTGGGGATTTATTTTTACATTTCTCAGGATTTGTGTTGTGCTATCAAACCATGGCGTGGCCATTTTGGTGCCTGGGGAGATACTGAGCTCTACAGTTGGCTTTTTTTTTTTTCCTTTTCCTGGAGAAACTCATTCCAACCTCTAACTAAAAAGCAAATCCAATCCCAGCTACAAAAATCCAGCTCCAGGTGAGGTAAAATACTCAAGCTTTGTAATACAGAAATAATTAGAAAAGCAGCTGGATTGTTTTCTAGGCATTCTTAAATTACCAACATTAAGCCCATCACAAAAATGCTCCTCCCTTCTCCTTCTGCCTTTATGAGTTCGCAAATATTTTCAAAGCCCAGGTTTAATCCGAATATTTGGGGACCACGGAGTCACAACAAAGGCTCTTGTTCTCTAGGCTGCTCTCTCATTTTGGCCATGTTTTTCTCCCATGAAGTGGAAGGCACCGAGTTAAATTTTAATTTTAATTTTAATTTTAGAATCNTTTTAAGTGAATTCTGGCAGAAGCAGCCTCAGCCAGCTCAGGAGGTACAGGATGGGATGGTTTGTAGAGGAGAAGATCCCAAATCCCTTCTGCTTCCCCAGGTTTATTTCCTTAGCTTTACGTTTATCCCACCCTGCTCCACATGTCAGTCCAGAGGGGCCAGAGAAGAGGGAAGAAATCACCTCCAGATGCTTTCTACACACCAAAAATCCCCATCTGATAAAGACTCGGATGGCTGCAGTTCCCATAGCAAATCCCAGGGATTTTGGTGGGATTCCAGGCACAGGACAGGAAGGTCTAAAGCTCTACTCAATAAAATACCAGAAATTCGTTTTAGTTTCCCACCCCCTTATTTTTTTCCCCGTTTCCCTGTAACCCAAATCTTCCCTTCAAACCAACACGAACTGGACGAGTACAAGGGAAGCTCTTCACTGACTGTGAATTCAGCCTTGCCAAAATTTGGGACGGTTCTCTAAATATCCCCCATAATTCGTGTTAGACAATCCCGGCATCACATTTGAAACATTTCCCAGGTCCTTCCCCCTCAGCCCCTGTGATGAGAACCCCTCTCCCCACATTTTGGAGATGGGAAAACTCACGGAGAATTCCTTATGCCAGCGATTCCTGAAGGGATGAGGAGTCAGAGGCAGGTTTGTTTTGGGCGGTAATAACCGAATCACCTCCGCCAGGCTCTGCCCCATTTAAATGCCCCTCACCACAGGGATCCTGGAAGAGGAGATTCCCCACGGAGGTTCCCCGGCAGCCCCTCACCCCTACCTTAACGAAGAGGGAGATGTCGTGTTCCTGCTTCTCATCATCATCCTCATCCTCATCCTCCTCCAGGGCGCCCGGCGAGCCCGTCCCGTCCTCCTGGTGCTGCTCCCGGTCCGGCTCCCCGTTCAGGCTCCGATCCGCCGCTTCCCACCCGCTCTCGGGGCCCGGGGTCCCGCCGGCCGCTGGCCCCGGGGCTGCTGTCCCCGCCGGGGCTGCCGGGCCCCGCTCCGCCTCCGCCTCCGCCTCCCCACCGGGGCCGCCCGGGGACCGGGCACCGCCCGCGGGGAGCCCTTGGGCGGGCAAGGCCACCTGCGCTGCCCCGCCGCTCCTCTGGGCAGGCTCCGCACAGCCCTCGGCGGGGACTGTCACTGCCGGAGCTTCCTCCTGTACCTCATCCTTAGGGACTGTCACTGCTGGAGCTGCCTCCTGCACCGCATCCTTAGGGACTGTCACTGCTGGAGCTGCCTCCTGTACCGCATCCTTAGGGACTGTCACTGCTGGAGCTGCCCCCGGCACTTCATCCTTAGGGACTGTCACTGCTGGAGCTGCCCCCGGCACTTCATCCTTAAGGATTGTCACTGCTGGAGCTTCCTCCTGCACCGGATCCTTAGGGATTGTCACTGCCGGAGCTTCCTCCTGCACCTCATCCTTAGGGATTGTCCCCAGTGCCTCCTCGGGGACTGTCCCTGCCCGAGCTGCCTCTCGCACCTCATCCTTAGGGACTGTCACTTCTGGAGCTGCCTCCTGCACCTCATCCTTGGGGACTGTCCCATCAGCCGGGGCTTCCTCCTGCACCTCATCCTTGGGGGTTGTCCCTGCTGGAGCTGCCTCCTGCACCGCATCCTGGGGAATTGTCACTGCCCGGGCTGCCTCCTGCACCTCACCCTTAGGAACTGTCCCCACCGGGGCCGCCCCGTCCTCGGGAACTGTCCCAGCCGGAATTGCTTCCTGAGGCTCATCCTTAGGGACTGTCCCCAACGCCTCCTCGGGGACTGTCACAGCAACCGGGGCTGCCTCCTGCACCTCATCCTCTAGAGCTGGCACTCCAGCCGGGGCTGCCTCCTGCACAGCATCCCCGGGGTCTGTCCCCAGTGCCTCCTGGGGGACTGTCCCCGACGGGGCTGGCTCCTGCACCTCATCCTTAGGGACTGTCACCTCAGCTGGGGCTCCCTCCTGCACCTCATCCTTGGGGATTGTCCCCAGCGCCTCCTCAGGGACTGTCCCTGCTGGAGTTGCCCCCTGCACCGCACCCTCGGGGATTGTCCCATCAGCCGGGGCTGGCTCCTGCACCTCATCCTTAGGGATTGTCCCCAACGCCTCCTTAGGGACTGTCCCCGCCGGGGCTTCCTCCTGCCCCTCACCCTTAGGCACTGTCCCATCAGCCGGGGCTGGCTCCTGCACCGCATCTTCGGGGACTGTCCCCGCTGGAGCTTCCTCCCGCACCTCATCCTCGGGGACTGTCCCCGCCGGAGCTGTCACTGCAGCCTCCTCGGGCTCTGTCCCCGTCGGGGCCGCCTCTTGTACCGCATCTTCAGGCGCTGTCCCCTCTGCGGCTTCTTCCCTCAGAGCTTCCTCGGGATCTGTCCCGCACGGGGCTGTCGCGACAGCTTCCTCGGGCTCTGTTCCCTCTGGGACCGCCTGTCCTTGCGCCTCTCCGGGCTCTGTCCTCGATGGCGCTGTCACCTCTGCTTTCCCGGGCTCTGTCCCCGCCGGGGTTGTCCCCTCTGCTTTCCCGGGCTCTGTCCCCGCCGGGGTTGTCCCCTCTGCTTTCCCGGGCTCTGTCCCCGCCGGGGTTGTCCCCTCTGCTTTCCCGGGCTCTGTCCCCGCCGGGGTTGTCCCCTCTGCTTTCCCGGGCTCTGTCCCCGCCGGGGTTGTCCCCTCTGCTTTCCCGGGCTCTGTCCCCGCCGGGGTTGTCCCCTCTGCTTTCCCGGGCTCTGTCCCCGCCGGGGTTGTCCCCTCTGCTTTCCCGGGCTCTGTCCCCGCCGGGGTTGTCCCCTCTGCTTTCCCGGGCTCTGTCCCCGCCGGGGTTGTCCCCTCTGCTTTCCCGGGCTCTGTCCCCGCCGGGGTTGTCCCCTCTGCTTTCCCGGGCTCTGTCCCCGCCGGGGTTGTCCCCTCTGCTTTCCCGGGCTCTGTCCCCGCCGGGGTTGTCCCCTCTGCTTTCCCGGGCTCTGTCCCCGCCGGGGTTGTCCCCTCTGCTTTCCCGGGCTCTGTCCCCGCCGGGGTTGTCCCCTCTGCTTTCCCGGGCTCTGTCCCCGCCGGGGTTGTCCCCTCTGCTTTCCCGGGCTCTGTCCCCGCCGGGGTTGTCCCCTCTGCTTTCCCGGGCTCTGTCCCCGTCGGGGTTGTCCCCTCTGCTTTCCCGGGCTCTGTCCCCGCCGGGGCTGTCCCCTCTGCTTTCCCGGGCTCTGTCCCCGTCGGGGCTGTCCCCTCTGTTTCCCCGGGCTCTGTCCCCGTCGGGGCTGTCCCCTCTGTTTCCCCGGGCTCTGTCCCCGCCGGGGCTGCCTCTTCCTGCGCGGTCCCCGTCTGAACGGCGGCCGTGTCCTCGGGCTCCATCCCCCCCGGGGCCGCCCCTTCGGGCTCCGTCCCCGCCGGTGCCACCGCCTCTCCCTCGGGCTCTGCCCTGGCCGGCGCGGAGCTCTCGGGCCCGTCCATCATCACCCCCGCGGCCCCCGGCTCCCCGCCCGGCTGCCCCTCGTCCCCCGGGCCGTCCCCGCCGGGGTCCCGCTGCTCGGCGCTCGGTGTCCCCGGGCTCTCGGGGGAGCCGCTGTCCCCGAGGGGCTCCGGCGCCGCCTCCGCGCTCAGGAGCTCCGCGGGCCCGTCCGGGGGCTCGGCCGCTCCCTCGGGGCACAGCCCGGGCCGAGCCCCCGCCGCCGCCTCGTCCTCGCGTCTCTCCCGAGGAACATCGCCGAGCTCCGGGGGCCGCCCCGGGCTCTCCGCCATGCCGGGCTGCCCGGGACCGCCGGGATGCGCGGGACGAGCCGGAGCTGCGGAGCGGCCGCGGAGCAGAGCCGGGCACGGCCGGGGGGAACGGGGGCGGTGCCTGCGCGGGGTCCGGGGCGGCGGGGCCGGGACGGCGCTCCTCCCACCGGGCACGGCCCCTGCTCCGTCCCTTCGCTCCGGGTACAGCCCCTGCCCCGCTCCGAGTACAGCCCCTAGCCCGCTCCGGGTACAGCTCCTGCCCCGCACTAGGCACAGCTCCTGCCCCGCACTGGGCACAGCCCCTGCCCCGCTCCGGGCACAGCCCCTGCCCCGCACCGGGTACAGCTCCTGGCCCGTCCCTCCGCTACGGGCACAGCCCCTGCCCCGCTCCGGGCACAGCCCCTGCCCCGCTCCGGGTACAGCCCCTGCCCCGCTCCGAGTACAGCCCCTAGCCCGCTCCGGGCACAGCCCCTGCCCCGCACTGGGCACAGGTCCTGGCCCGCACTGGGCACAGCCTCTGCCCCGCTCCGGGCACAGCCCCTGCCCCACACCGGGCACAGCCCCTGCCCCGCACCGGGTACAGCTCCTGGCCCGTCCCTCCGCTACGGGCACAGCCCCTGCCCCGCTCCGGGCACAGCCCCTGCCCCGCACCGGGCACAGGTCCTGGCCCGCACTGGGCACAGCCCCTGCCCCGCTCCGGGCACAGCTCCCGCCGCTCCGGGCACAGCCCCTGCCCCGCTCCGGGCACAGCTCCTGCCCCGTCCCTCCCTCCTGCCCAGGCAGACACTGCCCAGGCTCCCTGTCCCCACGGCGCTGCCCCGGCCATCTCCGCCCCGCAGCCACCGGAGCCTTTGCGGAGCGGCCAAAAAAATCTCCTCTTTGTGTTTGTGCGTGTCCCCCGCACCTGCCCGGGGCTCTCCTCGCACCCCCGAGCCCCGTTTGTGCCCTGCTTTGCCCCTCGGCTGCTGCTCCAGCCCGGGCGGGGTGTCCCTGGCCCTGCTGTCCCCAGCCCGGCACACACCCGCGGGCAGGTGCGCCTGACGCCTCCGGTGCCATTTTGCACATCAGGTGCAATTTTATTTATTTTTTTTTTCTTGGCGCCCAACTGCGTGGTTCCAGAGAGTGGAAAAAACTTGTGTTGATTGTTGATTGCATTTTGGTTGTGCTTTGTGTGGGGATAAAGTGGTCAGTAGCCATGTTGCTCCTTGAACTCCTAATGTCTCTTGAAATGGAGTGCTTGCTGTATTTCTGTCCCCTAGGCTTTATTTTTTTTTTTTTTTTGAGGTTTTAATACCTTTCTGGTCCCCAGGTTTGTTTTCTTACCCGGAAATAGCTCCAGTGTTGTCCCTAACATGTAGCTTTTACACCAGAGGTGCACGGATTAGGATCGCTATTTCGTTAGGCTCAGTGATCATGATTTATAGACGTTTGTAAAGGTATTGGAGTTTGTGCCAGGTATGTTTGGTTTACGGTTTCTTCGTCCTAGCCTGCGTCCCAGTTCCAGCAGCATGTTTTGGGGATTTATGAATAATTGCACCCAGTTTGTTAGAGGAGGAATAGGGGATGAAGCTTTTCAGTCTTTTCTGTCCCTCTTCTCTTTTGAATCGGTTACACAATTTTTGGAGAATCTTCAGCGCCCCCGAATGTTAAACAGACCACCTTCCTGGTATTTCAGCTGGTGAGCTTCCTCTGTATTGTTTGTAGCTTGTCTAGAGCGAGGTCTGAGATTTCCAGAGAAAGCACCGTCCCAACATCCCCGCCGCTGACGATGGAACTGGCACGGCCCCGGTGGCCTGGCACGGTTTGTTCAAAACGCGGACGGAGCGAGTTCGGGCCGCTCCACGGGTTCTTAGAAAGGGACACGTGTCCTTGTCAGCTCGCGAAAGCTGTAAAAGGGAACAGCACATCGCTCTGTGTAAAGAAATAAACACCCGGGTTTGCTCGCTTTTAAGTGGTTTTCATTCGTGTGCGAGGATCCTCTGCCCGTTTTGCATTTAAATGGGGCGAGAAACGCCGCCTCGGGCAGAGCCGGCACCTGCTGCCAAAGGAGTAATAACTTTTCCTTTGGGTAAGGAAAATAATCCTCATTTTCTACGTGCAGACAGAACAGCGGAGTCAGAGTTGGCTGACAGGAGTGAGGTATCCTAATTAAAAAAGCCCAACAGTTAAACAATTTTATATTTGGGTATAGAAACCCATTATTTTTATATTTGAGAGGGGACAGAGCAGAGGTTTGGAACGGGTGTGAAGGGGGAACGTGCAGCCAACAGGAGCGGGGAAATCCTACAGAATGAACGAATAAATCATCGCAGCAGGTCAAACACTCTGCCCCGATAAAAAATGAACAGCCAAATAAACGAACAATCCTGCAGCTCCTGGATGCTCGCCCGGAGGCGAGTCTCATCCCAAGTGAGACAAAGGAATGGAGGGAGCTGAGCTCAGAGGGAACGTTCCTGGAAGATTTAGGAACAGAGGCTCGGGAAGGTTTAGGAGCAGGGACTCAGCACCTGCCAGTGGAGGTCCTGCAGGTGGAACCATCCCGAGGCCATTTCCCCAATCTCTTGTGGGGTTTGGTATCAGTAGAATGACACAACCCAGTAACCTCTGGAGAGACAATGTTGGTTTATTCATCCTCACCTTTGCTGAAGGGTTCTTAACCCTTGGCCTGAAGGTTGGAAATGTCAGAGAATTCCAGAAGGGTTTGGGTTGGAGGGGACATTAAAGATCATTCCCTGCCATGGCAGGGACACCTCCCACTGTCCCAGGCTGCTCCAAGCCCCAGTGTCCAACCTGGCCTTGGGCACTGCCAGGGATCCAGGGGCAGCCACAGCAAAGCTGGGCACCCTGTGCCAGGGCCTGCCCACCCTCACACGGAGGAAATTTTTCCTAATATCTGATCTAAACCTGTAATTTTTCACTTTGAGGCCATTCCCTGTGTCCTGTCCCTGCAGGCCTTGGGAATTGTCTCTCTCCAGGTTTCCTGGGGCTCCTTCAGGCCCTGCAAGGCCACCCTGAGCTCAGCCCAAAGCTTCTCCTGTCCAGGCTGAACAATCCCAGCTGTGCCAGCCTTTCCTCCCAGCAGAGCTGCTCCATCCCTCTGCTCATCCTGGAGCCTCCTCTGGGCTCTCTCCAGCAGCTCCACGTCCTCCCTGTGTCCCCAGGTGTGCCACAAATCCCATCCTACAATGCTCCCAGCCATGAGCCAGAGCCCATCCCAAAGCTCTGCCTGATGTCTCCATGGGCAGGGCACTGCTGGAAGGACACGGCTCAGCTCAGGATTTTGCACTGGGAATGAAGAGCAAAGGAACATTCAGGGGAGTGGTGGGAATTTTGTGGAGCTGGCTGTAGGTGAAGGACACAAGAACCGCTCCCAGGCCCAGGGGGAGTTGCTGGGCTGGCTGTGCAGGGCCAGGAACTGCACTGTGATCCTCGCGGGTCCCTCCCAACTCAGGTATTCCACCATTCCATGAATCCTGTGGTTGGCTGCACCCTTGAAAAGCCCTTGAGGCCCCATGAGCTCGACTTTGCTCTGAGGGACAGGAGGGCCCTCTGGAGCTGCCTGTGGCAGAGCCTCCTCAGGCTCCCTGCAGCTTAAACATCTCCTCCGAGTGATGAAATATTTTGGGTTCCCACACGCCTCCTTTGGCTGCTTCAATATTTTGGTTTCTTGCACAGCTCCTTTGGGTGATTCAACATTTTGGGTTCTCACATAACTCCTTTGGGTGCGTCAGTATTTTTGGTTCTTACACACCTCCTTTGGCTGCTTCAATGTTTTTGGTCCTTACACATCGCCATTGGGTGCTTCAATATTTTGGGTTCTCGCACAGCTCCTTTGGTGTGAGGTTTCTCTCCTGTTTCCTGTTTGAGCCGGGGTTTGCTGAGCTGATGGAACCCCAGGAGAGCCGCCTGCCTGTCCCCAGCTCCCGGCAGAGTTTATCCACTAACACCACGATCCTGTTTTCCTTTATTTACCTGTTCCCTGCTTTCAGTTCTCACAAGGTGAGGATTTCAAGGCCAACCAAAAAAAAAACCCCAGTGATAACGAGTCCCTGATCGTTAACAAAAGCCAACAAAAATCCCTTTCAGTGCCAACCGGTGCCTGGCCGTGAACATCACCGCAGGGTTTAAGCCGAACAAAGGATTAGCTCTTTCAATATTCACGGCAGCCTTACAAAGGCAGAGCCAAGGACTAACAGCTCCCACAAAGCGCGGCGTTAATTCTCTTTGTAGGACACAATTTTCCAGCGGAGCGCTTGATACGATCACGACGGGAGTGATTTGTTACAGATCCTGCTGCGCCTGTTCCGTCGGGAACAGAGATTTTTGTCATTTTGGCTGGAACTGAGCCGTGCGAGGCCACCGGGACAGGGCAGGGAAGCGGGAACACGGAGAGCCGGGGCCAGGTGAAGAGGTCCCTTGTCACCCTTTGGTTTCCCAGAGGAGTTTTGGGAACGCAGCGATGTTAAACTCAGACCCGTCCCAGTGGGATCCCGGAGCTTTGGGTTTCTTGTTCCCGCACTCATCACTCAATTACTTAACAATTAATCTCTCACTCCCCACATCCCCCCTGTTCCGTCAAGCTCTTTACAGCCCATCTGTTTCTAAAGCAGCCCCCGGCTAATAAATTTGATTTTCCTCGGGAAGGATTAGCGCACACCTTCTTTATTAAAGGATGAGCGCAGCCTTTAATTAATTAAAGGATGCGTTAATTAATGAATTAATGCTCACAGATGTCAGACTTCAGCCACAACCGAAGATCCCCTGGCAGTCTGGTGGGAACAACTTTTATCCCTGGGGGTTATTAATTAGGCTGGACCTAATTGTTGTAACCCCTTTTCCTTCCCGACTGCAGGTCAAAGTTGTAGTGTGTTTTGCAGAGGTAAGGAAAAAAATTCCTTTTTCCCCCCTTTCTAACTGGGAATTAGAGGGAAGTTGAGGCTCCAGAGATGGGGTGGAATTCAGTTGTGTTCCCCAGCATGGGATGGAGGATTTGTCAGGGTAAACACAGACAGGTACAAACTGCCCGGCTGGAGACAAGAATTACTTGTGGTATAAAACTTCCACGAATCACTTGTGGTATAAAAAATGACTTATATGAGATCGTGAATACAATATCATCAATATTTATATATTAATACCGAATATTAATACCTTCTGACACGGAAAAAAAAAAGAATCCCAAACTCCTGTATTTGTATCTAGGCCAGTAGTGTATCCTATTTAAAATGTGATTTTAACTGTGGGAAAGACAAAGTTGCAAGTGAAAAAAAATTATATTGGAGGACTCGGATTTTTCCCTGCTTCCAGAATGTTCCAAACATGGATGTTTGCTGCGTTTGCCCCGAGTTCCTCAATTCTCCTTCGGGAAGTTGGTGCGAAATTCCATCGTTTCGTGGCTGGGAGGGCGCTCAGAGAGAAGGAGGAGGGAGGGATGCGCTGCTGGAAATCCCGGCGGGTTGTGGTGACACCATCTGTGCTCAGCTGATTAGGGGCAATCCCGGCCCTTCCCCGCCGCCTGGGGAAAAGGCAGGAATGCGCTGGAGTGGGAAACACAGAAATCCAAGAAACCCCTCCAAAGTGAGGCAGAACAAGCAGGGAGAAGGAGGAAAAGGAGGAGATGCTCCTTCATGCCGAATCCCAGCGGTCCCTCTCGTCCTTCTTTTTGTCACTCGATTCCTGAATTCCCAGCATCCCACAGGGAGCGGAGCAGCCCGGACTTAAATTCTGAACGAATCATTCCAGAATGTGTTAAAAAAAACCGGGAGAAAAACAGCAACAAAGCTCACAAAAACAAAAAACCCCCAACTATATATTATATTATTATAGTCCATACTATATTTTATATCAATATATTATTAATATAAAATATAGTTATATAATATTATAATTATATTAGGTCGTAATTATATCATATAGCATACATAATTATATTTCTATATTATGTATTTGTAATTAAATAATTTCTGTACTTTTAGCTATATTTAAGTGCTTCAAACCTGCTCGTTGTCCAAAAGGACCTTTGATTTTCCTTTTATTTTGGATAAGCAGCTCTATCCTAATAAAGCAATGGAATAACGAAGCAGGCAAGGCAACAGACAGACATTATATATTGTTTTTTACTCTAATTCAATCGCACCGCGGTTTGGAATTAACTGGGAAGCAGCAAAATCCTGGAATCTCGTATTTGGCTCCTTTTGGACAACTCCAGGCTTTTGATTCCGCCTGGGAAATCCCTGCTGAGCTCCCGGCGCTGCATTTCCTCCTCTCCAGCATCGCTTCCAGAGGCTTTTCCAGACATTCCCGAGCCTCCTCCCGCCTTGGGAAGGGACCTGCGGATTTAAAATCCCGCCTGGCTCTGGCGGATCGCGGAGGCGTTTAAAGCCAAGAGCCTTTGCAGGGCTGCGGGGCGATTTCATTCTTGCCATCTCCTCCTGCTCCTCTTCCTCCTCCTCCTTCCCCTGCTCCTGGAATTCGGGAGGTGAGTGTGGAAAACCGATTCCGGCTCCAGCCCTTAAAATCAAACTGCAGCCGTGCCCGGTGCCCGGGACACCTCCACGCTCCCAATTAAATCGATAAACAAACTCGGTGTTCGGTGTTTTCTGGGTTATAAACGCGGCTTTTTCACGTTGCTCCACTAAATTGGATAGCGAGCCTTAATTAGAGCCATCTAATCCATTAGATCCATTCACTGGGAGCCTGGAAATACCTCAAAGCTTTTGGAAGCTCCCAGGGATTTTCTTCACTTTAAATGGAGTGTCCAGATTGTCTTGAACTCTATTATTTTAATTCCTACTACATCAAGCTGTTATTTATTTTAATTGTTTCCTGGTTTGTTGTGCCTGTTGCTTCTTGAAGCAGTTTTTTGGAATATAACCCCTAAACACAGTTCATTTGATTTCTTTTATGCTCTTGTCTTAAATTTCATTTCCCCTTTCATAGCGTTTAATTCCCCTCCCATTCTGCACCATTTCCACTTGATCTTGGCTTTCATTCCAATTCTTCTTTGCAAAACTCGGGGAACTTTAAAGTTTAATGTGGCTTTTTTCAGAACTACCTGGGGACACGGCTCAGGGATGGTGCTGGTGCTGCTGGGGCTCTTCCCACCTCAGCCAATGGGTGATCATGATGGATTTTGGAATAAAACCTGGAATATTGCACAGCAGCAATAATAATATAAATATAAATAATCGAGTTGATGATACAGAAGTTACATGTGCAGTCAAGAGGTACAAGAAGAATTTGTCTTTTTCATAATGGCCATTTTATTCTATTTTCATGCAGCTTATGCCACAATCCTTTCCTTTTTCCTTCTACCTTTCTTTTTATTTTTACTTAATTTTTTAATCTCTCCTTTTCCTCCTTTCTTTCTTTCTTTCTTTCTTTCTTTCTTTCTTTCTTTCTTTCTTTCTTTCTTTCTTTCTTTCTTTCTTTCTTTCTTTCTTTCTTTCTTTCTTTCTTTCTTTCTTTCTTTCTTTCTTTCTTTCTT
>VZDJ01005178.1:386529-440714 GCA_008694505.1 Cyanoderma ruficeps
TTTATTTTGCTTTAACCAGCTACATCTCCCTTGAGAAAGGCGGGATTTTTTTGGAGGCCGATCCCAGCAATAAAAGCCCCTCTCCGGGATTCCCGGAGGTTTTTTGGTGCCACTAGATGGTGGTGTCCGTGCTGGGAACATTTCCCTGGCCGGGTTCCAGGCAGCACTCAGCCATTCAGCCTTTCCTGCGGGTAAATCATTAGCGTTAATCACCCTCACTTACAGCGAACGATTGGCTCCAAACATTGTGGGGAAAAAAAATCCATTTTTTTTTCTTTTTTCTTCCCCGTCTCGCCGCCTCTTCCAGTCAAAAGCGGCCCCAGCGTTCCCTTCCTATCTATGCAAGAAGACGGGATGAACAATTAAATCCTCAGATTCGGGAGATTGAAATAATAAAATAAACTCATTATTTGTTTTATTTTCTGACGTCTGTGATTAAATTAATGCTTGAAACTTTTAAGCTCTTAGGACAGAGAGGTCCTTTGGCTGTGGAGCCCTGCAGGGCTCGCTGAGCACGATCTCAAACTGACCTTTAGCCTCAATTAATTACGTAAAATATCATTAATAACGTCTTTCCCCCCTTCAAATCTGACACCCGAATTGCAACAAGCGGCTGGTGCCGTTAGCAGCAGCGGGCAATGGATATTTCCCAGTGGTTTTCCTCCCGGGGACATGCCAGGCTGCAGTGACAGGAATTTATGGCTGGATTTTTATTTTATTTTATTTTATTTTTAATTCTGTGGAACAGCACGTTTCCATTGGGATTCCTCAGGTGGAACTTCCAACGGGGGTTGGAGCTGCTGGTGCAGAGAATCCAGGGAGATGCTCCTCAGACAGGAAAAGTGTCACCAGCCCTGTCAGGAAGCAGCTCTGGCGTCAAAGAATGTGGTTAAAAATGGCTTTGCTTCGGCTGGATTTAGCATTAAACACTTCGGGCTTGCTCAGAGAAGTTATTTTTCTTTTCAGAGACCATTTGTCTGGATCTGAGAACGTGTCACTTAGCACAAGTGATCACAAAACCACCCTGGATTGAGCTTATCCCTCTGAAAAAGACTGAAATGGTTCCAAAACACCCTGTATTGAGCTTATCCCTCTGAAAAAGACTGAAATGGTTCCAAAGGGATTAGAGAGTCTGAAGAAATTCGGTGTGGGATGTTTGGAGATGCTGTGAATATCACAATAATTTAATAAAAACACTCTGTGACCTTTGAAGCTCCTTCTTGGGCCTTCCCCTGCAAGGTGGTGCTATGGATATATAAAAATAAATATATATAAAGCTAAGCATGATATTATATAAAATATTTTATGAAGTTACAGGCACACGTACAATGAAATATTAAAACAGATTAAATATAAATAAAATAAAAATATTTATCTAGGTCTCTTACGTCAGACTAACCAGCCAAAGACATTTGCAGAACACCAAGGGTGGGTCAGCTTGTCCTTAGGGCAGATAAGAGAATTACAACACACACAGTAGCAATTTTCAGCTGACTTGTAAGTCTTGGGATGAGGAATTTTTATCTTCAGCTGGTATTTTTTATATAAATATTTAGTATTTAGATTATAGACCAGGTCACTCCGAGCTCCATCCAACCTAGCCTTGAACACTCCCAGGGATGGGACATGGAGTCCCTGTCTTTCTCTCTAGCAATAATACAGCATTGTATAAACAGCAATTTTTATATGTTTATATGTTTTAATTTTTTTATTTTACAGCATGCTATTATACATAGTATATTTTATATGTATTATGTATTCTGGATGTTATACATATTACCACATATACATACTGTAGTGTTACATAAAGCACTTTTTATATACTATATTCTGTATATTAGATACGTAACACGTAGACATACAGCATATGATACAGAGGATATTTTTATAATACATATAATATATAAATATTCTATACATTCAGTAGACTATAGGGTATATATATGGTGTATTACAGACGGTAAGTTTTTATCAGCAGCGTATCATATATAGTACGTACGTGTATTACATATAAAATATATGCCATATAGATAGTATAGAGGGTAATAATAGTACATTTTATATAAATATAGTTTATTTTGTGTATTGGATCGACGCCTCTCCCTCACGGTACTGCCCTCACCCAACATGGCGGACACGACCTCGCCCGCCACCTGTTGCCGCGGCGGCGGCGGCTTCTTATTGGCCGACCCGGGACGGGGGGGCGCGCCGGCGCCTTCCGATTGGCTGCTGCGGGGCGGGGGCTAAGGAAACAAGATGGCGGGCGGAGGCTGGGAGAAGCCGCCTCAACGACGCCGCCGCGGCCGCCTCCGCTCGGCTCCGGCCATGGAGGAGCCGCCGCTCCAGCAGCCGCTGCCGCCCGGGGACGACGAGGAGGAAGAGGAGGAAGAGGAGGAGACGGACGCCGAGTGGAGCTTCGTTGACCGCGAGATGGAGGCGGTGGCGCTGCGGGACCTACCCACCGCCACTATCGCCTGCAACCTGGACCCGCGCGTCTTCCAGGACGGCCCGTGCCGGGTGAGCCGGGCCGGGAGCCGGGCGGGGAGAGCGCGGCGTGCGGGGCCGGGGCTGCCGCGCTTCTCTGTGGCCGCCTCCGCCCTCGGGGGGGGATGAGGGGGCGAGGCTGTGGCTGCGCGTCCCCGCCCGTCCCCTCGGTGCTGCCGGGACCCAGCGCCGGGACTCCCGTCCCGAGTCGGGGCTGAGCCGAGTCCGCTCCCAACTCCCGGAGCGGAGGGTGGAGCCAGGGAGGGCCGGGCTGTGCTGCCAGGGAACGGGGACAGGCGGAGAGGGAACGGCCTCAGGCTGGGCCAGGGGAGGCTCAGCTTGGCCAGCAGCAGGAATTTCCCCATGGAAAGGGTGCTCAGGCCTTGGAAGTGCCCAGGGAGCTTTGGAGTGCCCATCCCTGGAGGTGTCACCTGGAGGTGGCACTCAGAGCTCTGGGCTGGGGACAAGGTGGGCACAGCTGGAACTCCCTGGGCTGGGAGGGCTTTTCCAGCCTCAGGGATTCCATGATTCTGGGACTTTGAACACCACCAGCTATTTTACCTTGATTCCTTTGATTCCTGAACCCGTAGCCCAGGGGGAAGCTCTGCATAAAATAGAAGTGAAATAAAATATCTCTGGACCACCCTACCCCAAGCTTTGTGCTTTAGGTTTTGTTCGGTGCACCCGATGTTGTGGTTTTGGTCTTTTCTTCCTTATTTTTGTCGTTGGTTTTGCTGTCAAACCCTTCCATACTGAAGGAGGTGATTGGTTTTTAAATAGAATTGAATTCAATGGAATGGACTTGAAAAATCAGCCAGTGGTGACAAATTGAGTTTCATAATCTCAGCATAAACTGTATTATCTTCACCGTGGAGAACAACAAGTACATACACTGCGTAAATTACATTGCTAAGGTAAAGAATGGGAGAATTGTCTTATTGTCTTGATCTTGAATAAATATCTGTCTCCAGGAAGGAAGAAAAGTCTCAAAGTTTCATAAATAACACAGAACTTTAAAAAAAAACAAAACAAAAGGCAGGTGAAGGTTCTTGGAACTTGGTGACTTACAAACCTGGTAGGTGCACAAAGAGTTTTAATAGATGAAAAATCAGTTCAGGTGGCTGGCCACTGAATTTCAGCACTGAAATACATAATTTAGTTTCAGTTAATAAAGTTCCAGAGCTGGCAAGTATTAGTAAGTCTTTAAAGTTGGGAATAAGTGACTTTTATAGGAACACACATGGACTGGCTCCGTTTTTAATTTGTTTTGTTGGCCCAATGTCAGGAAGGTTCAGAGAGAGAAAGTGGAACGAGTCCCTAAGGCTGTATCCCAGATTTTGGAGGTGTGAAAGGTGCCCTCAGCATTTGGATGATTTAAGGAAAGCAGAGTTATATTAAAAATGAGGAAAATACTGTGTTGTCCCGTGGTGTGTCCAGTTTTCCGGGGCATTTGGTGGTTGTGGTGTCCAAGGAAATCGCAGGAGTTTTGTCACTCAGGTGTGTGAGCTGATGGTGCTCACCCTGAAATGTCACTGTCTGCACCGGCTGAGAACGATTCCAAGATAATTTTAAAAGGCTGCACTTGCTTAGGGGGTGAATTTTAATCAAATTGCCTTGGTTTGGTGTAGAATATGCCCAGAAAATTCAAACTGCTGCAGCAGATTTGGAATTTGGTGGCCGTGAAGGGATCCTCACACGAAGGGTTTGTAAACGCTCTGAATTTTGGTGTGAACAGTGGGTTGGTTCTGTTCTGTGAACCGAACACCCCTAAAATACCTTTTCTTTAGAGTTAAATAGGGGTTTGTTTTCCCTTCAGTGGGCCCCTTAATAATCCTGGATTGCCCTATTTGAGAGGAGTTGATCCAGTCAAGGTGAGACAAGACAGCTACTGACAACTATTTCTATCCTGCCCTTCCCAAATCATGATCTGGGCTGGGAGTATTGCTTGGATATTCCTCTTCTTCCTCCTTTTCAGGTTTTTTTTTGGTTTGTTTGTTTTTGTGGGTTTTTTTAATTTACTTTTTAAATTTTTTATTACTGAGGTGTTGTTAATTTTTATTACTGAGGTGTTGTTGAGCAGTCAGAAGTTTTAAATGGTTTGTGATCAGTCTCAAAACCAAACCTTCCTATCAAGGTTATTGTTCTGCTAAATGACAGTTTATTCTCAGAAGAAATAAAAATACTTCATGACCAGTTTTTTTTAATATCAGTCCCAAAATCTTCCAGTGAACACCCGAGTACTTGCTCTTTAGTTTTCTAAAGCACGGTTCAGGAATTCCTTTGAATTCTGTATTATTTTCTTTTTATTGAAGTACAAGAAATTCCCTGAAATAAACCCCTTTTTTGCTGATCTTCGAGTTGGCAAATTACCTTGGAAAAAATTGGATTTTCTGAATTGTCTTTTCCTTTGGATCTGCAGCTTTTGATGGCTTCGGTGTTGAGCGTGTGATGAGGAATTGTGATTTCTTCATCCGACACACAGACAAGTTTTATTTTTAAAACTGTGTTCCTGCGTACTCATTCATTTAAGAAAAGGTGTCAGCAGCTAATTTCCAATTGGGTTTTTGTATTTTTTCCCTCCTCCTCGTGTGCTATTCCATTTTTAGGAGCCGTTTTGTGGCAGTAGAGGACACTCAGGATTTGATTTATTTTATTTTTTTAATGGAATTTGTGCTGTCAAATCCAAGCCACTTCCCTGGCTCCTGTTATCCCAAGGGATGTGCCACGCTTCCCTGCTGAATTTCAGAGTTTTGGCACACTCACAGGAGCCCTAAATAAAGAAATAATTTCATTTTTGCCTCTTGCTAAGGAGGTCATTACCCAGGTATTGTCTCCCCCTCGCTGTGGGCACCTTTAATTTGGTGGCAAAGAGGAGCACAGAGAGTCCCTACAAAGGATTTAATTTCTCACAAAATCATTGGCTTTTAGGGCTAGGAGAGATTTTTATTTATTTTTTTTTTAAATGGAGACAGTTTTCCTTAGAATGGGTCAAGTTCCTTCAATTCCTTGGAAATATTTCTGAGATTTTTGAGGTGGTGGAGTCTCCGTCTCTGGGAGTGAGCCAGAGGTGTTTGGATGTGGCACTTTTCAGGTGTTTAAAAATCACATTTTCCATCTATTTCTATGCTTTAGACCTATTTCCATGTTTTAGACCACGTTTTCTCCTATTTCCATGATGGTTCTGCAGGGAAAGTCACTTCCAGCCTTAATGATTCTGTGATAATTACCTTAATCTGGGAATTTTTGCCAATTAATGAACGTAGCAGCAAGTTTTCCATAATTAACAACAACTTACATTCCTAGAGAAACTGAAAGCAGGCACTTCTGTCATGGGAACAGTTTTTCTCTGGGAAAACTTTGCTGGAAAACTGAATTATTAAAGAGATTTCAGCCTGCTGGAAGTGCACTCACAATTGGAGTTGAGCCTGGCTGTGTCCTCACAAAACCCCCAGGACTGGCTGGGAAACCCTCTCTGCAATTCTTTAGCAAAGAAATAAATAGAAATATTCTGCTTTTGCTTGAAGATTCAAAAGCCCAGCAAGGTGAGTTGTGTAGCCCAGGAAAAGCAGAGCTGCAGGTGAGTTCAATCCTGGCAATTCCAGCTCCCAAATTCTCCTTTTTTTTTTCTCCCCTTTCAGCTTTGTGTGGTTTCACTGCAGAAAAAACCTTTTGTGAGCTCAGCTGCAAAGAAAGCTGTTAAAGGAGCCTTGCTTCTAGACATCTTTAATTGCCTTGCAGCTCTCTGAAATAATCCTGAGGTGGATTTGGGGGTTTTTTGGAAGTAATTAAAGAATTACTTCTGCTTTGCAGGAAGTTTAGCAGGTTTCTCAGGAGTGTTTACCAAACTTTCTTCAGGAATAATCTGCATTTTCTGGTAATCTCTTCCTGCCTCAGCCCACATGCCTGGTAATCCTTTTACTTCACTGTTTTTTTTTTTTTTTTAAAGCCTCTTAGATCACATGAGAAAGAAAACATTTTAAAAGTTAGATTTGTGAAAAGATGAGCGTTCTTGTATGTTTGTAGATTTTTGTGGCAAAATATTCCCTAATGGGAATGTAAAACTCAGTTATTGGCACCTGCATCTATTTTGAAGGTTTTCATTCTTTCTCTGCCCAAAAAAATCTCTTTTTTTTGTGACAGTGTTTATAGTTTTTAATGCTTTTGCTTTCCAATTAAATCCCAGGGTTAAGACTGTGGTTCCAAATCACATCTCAATCATCTGGAGTTACTTTGAACACTAAAACCATTACAAAAAAAAATAAAATTAGAAACCTTCCATTATGGAAAGCTTTTCAATAGAACTTGTGGAAGTATTTAGTGAAGTGGAAGGGTTTTGAGCAGCTTCAGGCTTATATCACACTTGGACCTTCTGTAGGTCTCCAAAATTNTATTATTGTCCCATTCATTAATTAAAAATACGAAAATCAGTGCAGTGTTTCAGAGGTGAGAGTGTTTTGAATTTCAGCCCAAACACTCCTCAATAACATCAGCATTAAATCATCATTAATAGCAGCAGTGACTGAACTGTCCCATGCAGAAAAGGCTTCAATCAGAAAGTCTTTTTAGCACCAAAAGTTTAATTCTGTGACAGTTTATCCAGTAGTTTAGTCAAGTTTTAATCAGCAGTGTTTATACATTTCTTTATAAATTTACATGTATATAAGTATACTTTTATTCATATTGGTCATCAATAAATGACATTATTTGGTGTCATAACTGAAGGTCAGAAGAACTGAAAATGAGGGAAATAATTAAAAATAAAATGCAAATTTATATGTTTATATTAACCAGAAATCCCAGTGGAGTCTGGGGGTTGTCCTTATGTATGAAAATATAAAATCCTGGTATGGGTTGGGTTGGAAGGGACCCCCAGGATCATCCAGCTCCAGCCCTGCCCTGGGCAGGTGGGTTTGGTTAATTTTGGGGTTCATTAGTGATATTTAAACACTGTGTGGCCGTTTGGGGTAGTTGTCATTGGGGTTTTTATCTCTCGTTCTGACCAGGTGCTCTTTTTTCCCCCTCCTAAGATATGGGAATATTCTGGGTGTGATTGAACTGTGGGCTGTGTTCCTGAGCCTGAAGTTAGGACTGAGGTCTAAAATACCATTTTTAAAGGTTTTTTTGGTGGGTGTAATGCATAAATAAATAAGGGAAGTCGTTGTCCTGGGGTGTTTGGGAATCCTGATGTTAAAAACGAGGTGATGGGTGAGTGTCTGCCAGGCACAGGGATTTAGGATGTGGCATTATCCTAAACAGGGTTTGTGAGGTGTTTCCCAGCTGTAGGTGGGAACAGAATCATCCATAAACTTTAGACCTTTGTCTCTCCCTCCCAGCAGTTTTTACTGCCAGAGATAACCAGAATTAATTCCACTAATGAGGGCAGTCATTGATTACTGGCCCCCGCTCACAAAGGCAGGGCTGTCAATACTCAGTGAATTCCATTTATTGAAATGGAACTTCCCTTTTCCCTGGGCAGATTTTTCACAGGGTCACAAGGGGAGAGCTGGGTTAGGTTTTGCTTTTTGAGGGTTTTTTTGGAGTTATTTTGGTGCTGGCAAACAGCTCTTGGTTATTGAGCTCAGAGTCCAAACCTCAGCAGTTGGATTTGAGTTTCTTTTTTGTTGCTGAAATGCAAAAGGCAGCAGGAAAATTGAGGCAGCACCTCTGGCCCAGCAGTGCTGTAGGAGTGTGTGAATTCAGGGCGTTTTGATAAATTGATTTATTGCTGTTGTCTGTATCACACAGCTTGGAAAATATCATCAGGAAATCCCCCATAAATGGTAAGTTTTTGACTTTTAGATGCAGCCCAGTAAACAAAAATCACTTTATTTTCTTGCCTGGACTGCAAACCATTCTGGAAACTTCCCTGAAGGTTTGGTCCTGATTTCTAAACAAGTGGCTGTTTGTATGGAGGCCTCTTAAAATTCAGGCTGTTTTCCAAGAAGAGCTGGCTGAAAGGCAGGGGAATTGTTCCTTTTTTTCCTGGAGGTGCTGTTTCCTTTCTCTGAAGGTGGGAAACTGAGCTGGTGAAGTGCCAGAAGAGCCAACCAGCCTTGTTAAATAAATGGATTTTTTTTCCCTGTTTGTATTGTTTTAGCCGTTCACAGTCCATATAGTCAAACAAAACATTCCAGTGGCTTTGTAATTAAAATATTCTCCTCCTTTCTGATAACCCAACAAGTGAGATAATATTATTAAATACATTAAGAACAACTCCCATCTCTGATTATTTTATTACACAACTGTTGCTAATTACTGAAGGCTGCGGTAGGAGTATGTCCATTACTGTGGAAAAAGAAGATGAAATAAGAACTAAAATGTCCATTATTATGGAAACAGAAAACGAAACAAGAGCTAAAAGGTCCATTTCTTGCAGGTTGTGATGTTAAATAGGAAGAGAGGGTTTCTTGTGGAGAGGGCCTCAGTGGGAATTCCTGAGGCGTTTGCCCAGTTTTTGGGGTGTGTGGCCATTCCTTCGCAGGATTCATTGGCCCTTGGGCCACATCCCATCCAGCTGGGAGCCAGCATTGCCTGGCTCATGGAAACTCTGATTCAAGGCTTGAATTTTCCTGAGGCTCCAGGATGAAGCAGCTGCTGGGACAGGCAGTGGAAAGTATGAGCAGCTCCTGCCTGGGGTTGTGTAACCCGGAGAGAATCAGCTCAGGGCAGGTGAGACCAGCAGGGCCTCTCCAAAGCCCTGAGCACAGCGCTGGAACCCCACTAAAAACAGCCCATCCCATAATACTTCCCATATCAGAGGGATGTTCTCCCCTTGGGAGAGGTTTAGAATCTATTTAAGGTGTAGAAGGACTTTAAACACATTTTTTTGGCAGTTTTTTTCTGGGATTTATCCCGACATAAAAGCTCCTCCCCTGGCCCGGAGCAGGCGAAGGGCAGGAATCCTTCACAGGAGGTGGTTTAAGGGCAGTTTGTTCCTTAATGAGCATTAATGAGACACACATAATAACCCACAGCTCCATTCCTGAGCTGCCACAGTGGAATTCTGTCCTTCTCCACTGCTCTGCAGTGATGTTTTCATCTCCCCTGCTGGAAAAAAGGCAAATCCAGCCATTTCTGCAGTTGGGAGGAGATGCAGAACTGTGTTGGCTTTCAGCAGGTGGGAGCTCCTAACCCAAAAACCACTGCCTGGAATATTCAGGAATTTAAAATATTTTCAAGAGTTATTTTTTTAATGCTGCCTTTTTTGCCCTTTTAATCAAAACAGGTGAGTTCTTGCCACATGAATAAATAAATAAAATGCCTCCTCAAAGCCCTGTTGTTACGTGTCATAAAAGCTTTAAATGCCAATGTGCAGCTGATGTGTCACTAATTAATGTCTAAGATAATTACAGTGTATCAGGCGTTAACCTCACCACCAATGCAGGTGTTTTGGGATAAATTCCAGATTCTTCTGTGGCTCCTTTTATTGTCTTTTATTATTTTATCAAGGCTGGGTTGGACAGGGCTTGGAGCAGCCTGGGATAGTGGAAGGGGGATGGAATTAGATGATCTTTAAAGTCTCTCGTTCATAATCCATAAAGTTAAACAAAACACTCCTGTGGGGTTGTAGTTAAAATATTTCTAATAACCCAACAAGTGAGATTTATTTTTATATAAATTACTTTCATTCCTTATTATTTTGTTCTTTACTATTTTATTTCTTTTATTATCTTTTATTATTTTATCAAGGCCGGGTTGAACAGGGCTTGGAGCAACCTGGGATAGTGGAAGGGAGTTGGAATTAGATGATCTTTAAAGTCTCTCGTTCATAATCCATAAAGTTAAACAAAAACACTCCTGTGGGGCTGTAGTTAAAATATTCTCCTCATTTCTAATAACCCAACAAGCGAGATTTATTTTTAAATAAATTACTTTCGTTCCTTATTATTTTGTTCTTCACTATTTTATTTCTTTTATTATCTTTTATTATTTTATCAAGGTCGGGTTGAACAGGGCTTGGAGCAACCTGGGATAGTGGAAGGGGGATGGAATTAGATGATCTTTAAACTCTCTTCCAACCAAACCCATTCCATGCTCTTTATTATTATTTTTTTTTAAATTCTTTTGAAATTTCCAGGTACACTTAATTTGTTCTTTGAAATGCAGAAACTGCTTGTCATTGCTGTGGGTTTTTTCCTACCCTCCCAGAACATTCTTAGAGAATATTTTTGAAGTTTATCTTCCATTCTTCTTCCTTCTGTGACTGCAGTGGAAAATGTCATTCTTTAAAGATCACAGAAATACCAGGCTGCTTCTGACCTGCTCCTGTGGTTTTCCAAAGCCTCCTGTGTTCGAGTTTAATGTTTTATTTCCTTTTGTTTTTCCCTTAGTCACAGGGGATGTGTCAGAGGATGAACATGTAACTTGTGCTTGCCTGGGATGAGATCTTTAATATTGGAGTTAAACAAATCCTGCTGTCTTGTTAGAAGGGACTAGAAATGAACACAACCCCAAACACCTGCTGTTTTCATCCTGATCTTTGCTCTCCCTCCTGTCATAGTTTTGGCCTAATACAGCTGCGTTTTTCATGGTAATAAATTGTTGATTACAGAAGTATTTTTTCATCCTGCTCCATGAGGATTGTGGTCATATCTTCACTCAGTGGGACAGGTCTCGTACCTGTCACAGCTGAAAAAACACCATAAAAAATTAGAGAAGTACTTCAGGAACAACTGCTTTACCTATTAGAATTCTTTTTTTTTTACTTTTCAGAAATAGCAGTTAAACAGGAAAAGAAAAAATCTTAAATCTGTGACCCTACAGATGATACAGTCCTGAAGGTGTGTGGGAACTCTGCTAATCAGAGCGAATTAACCAGGATAAAATAATGAGCAGCTGATTAATTCTTAGGCACTGCTGGGAGTCCCTTCCAAGGTTCCCAGGGGTGATGTGGGAATGTGGAGAAGGAGGTTTTTATTTAATGGAAGCAGAATGGGTTGGGATGGAAGGGAGGTCAAAGTTGGCCAATTCCCACCTGGAATTGACACCTTCCCCTGGCAGGGACACCTCCCACTGTCCCAGGCTGCTCCAAACCCCAATGTCCAACCTGGCCTTGGGATCCAGGGGCAGCCACAGCTGCTCTGGGAATTCCAGCCCAGCCAGGAATTTCTGCCCAAAATCCCATCCAGCCCTGCCCTCCTCCAGCTTCAGGCCATTCCCTGTGTCCTGTCACTCCACCCTTGTGACTTTGGTTAAATTAAGATCATTTTAGTGATTTTCTCTGGTAGATTCCCGTGGAATCATCAGTGCAGGGAGTAAATAAAGAGTGAAGTGCAGCCCTGTTGGGTTTCATCTTCTTTTTGCCAGGGTCAGGATTAAATACTCCAGACAGCATTTCGTGTTTGGACTCAGTTGATTATTAATTCTTAACCATATTATAGTCTCACAAACAGTGACTGCTACAGCACTTCTGCTAATAAACTAAAAATGGAGTCATATCTCTCTCTCTACAAGGCCTTTTAATGATAAACTGTCCAATTAAGAAATGACACCTAAATTATTTTGACTTTTAACCCAATAACCAACCACCCCTGGCCCACAATGGGGACTTTTCTATCCAATTACAAAATCCCACCCAGACCATGGAGGAGAAGGTGAAAAAGAAGGACTCAGCCTCTGCCCTAAATCCCCCATCTTGCTTTATCTATCTCTGACTGTATTCTAAACCCTTAAACTCTGAGTTTTGCCCCCTGTGATCTCACACCCTTCTATTCCAGCTGCACCCCCACAGTCCCAGTGCTGTCAGTGAATTTTGGGAGCCTTTTCCAGGGGCTCAGGTGCAATGCAGTGTTTGCTGGGGGTCAGTGCCCGTGGGCACAGCAAGGCTGGCATTCTCACTGCCCAGGGCTCCAACACAGCCCCACTGTACTTTGCAATTCAGGGTGGGTGACCTGGCCTGGTGCTATTTAGGGACCACTTTGGGCTGAGAAACAAATGCTGACAGTGGGAGCTATTTTTGAAAGGTGTTTATTTCTCACTGTTGATCAGCTCCTGGAGTTATTTGTAGAATATCCATCCTTTCCAGTGCCTTGGTGAGTAATGATGCTTTAAAAGGTAAAAATCTAAAAAAAAAACTCCTAAAGAAATAAATGTTAAAAATCCTTGGTTCTAGGAGGAGCAGATGGAATGCTAGGAATGAATTGTTGATCCCTCAATGATTGTAAATTGGAAAGCAGAGTTACTTAAATCTGCCTTCTGTGTCACCCTGTCCTGCACTAAGTCTGGTTTAAACTCCCCCAGTTCAGTGTTTGGTGCTGATGGTTTAGTCATCATTGGTAGGAGAGCAGTTCCCCCGTGATTTTATCCTTAAAAACTGCCCGAGGACAAACTCTCAGGCCACGGGAAAGGATCCTGTGAGAACTGAGTGACAGGAGAAAGAAATCCAGCTGCCACATGGCAGACCCTGAGGATTTGGGGAAAACAGCTGGATCAATAGATCTAAAGCCAAACAATCACCATAAACAAGGAACTGCTGAGAGACTTTAATGTGTCACCCTAACCAGGTCAGCCTGAAAGTGAATAATGGGTATTTTTTAAAACAGAATAGGTGTGGGACACCAAATTCATTAATGAACAGAGAGCTCTGACTGTATTTATTTCAAGTATTTGCAAATGATTGTTTAATATCTCTCCCCCCGAGTTATTTGAGTCTCCCTTTGTTGCTGCCTGTCCTGATTAGGACTTTGCCTTGCAAATGCTCTGATTTGAAGACTCTCTAATTTGGCATTTCAATCTGCACAGCCCTTGCCTGTAACGTTGAGGTTGCAGAAGGTGGAACTGGAAATGCTGTTCAAGCTCTTTTTTTGCTCTGCTGGGCAGGTTGGAAATGTCAGCTGTGATTTTCTGAGCTGGCTTTAGAGACAATCAAGGTAGAGGCTGTTGGATCAGGTGACTTTGAGAAAGTCACTGGGTTTGTGGTGCTTAAAAATATAAAATACAGTATTTGTGAAGCTCTGCCTCCTAAAAGGGGCTCTTGATCATGCCCAGGCTGTGTTTATGGAGAACACTTGAGCACATTCATTAAATGTCATATTTAGTCCAGCTCCTGCAATAAAACACTCCAGGCTTTTTAGAGGAGTAGTTCAATCACAACCCAGTTCATCTGGAAAAAATGATAAGGCTCAGCTGGCCACAGGGGCAAACTTCTGTCAGTGTTTGCTGAAAGGATCAGCACACAACAGAAGTTTTTCCTTTGACTGGGACCTTGTTGTTGTTGCAGGAGCTTAATGAGGTTCCTCAGAAATACCTTGGAGAGTGGCACCAACTGCAAACACACCAGGAATAGCTCAGGGCAGTGTCCTCCTGGGAGCTTTGGGCTTTTCTGCCTTCCCTGGGGAAAAGGAGCTGGGGGATTTTCCAGACCAGGGGTTGGGGGCTGAAAGAAGCAGTGAACAGAAATTCTGAAAGCAGTTCAGGAATTCCCAGCACAGGGAGGACGTGGAGCTGCTGGAGAGAGCCCAGAGGAGGCTCCAGGATGAGCAGAGGGATGGAGCAGCTCTGCTGGGAGGAAAGGCTGGCACAGCTGGGATTGTTCAGCCTGGACAGGAGAAGCTTTGGGCTGAGCTCAGGGTGGCCTTGCAGGGCCTGAAGGAGCCCCAGGAAACCTGGAGAGAGACAATTCCCAAGGGCTGCAGGGACAGGACACAGGGAATGGCCTCCCACTGCCAGAGGGCAGGGCTGGATGGGATATTGGGAATTCCTGGCTGGGCTGGAATTCCCAGATTTGCTGTGGCTGCCCCTGGATCCCTGGCAGTGCCCAAGGCCAGGTTGGACACTGGGGCTTGGAGCAGCCTGGGACAGTGGGAGGTGTCCCTGCCATGGCAGGGGTGGAACAAGGTGATCTTTGATGTCCCTTCCATCCCAAACCATTCCATGGTCCTGTGATTCATTCTAAGATCAAAACAAGTTTCCAGTGTTGTAAAATGTTCCAAGTGAAGGTTAAATAATCTCAGGGTGATAACACACTTGGATGGAATTCAAAGAATCCCAGACTGGTTTGGGTTGGGAGGGACCTCAAATCCCACCCAGTGCCCCCCCTGCCATGGCAGGGACACCTCCCACTGTCCCAGGCTGCTCCAAGCCCAGTGTCCAACCTGGCCTTGGGCACTGCCAGGGATCCAGGGGCAGCCACAGCTGCTCTGGGCAGGGAGAGCAGAGCTTGTTTCCTGTGGGATTGCAGAATGGCAGCAGCCCAGGTATAAACAGTGTGGAAAATGTCCCAGGGAGCTTCAGTATCCCCACGGCTGATCTGTGTGGGAATCAATGCGAAGTTCCCTTGAATTTGTTAAGGAAAACAGCAAGAGATGAGGGGCCCTGGGAACTGCTTTGAAGATTTCTTTAAGCAGCACCCTCCAGCCCCAGCTGGATCAGAGGCTGGGCAGGGCTTGGGGCAGGTCTGAGTTGGTCTCAGTGCTGTGAGTTGTGTTTAAGTGACACCTGAGGGATTTCAGGAACCAGTCAGGCAAGGAGTCTCAGGGAGCTTGTAATTATTTCACAGTCCCTCTATGTAAAAAAAGAACCTCTTTGTAATTTTGTGGCTTCCAAGAAAAGAACGAAATTTAATAGGTGATAGACCTGTTTAATAGGTGAACGCCAATACGAGTGTTCAGGGAGGCTCTTTCTAAATTTCCTTTAAATAAAAGTAAAATAATAGAAAAAAAAGCACCTGGTTTTTAGGTTTCTAATGCTGTAGTTGTAAGAAATCAGGAAATGCAGGGAATAGGGTGAAAGATCTGTATAAGTTTTGGTTTTTTGGATATTTATGGGAAAAATAATTAAATCGGAGTTCATAGAATGAAGTTATTCAACTGCTGTTTGTCTCTAAAGAAAGAGGCACAAAGATTCCCAGTCAGAAGCCAGCCCAGGAGAATATCCTGCTTTCCATACCTTGCAGACTTGGAGAAATGTTTTCCAGGAAAGCTGAGCACAGCCATGAATCACTTATGGAAGAGGCAGTGGAAGGAATTAGTCAAAGAAATGCTGCAGTGGCCGCCCTTTGCCCATCAGGAAATGGGGCAGCTTTCCATGGTTTGATACAAATCACGGGACGTCCATTTCCAAAAGCTCTCATGAAAAGAGCAAGTGAAAAGCTGCTGCTCATTGACTTTCTAAAAATGTTTATTTTGAAATAAATATGGCATTTAATATCAGCCAAAAGGGCTTTTCTCTGAATTTCCCTTTCCTCCCTGGATTTTCCTGCTGGCATAATGCAGGGGGAGCTGAGGGGGGGAGCTGGCAGTGAATGGTGTCCTCACAGGCAGTAAATTGGCCAAATATTTCTTTCCTGCTTGATAATGAATTAATTATTTCATGTTACCATCGTAATTATCAGCCAAGTTCTCCAATCTCTGCTTTGTCCCTGCAAATACCTGGAATTTGTAGGAACTTCCATGGTTTTCCCATTCCTTCCCATGGATCTAACATGATCAGAACCTTCTGGAATTGGCCAAATATTTCTTTCCTGGTTGATAATGAATTAATTATTTCATGTTACCATTGTAATTATCAGCCAAGTCCTCCAATCTCTGCTTTGTCCCTGCAAATACCTGGAATTTGTGGGAACTTCCATGGTTTTCCCACTCCTTCCCATGGATTTAACATGATCAGTGTTCATTATTCTGCTGTTAAAGGGCTAAAAGAAACCAGAAATGCCCCAAAAACTGGGGAGGGTGAGGGATTGCAGCTTTCAGTGTTCTTGGAGTGAATCCTGGGGGAATTTTTGTGTGGGGGCTTTGGAGCCAAATGTCTGGGGCAGCTCCTGGGCTTTGGGAAGGAGTTTGGGAAAGAGCTGCTCCTCTCCTGTCAGAGATATGGAGCTGTATATTGAGGGCCTGACAAATCCCACTTTCTGCAGCTCCCACACTTCCTTGCCAAGAGCTGCCTCTGCCAAAGGTGATGCATCTGAGAATTTCAGGGAGCTGCAGAGGAAGTTGGGTTGTGTTTGGGGTTTTTTTTTTGGTTTGTTGTGTGTTGGGTTCGGTGGTAGTGGTTTCTTTTCCTGTGGGAACAGCTCGTGCTCGGTTATATTCTGGATTAAACCAGCCAGGTCAGGGGGACTGGGTTGTATTTTTGTTATTAATAAATGAAAGCTGCTGCTTTTATTTTGTGTTCAGCTGTTGTGAACTGCCCTGCTCAGTTCTGCTTTGGGAAAAGGGTAAAGTAAAGGAGTGGTAAAGTAAAGGGTAAAGTGAAGGAGTGGTGCTTAACCACCTTTAATTTCCTGGGAAGGTGGATGGTGCCTCACTTGGAGTTAAATCCGCTTGAAGAAATTTTCGACCACCTGAAGACATTTTAAAAATGAATTAAATTCAGGCCCTTCAGGATCCCAGAGAGCTGAGCACTCCCCTCCACATCCAGGCTTGACCCTCTCACTGCACCTCTCCATTCCCTGGAATTTTTATTCCTCCACAATTTGTGTCCACTTCCCAGTGCCTCAGGAAACCGTTTGAAATTCTTCCTGTCACTTTTGGCCTTTGATTCATAAAACCCGAAGGCTGCATCCTCTGCCAGATGGCATTTCTCATTTCTCCCTTGTCCTTGAACGCTTTTTCCTGGTGGAAATTTCTCTGAGAGGCCCCAGACATTGCAATAGTTGGCTGCTCTCTGATGATTTGGGGCAATGTCTCTCAAGGTGACTTGGAGAAAGCTCTTGAAGGGACATTTTTCCTTCCCTGAAGGAATTCTTTCAAAGGCCAACTCAATGCCTTCTTTTCCAGATCATTCTCGAAAGGATTGGGTGGTGTCCTGAGGAGATTTTTCCCTGGGTGATGTCTGAAGGTGGGGTTACAGGCTCGGAGTGAGCAGAGAATGCTCTTCAGAAATTCCCAACCTTTGTCCTGCTCTTTGTTATCCCTTTTCAGTGAGAACAAACTCCCTGGGAACTTTCTGCCCCCCTCCCCAGGCATTCAGCCACCATCAATATTCCGTATTTTCCACAGAGACTCCAGCTACTCTGGGCTGAGTAGATTTGAGCTCCCAAGTGCACGATGGGGATGAGCCCACAGAAATTCCAGTGCTGATCAGGCTTTCAGGTGGATTAGGGATAAATGAGAATCACAATTCCTCAGCTCACGTTGCTTTGTTCCAAAATACCAATTTTTGAACAGAGCAGAGAGATTTCTGGATTTTCCTTAGAGGGTTTTATTCTTCCCTCAGCAGGTTTGGTTGAAAATCCTGGATGGCACAGGTGATGGAATGTTTTTCAAATGGAATGATTTTTTTTTTTTTTTTGGCCACAAAATACTGTCTGAAAAATGTTTATTTCCTTTTGAGTATCCGAACGAGGACAAAATCATCATTAATTTTACTCTGGATCATTTGAGTGTATTCCCAGGGGTGGAAACATGTTGGAAGAAGCCTTTACATTTCGGAATATATTTGCCACATTCCAAAGCTTTTCTAAATGAGGCTGGTGATGACTCAGCTTCTCTGTAGTGGAATTTCCAAGTGCCCACTCAGTGAACAGGAATTCAGTGTCGAACGCTTGGAAATGGAAGTGGAAGTCATCCATTTTTCCAAGGATGGAAGAAGCACACTGGAGGTATTTCTTTTTTAGATGCTTGGCTGGAAAACTGTGGCCCCGTGGAATCTGTAAATGGCCCTTGTGTGACAGAGCACAACTCTGGATGTTTTATTTGAATATATTTGGATCTCCTGATGCAAAAATGACAGCAGCTCATACATTTGAAGCTATTCAAATGCATCCTGTAAGTCTTCAGGAAAAACAGCTCCTTCTTGGCACTGCGCTTGGAATTTGCATTAAAAAATCATCAGGAGGTTATTTGAATCGGTTTTTTTTTTAATCCCTCAGTGGAGTCATCGTGGAGTGGCTGCAGTTTGTGTGGGAATTCAGGAATTGGCTTCCCAGGAGCCTCCCTGAGTCCACAGGTGCTGCCCACTCGCAGTTCCATGGGCAGGGCTGGGGATCCTCAGCGTTGCAGCTCCAGGGTATGGCCCTGCTGGTGAATGAAATGTCGGTGATTGCAGGAGGAATTCCTTGGAGCAGGAGCTCTGCCCAGGCTCCCCAGGGAATGGGCACGGGGCTGCCAGAGCTCCAGGAGCCTTTGGACACCCAGGGATGCCCAGGCTGGGATTGTTGGGGGGTCTGGGCAGGGACAGGGCTTGGATTGATGATCCTGTGGGTTCTTTCCACGCAGAATATTCCATGATTCTCCTTTATTCTCCTTTGGAAATAACAGCAACAGATACAAGAAACCTTCTGGAAGATTTTCTTCCTTCTGCCCCAGGAACAGAGCCAGAATTTCTCTGTTGAATTAAGAGCCAGAAAATTAGGAAGTGAAATGGGAGCAAGGCTGGGTTGGCAATTCATAACCCTGAAAATTTAAAGTGAAGGAGGAAGAGACAAGGTTGGAACGCTCAAGAAGTTTTTACAAGAGGTGGTGGCTTCAAACTGGTGGAGGGAAGGTTTAGACTGGAGTTAGGAAAAAATCCCTCCCTGTGAGGGTGGGGAGGGTGCCCAGAGCAGCTGTGGCTGCCCCTGGATCCCTGGCAGTGCCCAAGGCCAGGTTGGACACTGGGGACAGTGGGAGGTGTCCCTGCCATGGCAGGGCTGGCACTGGATGGGCTTTGAGGTCCTTCCCAACCCAAACCAGTTTGGGATTAAATGGTAAACAGAATTATCTCCCAGATCCACTGAGGAAAAGCTGCTTGTTCCAAAGCATTCCTCCCAGCTTTGTTTGCTGCACAGCAAAGAATAATCACTGTTGTTCCTTCAGCAAGTGTCCCCAGGGAGCAATAACAGCTCTGCCAGGGCTCGGATCAGCTGCATCCCAGCTGCGAGGGGGAGCAGCTCATGCACTGACACCTGTGGATTAGCCTGGCTGTAAGGATATTCCCAAAATTCCCCAAAAACCATCTGGAACATCTGAGGAGCAGCCTCTGGGAGCTGGGACCACCCAGCTCTGGATACAGGTGGCATTATGGGGGGCAGTAAATGCAGAGTTCACTGCAGTGATGGCCCAGGCTGCCTCTTGGATTTCCACGGGCCTTGAGGAATGTGCGTCTCTGCTGGGGCAGCTGCAGCCTGCAGAGTCTGAGGCCTTTGGAATCGGAAAGTGCAGGGGAAATGAATGAGGGAAAACTCCCCCGGCCCAGCCTGAGGCCGTTCCCTCTCCTCCTGTCCCTGTTCCCTGGGAGCACAGCCCGACCCCCCCGGCTGTCCCCTCCTGGCAGGGACTTGTGCAGAGCCACAAGGTCCCCCCTGGGGCTCCTTTTCTCCAGGCTCAGCCCCTTTCCCAGCTCCCTCAGCCCCTCCTGGGGCTCCAGCCCCTTCCCCAGCTCCCTGCCCTGCCCTGGACACGCTCCAGCCCCTTTGACTTTCAGAAGAGATTTAGAAACAAAGCCTCGGTTGCTCAAAGAAAAAGTAGTTGGGCTTCTTTAATTGCTTTACCTGAACCTTTAATACGCACTGATTGACTCTTTGTTGAGATGTTGAGTAGGGAATACAGACAGGCTGACACAGATTCGTTCCTTTTGCTTTTTTTTTCCTCTGTACTGACCTTTTATCTTTACCTTCTTCATTATCTGCAATGTACAAAGTGAGATAAAAATACCTTGACTTCTTTGCTCTTCTCAGAAAAGTTTCAGTGAAGATGGAATCATATTGAACTAAAATTTCCACCTGTCTTTGTGATGATCAGTGTCTGTGTCATCAAGCCAGTCAGCCAAAGAAATATGTTTTTTTCCTCAAGGAATGTTTAAAAGCCTGGGATGCTGACATCAGGCTCTTACTCTAACATTATAAAGTGGATCTATATTTTGAAGACATATGTGTAATACATATTGGAATAATGGAATGGTTTGGGATGGAAGGGACATCAAAGATCACCTTGTTCCACCTCTGCCATGGCAGGGACACCTCCCACTGTCCCAGGGACACCTCCCACTGTCCCAGGCTGCTCCAAGCCCCAGTGTCCAACCTGGCCTTGGGCACTGCCAGGGATCCAGGGGCAGCCACAGCTGCTCTGGGCACCCTGTGCCAGGGCCTGCCCACCCTGCCAGGGAACAATTCCTGCCCCACATCCCATCCAGCCCTGCCCTCTGGCCCTGGGAAGCCATTCCCTGTGTCCTGTCCCTGCAGCCCTTGGAAAAAGTCTCTGTGCCTCTGTCTTGTAGCTCCTTTGGCCTCTGGAATCTGAATGTGGATCCCAGCCTTACACAACCCGCTCAGAATTTAACTTCTGAAAGCTCCTGCCCTGTAAAATGCATTTTGTCTTCGTCACTGCTCTTACACATGGGAACAAAACTGATCTCAGCTTATTGGCACTGGGTTGTTTTAAATAATGAACCATGTTTGGGTTCGGTGTTGTGTGTCTCATTTATGTTGTGGCTGCTGCTGGAAGGCAGGAATTGGGGAAGGGATGTGCTTCCTATGGGAACATCTGGATCAGGGGGAGCTCTGACCACCCAGGCTTTGGTTGGATGGGGTTTGAGTAAAGCCCTGTCAGCTCTGGGGCCGGACTGTGGCACTGCTGCATCCTTTGTGGGGAACTTTCCCTTCTTGCCATGGAGGAGAGTTTGGGAGCTTTTTTAGGGGGACCTTGTGGCTCTGCACAAGTCCCTGACAGGAGGGAACAGGGACAGGAGGAGAGGGAACGGCCTCAGGCTGGGCCAGGGGAGGCTCAGCTTGGCCAGCAGCAGGAATTTCCCCATGGAAAGGGTGCTCAGGCCTTGGCACTGCCCAGGGAGCTTTGGAGTGCCCATCCCTGGAGGTGTCACCTGGAGGTGGCACTCAGAGCTCTGGGCTGGGGACAAGGTGGGCACAGCTGGGATGTTCTGGGAGGGCTTTCCCAGCCTCAGGAATTTTGGGATTCTGAGATTCCCTGAGTTTTGTTCCTGTCCCTTTCACCCCCTCCTCTCTGGTGAGCTGTCACAGCCCGGCCGTGTTTGTGTGGGAGCTTCCATCCTCCATCCCTTCATGTTCGACCTGCTCAGGGTTGTTCTCCTTGTGCCTCTGTCACCGTTTCAGCCGATGTGGGTTGAGTTTCTGTGACATTTCCCTGTTCAGTCCCCAGAGGTGGCACTGTGAGCCCTCCCCTGTCCCAGCCCCAGCGTTCCCTGGCTGCCCCTCAGCCCAGAGATGTGCAGGGCTCCAGCTGTGCTCAGTGCCAGAGCATGCAGGACACGCTCCAGGAATCCAGGAATCCGACTGCAAGCATGTGCCCTATTCCCTGCTCCTCTCCCTCTGCTCAGTCTCACTTATAAATAACTTTACAGCTGTTCCCTCTTCATAAAACAGCGAGATCTTGGTGCAGAAGGTGCCCCCTCACTCAAGAAATAATCATCCAAAGCTCCTTTTTGCTTCAAGAGCGATGTGTTTGAACGTGTCCCTTCTTTCTGTCTTGAATTATTTCATCTTGCAGCTCCACAGATCTGTTAATTACTTTCTAGATGGATTTTTTTCCCCCCTTTGAGCTATGAATTCAAATAAATAACCTTGAAAAGGTCAGAGTGGAGCTGATTTTTCCTGGTTGCAGTGGTAGGAATCTCTCGTGCTTCCTTTATTTCATTGTTACCCAGTGCTTGGGAGAAACCTCCTCTTGTCTTGGGGGCTTCAAGAGCATTTTAAACAAATAACTTCCTTCAATTCTGCTGTAAATAGTTTTTCTCCAGTATGAAAAATGCCACGTTAACCCATTTTGCTTTCAAAGTCCTTGTCCTTTTTTAGTTCCTAACAAATAGAGGTGATCTTTGGAGAATTTCCACCTCTTCCCCCTTTTTTAACCTCCTCTCTGAGGGAAGGATTTATATAGGCAGCTATATTTAGAGAAGCCTTCAGCAAGTTGGAGAGGATTTGTTTGAGGATTTCCTGCCCTTCCCTTTCCAGAGTTAGCTTTTCCTTGGGTGGCCTGGGCATGATTTCTGTGGTGAGCTGGACCCTGCACTCCTGTCCCTTGTCACCTTCTTTCCTCCTTTTTGCTAGAAATAGAAATAAAAATCAACACTGCAATTGCAGCTGGCCATGGGAATGTTCTTGTTTATTTTTGTTGGGGTTTACTGTCGTCTTTGGCTTCTTTATTTTATCTTTGTTTCTTTTCTCTCACCCCAAGATATCATGGATTGGTTATAATATTGCTGGACAGTCCTCCCTAGGAATTTTCACAGACTTTTGAAAAGCATCTTCTTTTGAAAAGCACCTTGAAGGCTGTTCTGATGATCTGAACACAAGTTCTCTCTCTCTCTCTGTGGTGAGGGAAATGTTTCTTGGATTGACTTTGCAAGAACTTTCTCCTTCCCTTTTCTAATCTCCCAACCCAATTACTGCAAAAGGTGTTTCATAATGTGCTATTTCTACTATAAATACGTTACCTGTAGATAATTTTGGAATTAGAGTAAAGCAGTTAATGAGTTTAACCAGAACTAAAGGCAGTAGAAATAGGCAGAAGTTTTTTTTACAGACTCATTGACATTTATCCCTCTGGAACTTGAGTGAGTCTTGTGTTTGTATTTAATTCTTGTGTCCTAAGGTGCAGAATCCTCATGGCTTTTCCACTGGTTTTCCTATGGGTTTGCCTGACATCTTAGAAAATGGGCACTCATTGCTCTGCTTGTGTTTGGAACAGGAAAAGATTTTTCTGGAATAGCTGGAAGTCTAAAGCAGAGGTGACGCTGCACCCCAGACGTGTGGTCTTCGATTTTTATTGTCAGCACTAAACATCTGTGTTACCATCCAGAGCGTGCCAGGGCTAATTGTGCTGAATTAATGCTCTGATAAATATTTCCAACAGCCTTTATTTCTGAAAAGATCTCAGAATTGCCCAGTATTGGAGTTTTACCACGGAATCCTCCTTTGAGAGGAGCATCACTGCCAGGCCTTTGTGCTCCTTTATTCCATGGAATCAGATCCTTCAAGTTGCTTAAAACTGCACAAAACTTTAAAACTTCCTTGGGCTCTGTCTGCCTGGGCATTCATGGGGGTGAAATATCTGCAGGGCTGTGGAACACTCTGAGCCCTTGTGTTTGCTGTGGCACAGGTGGTGACAGGAGCTGCTGCTGCCCTGCCCAGCTCCAGCCCCTTTTCCATGGAGTCACCCTGTGGGCATTCCATGGCTCCATCCAGGGCACGGTGGCATTTGGAGAAGCACTTTGTGTGTTGCTTGTGTTGCTGTGCTCTGATTTCTTTACTGTAAATAGGTCTGCACACACTCCTTGTGCAGTTCATTCTGTGATCCCTCTGAGTCCTTCAGTTTTATCTTTGCTGTGTTTCAGGCTCTGAGCTGCCCAGGGCTGCAGCTCTGAGCTCACAGTCAGTGTCACTCAGCTCTGCACACAGCAGGGACACAAAACAAATCCTTTTCCTGCTGCACACCAAGGACAACTGGGACAAGTGTTCAGGCCCCAAAGCACAAACAAGGGTGGGCTGAGGAGAGAGAACAAGAAGGATGGGACTGCATCACCTGCAGCTGGAATGGGACAATTCAACCCCAAGATGGAAATGGACCAAAACTTATAAAAGTGTGAGACCTCGTGACCGGGCAGCCATTTTGTGACCATTTTGTGACCATTCTTGGTCCACCTTGGGTGCAGCCCTGGCCAGGCTCTTGTCCTGCCCAAGGTGTCTCCTTAAAGGCCTTTTAATAAATCTCTGCTTTATTCTCTTAGCTCTGTCCAGTCTCTGTTCCAGCTCAGCCTTCCCAAGGCATCACCACAGACTTCTGTTCTCGTTAACAAATTGGTTTGTGCCGATGGTTTCCCTGCTGGAGGAATGTATTTATTTCACTTACATCTTTCTGAGGAATGCAGAAAATATCATGTGGAATATGTAACTTTAAACCACAGCTTTTTATAACCACAAAGCAGAAGAAGTTGCCACAGAATTACAGAGTGGTTTAAGTTGGAAGAGACCTTAAAGATGATTTAATTTCACCCTCCTGCCATGGCAGGGACACCTCCCACTGTCCCAGGCTGCTCCAAGCCCCAGTGTCCAACCTGGCCTTGGGCACTGCCAGGGATCCAGGGGCAGCCACAGCTGCTCTGGGAAAGGTATCTGAAAGGAAACCTGGACACGATTTCTTCTTGCAAGTCTGAGAGGATTTCTCATGAGGTAAAATTCCCTGGCAGGCCAATCCTGCCTCAGAACACTTTTGTCCCCAGAGCCCTGGAGCAGCCCGAGCCCTGGGAGCGTGGCACTGGCCGTGCCTGGCGTGGCAGCACACCCACTCCTGCCTCTCAGTTAGCACCATAAATTTTTCCCATGCCAAGCACACGCAGGTCACAGTCACAGGGAGGAGAAGGGAGGCAGAATTATCACCCAGTATTAACGTTAATGACATTTTAGAAAAAAAATTCTTTACTCAGAGGGCAGTGAGGCCCTGGCACAGGGTGCCCAGAGCAGCTGTGGCTGCCCCTGGATCCCTGGCAGTGCCCAAGGCCAGGTTGGACACTGGGGCTTGGAGCAGCCTGGGACAGTGGGAGGTGTCCCTGCCATGGCAGGGGTGGCACTGGGTGGGATTTAAGGTCCCTCCCAACCTAAACCAGTCTGGGAATTGATTGTTTTTGTTTTGGGGGTATTATTTTGTGGGGAGCAGGGGAATGGTTGGGAATGTGGATTCATTTTTGGCCGGTAAAATGAGAGTAAAGCTTGTGCAGGGGTTTGGGGACAAGTGGCTTTAACTGTCTGCCCTCACTCCTGGCTCTGGGTGAGCCAGGCAGCTCAAAATCATGGAATAATTTGGGATGGGGCACAGCTTCTCTGAGCACCCTGTGCCAGGGCCTCCCCACCCTCACAGGCAGGAATTTCTTCCCAATATCTGATCCAGGTGTGTTCCAGCCCCCACAGAGCTTCCCGACCCCAAAAATGCACGGATGGTTCTGGAACCTGTTTATGCCTTTGTGTCTGCCCCTCCCTGTCCTTTGGCAACCCCCAGGAAAATGAAACCGGTGTGATTTTCATTGTAGATAACTTCAAGATGTTTATCCCTGTCCTGAGGAAGGGCTTAGGCTGGATAATTAACATGGAGACAGGAATAGAAGCTGTGTGTTGATGGGAAAAGAGCAGCAGCTCTGGAGTGGGAGGACAGGGATTACACAAAGAGCACCTCCAAGGGCAGCTGCAAAACCTGCCAGGGAGGACAGAGAATGGACTGGATTGTTCTGATTTATGGCTTTTGGGGGGTGATTTTATTGACTTGGGGAATTCCCAGCATATTTAACTTCACATTGATTTTCCTTCTCTGCTTGTTGGCTTTGCTGTTGCAGTTATTGGCACTTTTGGTGACTTGCCTGATTTCTGCTCCTGTGGCCTCACTTCCTTCTCTTCTGTCCTTACCTATTCCACTGCACGTGGGGATGAAATTGTGGGGCTAATTATGGCATTCAGTCATTCTGTGTTCCCACTAGTTCTTATATTCATTGGACTCTCTAATTGTCCTTCCAGCCCCCAAAAATGTTCAGAAAATGGTCTCTGTCGCATTCCTGTCTTTGGGCAGTGCTGGAGATCTGTCAGGTGCTCTTGGTGTTTGGGAGCACTTCAGGTCTTGATTGAGCAACTTGCCAGCAATTTTAGAGCTCAGCTTCCAGACTGTGAGCCCTGGAGTCTGCAGCTTTCGAGGGGAAGGTGAAAGCTGAGGAAGTAGAACTGACCCTGCTGTCCTGTCTCACTGCTCTGACCCCTTTGCTTTCATTCCCAAAGTGCAGCAGCACCATGGAAACATGGAATGGTTTGGGATGGAAGGGACATCAAAGATCACCTTGTTCCACCCCTGCCATGGCAGGGACACCTCCCACTGTCCCAGGCTGCTCCAAGCCCCAGTGTCCAGCCTGGCCTTGGGCACTGCCAGGGATCCAGGGGCAGCCACAGCTGCTCTGGGCACCCTGTGCCAGGGCCTGCCCACCCTCACATGGAGGAAATTCTTCCTAATATCTGATCTAAACCTGCCATTTTTTCAGTTTGAAGCCGTTCCCTGTGTCCTGTCCCTGCAGGCCTTGGGAATTGTCTCTCTCCAGGTTTCCTGGGGCTCCTTCAGGCCCTGCAAGGCCACCCTGAGCTCAGCCCAAAGCTTCTCCTGTCCAGGCTGAACAATCCCAGCTGTGCCAGCCTTTCCTCCCAGCAGAGCTGCTCCATCCCTCTGCTCATCCTGGAGCCTCCTCTGGGCTCTCTCCAGCAGCTCCACGTCCTCCCTGTGCAGGTGATTTTGCCCTTGTTCTGTCTGTCGCTCACCAGGGAGTCTCAGAGGGCAGGAAGCACCAAACTCTCCAAAGGGAGATAAGGGAGCAGAAAAGCTGCCCTCTGATAAGATCAGAACATCAAATCCAGGACTTCTGAGGTGTTGCAATGCTCCTGTCCAAGCCAAGGTGTTTGCCCGTGGGTACCAAACCTTCCAGGAGCTGAGCCTGTGGAGGGAACATTTCAACACTCAGGGGTCAGCAGTGGGGCTTTTGTAACTTGGCCTCGTGGTTTCCACATCATCCCAGGGCTCTCCTCACAAAGCCCTGCCCTGAACAGCTCCTCAGTACCTGCACCAGGGGCACTGGGAACTGGGGCATTTTCTTTTGACAAAATGCTTCAGTTTGGTGTTAATAACTCCAGGTGGTTTATTTAATACCCTCAGAGACCTGGCCTGAGCTGGAGGAGGGCAGGGCTGGGTGGGATCTGGGGCAGGAATTGTTCCCTGGCAGGGTGGGCAGGCCCTGGCACAGGGTGCCCAGAGCAGCTGTGGCTGCCCCTGGATCCCTGGCAGTGCCCAAGGCCAGGTTGGACACTGGGGACAGTGGGAGGTGTCCCTGCCATGGCAGGGGTGGCACTGGATGGGATTTAAGGTCCCTTCCAGACCAAACCTGTTTGTGATTCCATGTCAACCATGTCAAAATTCATGGTGATAGTGACAAAATGGGACATTCTCGGAGCAATTTCTTTGAGGTTTTAAAAAGGCAAGTTAAAAACATTGTGTGTGCCAATAGGGCTTAAATATTTCTTTCAAATCTGGAGAACACTGTCAAACAATTCTTTTGTGAGGTGTTAAATTTCTCAGACCCACTTTGGGTCTTTGGCTCTAGTCCTGGATTAGATGACAAAGTTTGAAAGTTCTGTCTTGTCAAAAGACTTTGACCTCCTACAAAGTCATTCTTGTGAAGTCATTTTCCCTGGCTCTCAGTAATGTGCAGGTGGCCTTGAGGATGGAAATCAGAGAGATTTTGATTGTTTTACTCTTCATGAACTCCAGGGACAAAAATGTCCCCCAGAGGTGCTGCAGTGACCCGAGGCTGTGCCAGCTTGGAGCAGGAACCTACTCTGCTTTCTTATCAGGAACTTCCCTGGCATGTGGGCAGCCTGTTTGCCTTTGTGCTCAGGTGATTCATGGCCATTCTTTCCAGGTGAGCATCCTGACCTCGGCTCTATGGAGTCACACCTGCTCCTTCCACATCCCAGGTCTTGAGGATCCTTGACAGCAAATTCCAGGTCAGGGACAGGATTTAGGATGTGCTCAGCGCTGTTTTCTGGGCTCAGGGGTGTCAAGGCTGCTGGTGAATCCTGAATTTCTGTGTGTGTGCTCAGTGCAGATCTCTCATCCCATCCTGACTGATGGAATTCATCCTGTTCTTCCCAGAAAAGGTGCTCAGGCCTTGGCAAGAGCTGCCCAGGGAGGTTTGGAGTCCCCATCCCTGCAGGTGTCCAAGGAATGTCTGGATGTGGCGCTCAGAGCTCTGGGCTGGGGACAGGGGGTGATGATTCAGTCACAGGTTGGACTCTATAGTCCTGAAGTGCTTTTCCAACTTCAATGATCTTTTAAGTGAGGAATCCCAAGAAAAGTTCTAAGAAATTGTATTAAGTATTCTTTTCGTGCTGTGGTAACTTTCACACTGAGGTAACCACAGAACAGCAGAGAGTTTGACTTCAAATGGGGATTTAGCAAGTAGACCCCCTAAAAATGGAGAATAAGCTTCATGTGAACAGTTTTATGTAGTTAAATCTTGATGAAATCAGATTTTAAACTTAGCACTGTGCACTGTTTGCAGGTATTCCTTGAAACTTGGTGCTTCTGTCATAGCCCACAGTTATAACACGACGAACTAAAGGCACTTAAGATTTTGGCTGCATTATAATTTTGGAGCTGAATGTGCACGGGAGAGTTCCAAACAGGTTGTGAAAGCTTCAGTTTAAACTTCATTCATTACTTGAAATGGTGATGAGTTTTTTTAATGGTTCTTGATTTAAAAAAAGCCCACACAACACCAAAAAAATCTCCCACCCCTCTAAAAAAAAAAATCCACGAGAAAAGACCAGAAAACGGCCACAAAAAGCTGTGTTCTGTGCTGCTTTTTGGAAAAATGCTTTGAAACTGGGATACAGGTGGCCCAGAAAATATCAGGAATTCAGGTCCCACGCCCGCTCCCTGCTGCTGTGCCTCAGGTTCTGCTACAACCCTGCCAGCAGATTGCTGAGCAAGCTCCTGGTAGGAAAAAGCAGCACAAAACCAACCCCTGACAAAACCTTTGCTCCTTTATGAGGCTGGGAAAGAGTTTTTAATGAGGTGAGAACCGTAATTAATCCACGGAGTCGCTTTGAAGAAGTTTCCAAACGAATCCTCCTTGTGATGGGAGGAAAATCATTTTCCCAAATCATTCTCTACATTTCAACCTGTGGAACAAAAAAAAAAAACCAACAACAATCGAGCTGAGGGTTTTGTTTTCCATCCCCAAAGAATGAGGAATGAGGAATGAGGCAGTTTTCCTGCTGCCTTCATCCCATCCCCTTCCCGGAGCCTTCTGCCGAGGCAGGAACATTTTCCATCCCTGGCAGCTCGGAGTGGGAGCTGCATGGAATTACTGCCAGTGGAAACTATGCTGCAAGAAAGAGGCTGGGCAGCAGCTGCCCCTGCTCGGCTCAGCTGGATTTTCCATGCTCCTGGTAATTAGCAGAGGGAAGCTGACTAATTACTGACGTCACCTCTTTCCAGTCCAGCTTACATTTTGTTCCCGGCTCCCTCCAAGCACGCGGGACTCTGCTCAGGAATTCTCTGTCTCACACACACACACAGGGGATGCTCTGAGAGCCTATTTTATTTTTTTTCCACCAGGGGCTGGACTGGCTTTGCTTTATAAACTCTGTTTGCAGCAGCCAGGGCTGCTGAAAATCGGAGGAGGATTTCTGCTGGAATAGCTGGGGGGGGCTCCCAGCCCTGAAATGCATTTCCGTAATTTCCATTACACTTTCAGCTCGCTCATCGCCTGCCTGGCTGATGGGGAGGTCTTCACCCAGCCAGAAACAAGGGTAGGTTGGACGGGCTCGTTTCTGGGAATTCCACTTTGCTTGGAGGGGTTTGGACTTGCAAGGAAATTCCAATTTGCCGTAAAAGTCTCGGAGCTTGGGAGTCTGCAGCAGCTTGCTCTGGTGGGAATGATTCCAGCTCTGGGAATGAATCGATTTTTGCTCTGTGTGGTTGGGAAAACGAGCTCAGGTTTTCCCTCCAGATTTCTTTGACTGTGTGGTGTATTCTGAATTTTCAGTAAATATTTAATTCTAGTTTTGGTCCACTAAGATCCAGCAAGCTCCACTAATTTGTAATCCATTTGATATTTCTCTTGGGATTTTTTTTTTTTTTCTGGTAAAACTATAAGAAATCCTCTCGGGTCTGGATTTAGCTGATTGGCTAAATAATATATGATAATAAAATAATAATAAATGGTATAAAAAAATAAATAACGTAAATTTAAAATAATATAAAATATTTATCAGTCCTGATACAGTGAGTTGTTACTGCTGAGGTACCTTAAGGACAAAAATAACGTTTTTTCTTTTTTAGTGTCAGAGTGTCAAAATGACATTTCTGACCTCTGTAATCACATATTTAAATGGATATTAAGAAAAGCCCAAACCCAGATCTGTCTGGGTTTAAATGCGGAATGGGAACTCGGAAATGCAATTTTTGTGTTGTGTTTTCCGTGGTTCCATCTCAGCTTTGAGGCTTCCAAGCTCTGCGTGGGGAGGGTCCTGCTCCTGTTGCAGAGCTCATTCTGAAGAACTTGGAGAAGCAGAACAGTTCTGATTTTAAAATCTCTTTGAAATATACTGATTTTATACCCAGCTGGGGCGAGTGTGTGAAGTGGAGCTTCTCAGTGGGGAAAATGAAATTCTGAATTAATTTCTGCCTTCTTGCCTAATTTTCCTGCTTCTTTCCCCCTCCCCTACTAATACAAAACATCGTAGTAAAAAGCTCTCAACGAAGTAATGTTTCTTGTGGCTTTATCCTGAGTTTCAAGGAAGCTTTTAGGGAGAGAAAATATCTGGAAATTCCTCAGATTTGAATCCTGAAGCCGTTGGAATAAAACACTTGGGAAGGACCTGGCAGCTCCAGAGCCTCCTCTCATGTCTCTCCTTTGGCCTGGAATCCTGCAGGGAGAGTGGAAACGCTTTCCATAAATGAAATTAAAAATAGCAGGAACGCAGGGGATGTTAATGGACTTCATTCTGTGTGCTGAGTCACTGAAGAAAATAACATTCAGCTTGAAAATCAGGAATTTTTTCATTTTTCTCCGTTAAAACTTGTGTTGGTTCCCTCGAAATTTGCACATTTGGGCAAAGGCCTGGCAGACTTTTTTCAAAGTTTTTGGGTATTAATTTTCAAAGAAACATTTCAGTATCTTCCTGTTGCTAAATCGGGGTGTCTTGTCCGACATTTATTCCTGACAGCAATGCAATAAGTGATAATTATTATCATTATTATTATTAATGATAATAATCTGTTCTAATGATGCAGAGAAATAAGTGATAAGGTAGAAAACTTCATTCTAGAAAGAAAAAGGAAAATAAACGAAGCTGTTACAATAATCAGTATTCAAGAGTGGTTGTTTGCCCTTATTAATAACTTTTCCCTCCTAATTAATTGCTTTATTAGTGTTCAGTGCTGATTTTCTGCTCTGCTCCTTTCTCTCCAGGCCAAATTCGAATCCCTGTTCCGACCCTACGACAGGGACCTCACCTTTCAGTATTTCAAGAGCTTCAAAAGAGTGAGGATAAACTTCAGCAACCCTTTGTCTGCAGCAGATGCCAGGATCCAGCTGGACAAGACAGAATTCCTTGGCAAAGAGCTCAAACTCTATTTTGCTCAGGTAAAAAAAAACCAAAAAACCCAAAACTTTTTGGGATTTTCCTTGTACAAAACAAGCTTTTCTTGTTCTGACTCCAGCTGATGGGTGTTTGGAAAACCTTGGGATGACAGGCTTGAAAAGATGATGGGAATTTAACCCTTTAAATATTTGGGGCATGTTTCTTTTTGGTCTTCTAAAGTCATTTGCTTTCTTCTAGAGATTCTCCCAAGGTTCTGGAAATCTGGGAGTTGTTTCAAGGATTTCTTATCTCAGCATCCCAGAATTCCTTTATGGTCATTTTTTTGTCCGATCAATTAGAGAATCCAAGGTTGTTCCAGAGCTCCATGGATTTGGAGGCTGTTGGTATTTCCCATTTATTGGATAACCTGGGATGGGAATGAGCACATTCCAAGGATTTAAAGGGCTGGTGGAGGCCAGGTGGGCTCTGGCAGCATCCAGGGAGACCCTGGGGGATCCAAGGTGTGGAGCTGCACATTCCAGGCTCTGAGCTGCACATTCCAGGCTCTGAGCTGCACATTCCAGGCTCTGAGCTGCACATTCCAGGCTCTGGAGCTGCACATTCCAGGCTCTGGAGCTGCACCTTCCAGGCTCTGGAGCTGCACATTCCAGGCTCTGGAGCTGCACATTCCAGGCTCTGAGGTGCACATCCCAGGCTCTGGAGCTGCACATTCCAGGCTCTGGAGCTGCACATTCCAGGCTCTGAGGTGCACATTCCAGGCTCTGGAGCTGCACATTCCAGGCTCTGAGCTGCACATTCCAGGCTCTCCCTGCCCATCCCAGTCTTTGGGATGTCCCCTAGAGCAGCTCTGGAGCTCTCTGCTCCTGCAGAAACTCAGGCTTTGGCAGTCAGGCTCCTTTTCCAGCTGCTTTTCCCACTCAAAATCCAGTGGGAAAACGAGTCCAGGAGTGTTGGACACCCCCAACGATCCGGGTTATTTTTATCCCTGCTGGAATTCCCTCCACTCTCACTCTTGGGGATGACTCCCCATTTGTCATTAGAGGCCCTGTGCTGCTGCTGCTGCTGGTGGTTTGGAAGGGCAGATGTTGGATTTCAAGGGAAGAACATCCCGTTGGAATTTCCCTTGGAGCTGTATCCCGTTGGAAATTCCCTTGGAGCTGTGTCTTGGCTGGTGCTGCCACCCTGAGTGCCGGGCAGGGCACAACATCCCTGCCCCTTTCCCATTGCTCTGAGCCTGGGATCCAGGGATTCTGGGATCCAGGGATTTTGGGATCCAGGGATTCTGGATCCAGGGATTCTGGGATCCAGGGATTCTGGGATCCAGGGATTCTGGGATTCTGGGATCCGGGGATTCCTGGATCCAGGGATTCTGGGATCTGGGGATTCCTGGATCCAGGGATTCTGGGATTCTGGGATCCGGGGATTCCTGGATCCAGGGATTCTGGGATCCGGGGATTCTGGGATCCGGGGATTCTGGGATCCAGGGATTCTGGGATCTGGGGATTCCTGGATCCAGGGATTCTGGGATCCGGGGATTCCTGGATCCAGGGATTCTGGGATCCGGGGATTCTTGGATCCAGGGATTCTGGGATCCGGGGATTCTGGGATCCGGGGATTCTGGATCCAGGGATTCTGGGATCCGGGGATTCGGTGATTCCGGCATTCAGAGATTCAGGATTTCAGGAATTCAGGCATTCAGGAATTGAGGAATTCAGGGATTCAGGGATCCAGGAATTCAGGCATTCAGGGTTTCAGGGATTCAGGAATTCAGGCATTCAGAAATTCAGGAATTCAGGAATTCAGGGATTCAGGAATTGAGGAATTCAGGCATTCAGGAATTCAGGAATTTATTGACTTGGGTATTCAGGGATTTAGGCATTCAGGAATTCAGGGTTCCAGGGATCCAGACATTCAGGGTTTCAGGCATTCAGGGTTTCAGGCATTCAGGCATTCCAGAATTCAGGGATTGAGGGACACCTTGGCTTTATCTGGTTCCTCTTGCAGACTTTGCACATCGGGAGCTCCCACCTGGCTCCCCCCAATCCAGACAAGCAGTTCCTGATCTCCCCTCCTGCCTCTCCTCCCGTGGATTGGAAACAAGTGGAGGATGCCACTCCAGTCATCAACTATGACCTTCTATATGCAATTTCCAAGCTAGGACCAGGTGAGAAGGTGTAAAAACCAGGATTTCGGTTGTGAAAAGCACCTCAAAACTTCCTGAACTTCTAAAACTTTTCCAAGAATTTTCTATTTCTATTTATTTCTGTTTATTTTATTTTTATTTCAATTCCTATTTTATTTCTATGTCTGTGTCTATTTCTCTGTCTTATTTCTCTGTCTATTTCTATTTTATTTCTATTTCTACTTTATTTCTATTTATGTTTTCTTTCTCTTTATGTTTTCTTTATTTGTATTTATTTCTGTTTATTTTTATTCCTATTTCTCTTTATTTCTATTTTCCTTTCCATTTATTTCTATTTCTAATTTTAGTTCTAGTTCTCTTTTCTTTTTCTTTATTTTTTTCTCTTTATTTTTCTTAATTTATTTTTCTTAACTTATTTTTCTTAATTTATTTTTCTTAATTTATTTTTCTTAATTTATTTTTCTTTCTATTCACATTTTCTTTCTGTTCATGTTTTATTTCCGTTCATATTTTCTTTCCATTCCTATTTTATTTCTATTTCTTCTTATTTGTTTGCCTCAGAGGAAGAAACTGCTACTAAGTGTAGGAGGAACTGTCAGTATCAACCTAAAATTCCTTGGAATTTAAGAGGGATAAATTCCTGCCACTTCTTTCCCCAGTGATTAATGAGCACACCCCTTAATTTCCTTTTCTCCCATATTTTATACAACTTCCCCATGAAAATTGATGCAAATTAATCTTTCCTTAAATCCAGCTGGGATTCAAACTGTTTGGAGCTGTGTCGTTAATTTTAGGGGAGAGAAAAACGGTCACATTTAATAACAGGATTAAAAAGAATAAAAACTGTGTCAGATTCATTTTAATGGAGGATTTTTTAAATTCCTGTTCACCTCCAAACTCAGGGAATTGTAAAGGATGGAGAAAAGGACAGTTTTGAGCTCCTGGATGTTGGGATTTAAAACTGCCCATCAAGAGCCCTTCGAATTAAATATTCTTAATAATGATGAAATATTTTTTATCCAAGATTGTATTCCCCTATTTTATTTATTTTATTATTGAATATAATAAATTATTTTTTATTTTTACTTGATATAAAATATCTTAATTTTTTGGAAGCAGAGGTTGTTTTTGATGGAACACTTGGAATGAATAAATAAAGAAATGAATAAATAACTAAATAGCACAGCAGCCTCTTTGTGTGGGAGCTCAGACCTGCTCCATGATGTTCCTTTACTCCAAGTTTTTCTTTCAAATTTTAGGAAAACAAAACGAAACAAAACAAACCTTTAAAATAAGTATTTTAGGCCTTTCCAAGCATTAAAAATTGGTCATTTTCCTCCTGTTTCCCCTCACTCTTCCTTCAATTTTCCTTCCCTTTTCCCTCACTCTTCCCTCACTCTTCCCTCAATTTCCCCTCGCTTTTCCCTCGCTTTTCCCTCAATTTCCCCTCCCTTTCCCCTCTCTTTCCCCTCACTCTTCCCTCAGTTTCCCCTCCCTTTCCCCTCAATTTCCCCTCGCTTTCCCCTCAATTTCCCCATCACTTTTCCCATCACTTTTCCCATCACTTTTCCCATCACTTTTCCCATCACTTTTCCCTCCCTTTTCCCTCCCTTTTCCCTCCCTTTTCCCTCACTCTTCCTTCAATTTCCCCACCCTTTCCCCTCAATTTCCCCTCGCTTTTCCCTCAATTTCCCCATCACTTTTCCCATCATTTTTCCCATCACTTTTCCCATCACTTTTCCCTCCCTTTTCCCCTCACACTTCCCTCACTTTTCCCTCCCCTTTCCCTTCCTTTTCCCTCCCTTTTCCCCTCACGCTTCCCTCACGCTTCCCTCACGCTTCCCTCACGCTTCCCTCACTCTTCCCTCACTCTTCCCTCTCTTCCCTCACTCTTCCTTCAATTTTCCCATCCCTTTCCCCTCCCTTTCCCCTCCCTTTCGCCTCCCTTTTCCCTCCCTTTCCCCTCACTCTTCCCTCACTCTTCCCTCACTCTTCCTTCAATTTCCCCTCGCTTTTCCCTCAATTTCCCCATCACTTTTCCCATCACTTTTCCCTCCCCTTTCCCTCCCTTTTCCCCTCACGCTTCCCTCACGCTTCCCTCCCTTTTCCCCTCACGCTTCCCTCACGGAGAAGAAAGAAAATGAGGAAAAAATGAAGGGAAGATGATCAGGGAAGAGATGAAAAGAAAGAATTTGTTCTTTCCTTGATTTGGTTTCAAATTGTTATTTAATGTCTGGTCTTATGATGTATTTATTTTTATTTATTGTGTTGTTATTTAGTTATTAATAATAATAATTACCCAACATCTGCTTTCGAGCAATTTCTAGATATATTTTAATAGTTTTTATGTATTTCATATATACATTTTAATACACATTTTATATCTAAATTTTATGTTATAATTTTTGTATAAATTTTTGTTACATTTTTCCATAAAACAATATATATAAAACGTACATATAAAAGCTATAACGTATAAAATTCGTAAAAAATTAATGTTATAATTTTATGTACAATTCTATATGTTATAATTTTCCCTCTATAAATATAAAAACAATGTAACAATTTTATATAAAAACTACAACATAACATTTATATACAATTTTTATATATAAATGTTATCATTTTTAATATAGATCTAAGAAATTATAATGTATGAAACAGAAAATTTATATTATAATTTTAAGATATAATTTTAATACCCTATTTATGTATAACTATATATAATAATTTATATATTTCTGCATATTAGAACTACATAGAAATTTTATAAAATTCTATATTAAAATTATATATTCTAAAATTCTCCACACATAAATACAGAAATGACAACATAAAAATTTATATATAAAAACGATAACATACAACATTTATATACAGATTTTTACATATTTTTATGTTATAATTTTAATATAAATATAAGAAATCAACATAGAAAACATAAATTTTATTTGTTATAATTTTAATATAAAATTTTAATATATAATTTTAATATATAATTTTAATATATAATTTTAATATATAATTTAAACACCCTGTTTTATATAATTTTAAAGTGTGCTATTATTATAATTTTAAATACCCTATTTTATAGATGACTTTATATATGGTATAATTTTTACGTCTACTTTTCAAACGCATTATAATTTTTATATTCTGGAAAATCCAGTGCTCAACCAAAAACCCTTCGGGATGCTGCACATTGACCCCTCCTGGCTTTTCCAATTTCATCACTGCCCCGTTTCCCCATCTAAAAACCCCAATCAAAAGCCACCCTGGCCATGAACTCCTGAGGAATTTCATCAGTTTATCCATCCAGATATTCGTCCAAATTGCAAAGATGATTTTCAGCCTGGGGAGTTCTGGAATAAGGTTCTCAAAAATCTCTTTTTTTAATGGCAATTTAGTCCTAAACCAGCTGCACTGACTGGGCTGTTGATGCTGCCTCCCTTGTTAAAGACAATAATCATGCAGCCCTACAGAAAAGGGCCAAAATTGTTGGGTTTTTTTATTAGCACATGATGATTTTAAAGGGAGGTGTTCATGAATTTCTCTGATCACTCAGAATCTACCCATGAGAGCATGCAACGACTGAAAAAATCAGAATTGATGGTGGTGTAAACAACCAGGTGTCAATGTTTCCTCACGGCTGTTTCACTGCTAAACTCTCCAAAGTTTAATTTCACATATTTTAACAAAACCAAGGATAATTTTAAAGGAAATAAAGCTTAAACTCGATGCGAATCGATTTTGACAGAAAGAATTTTAAGTTGTGTGAACGTAATAAAACTCTCAGGTAACAGAACTTTAAATGAATAGAATAGAAAACCAGTACCATTTACAAAGGCAGTAAACTATACAAACACACTTTAAAGTAATAAAATTTACAGAGCTTAAACTTAACAAACTTAAAGCCTGAACTTAACAGAACCCAAACCAACGTCATTCAGACTGAGCCATATTTAAACTGAACCTTGCCTAGACTAAACTTAACCGAGTTCCTCTTAACACAGCTTAATGTCGGAATAGTGAAGTAATAAAACAGAGCTTAATTAAATAGAATAAACGACTTCTCTTTTGCCCAGGAGATAAATACGAGCTGCATGCAGCCACTGCCACCACTCCCAGCGTGGTTGTCCACGTGTGTGAGAGTGACCAGGAAAACGACGTGGAGGAGGAGACCAAGAAACCCAAACCCAAGATCATCCAGACCCGCCGGCCCGATTACACTCCCGCCCACCTCAGCTGAGCTCCTGCTGCTGGTTTTTTTTTTTTTTCCAAGGATTTGGAGTAAGAAGACTGCCAGGGAACAGCAGCTCCCAGGTTTGGTGGCGGCAGCTGCAGGAGGAGAATTCCAAGCTCCAGTTTGCTCCAAAATGAAGGAATTCCGTGCTCAGTTTGGTGCCGGGTGTTGATCCCGTGGGCTGAGTGAATTCCCACATCTCTGGGAGCAAAGGAGGGGACAAGGGGACATTTTGGGATGCAGCAGGACAAACTGGGCTTGTTTCGGGGGGAAAAGCAGCTTTCCCATAAATCCTCCAAGTGATGGGTGTTTGGAAAACCTTGGGATAACAGGGTTGGAAAGATTGGTGGGAATTTTGGGAACTTTAACCCTTTTTCTTACACTAGGTTTTGTGCATGTTTCTTCTTGGTCTTCTAAAGTAATTTGCTTTCTTTTCTAGAGTTTCTCCCAAGTTGCTGGAAATCTGGGAATGGTTTCAAGTATTTATTATCCCAGAATTCCTTCCTGGATGTGTACATACACGGTATATTTATAGTTGGTTTTATTGGCACTCGTTTTCCAGCGGGATCCAATTCCTCCAGCACCTGCTTTTGGTGCTCTGGAAGTTGTTGTGCTTTTAAAATTTTCACCTTTGAAATTCCCCCAGAGGGTTTTACCTGGCAAAGCAACGGCAAAAAGTGCAATAGGAGGGTTGGTGGAATACATGGATTTTAAATTATTTAAGTTCAGGTAATTTATATCTTCAACAGGATTTGTTTGGGAGCTTCGACTTGTAGGGGGAAAAAGGACTCAAATAATGCTGATGGTGCATATTCAGGGCAGGGAGATTTTTCCAGTGGGAAAAAATAAAAAAAAGATGGAGAAACTTGAATCTGCATTTTTTGGTGAGTAAAGATTTGAGAGGGATTGGAAAATTCCACCCAGGAAGCAGTGAGGAGAGCTGGAGTGCCTTTTTGCTTGTCCATTCCTACTCCAAGCTGCACACTTGGATCTTTTTCTACTGGCTTTGGATATCCAGAAATCCAAAATTTCTGAGCTTTTGCTTCCAAACTCAGCTGGCATGAAATGCTTAATTGCCAAGGAATGCTGCTTCAAGCAGTGGGAATATGTGGGAGAAGCTTTTTTATGGCAGCGTTTAAAGGCTCCTAAATGCAAATTTCAAAGAAGAAAAAGGAAAAAAAAACAAGATGGCAGAAATATTTTATTACTGTTTTTTAAACTGGAGATCCTCACCTTGAAACAGGGTTCGGGATTTTTTTAGAAGACGTAGGAATTGCTAGAAAACAGAAAATGCCACTCGGGGTCTTGGAAAAGGGATGTTGGAGCCTCTCGTGGTGTTTTTAGGAGTCAGACTGGGGCTCTCTCTTGGTTTGCTTTTGCCACGGTTGGGCTGAGAAGAGATTGAAGCAAATGTTGACTGAAATTCCTGGCTCACACCTTGGGGTTTTTAAATAATAATTGGTTTGAAAAAGCACGGAGCCATTCCAGGCCACGGGGCAGGGAAACAGGGTGTTGTGGAATTCCTGACTGGAACAGAAATCTGGGCCCAGACACCAGGAATACACTGAATTTTCTGCTCTAGCTTGGATTGTTATTCCCTGGAAACTGGAACAAAGCCTGGTCCTGGTGTCTGAGTGGCTCTGTGGGAGCAGATTCCATGGGTTGCTGGAGTTGGACACACAGGAAAATCAGATTATTTTGGGTCACCCTCAGCTGGCTCCACCTGCTGCATTCAACACCCAAAAGAAAGGAATGAAGTGGAGAAAAACTCGATTGGTTTTGCCACAACTGCCTTGAGGCCTTTCCAAGACTTTTCCATGTTTCTCAAATGGCTGCTGGACTTTTGTGTCTCACCACGTTCAGTTGAAAACTTTGGGAATAATTCCTGTCCTGTCCTTTTTTCCATGAGAAATCCAAGCATGAGTTTGGCAGTAGAAAACCCAGGCGGCTGCTGCTGTGTTCCCTACGAAAGCAGAGCTGCTTTTCAATTCAAACCGTCAAGAAATCTGATTTTTTTTGTCATTTTTAATACCTGAGGTGGGAACCGTGGAAATTCTTGGAATGGTCACGGCGTGTTCCTGGTTGGATCTGCCACCTCCTGTTCTCATGACTCCAGTGTGCTGCTTGCTTTTTCCTGGTTCTTTTATTTTTGTAATGTTCCAATGGATGCTTAGTTGGTATTTTATACACTTGTATAGCACGGGGCAGATGGAAAATTAAAAATATTTTGTTGTCTTCTTGTAAATGTCCTGGTGTTTCCTGCATGGAACCACGCCAAGTTCGGTGCCAAAAGGGGAATTTTCACCTTCCAAAGGGGCAGAAGGTTGTGCCAGGCCCTCATAAAATTGATTCCTGCAAGGCTTTCCAGCCTTCAGAGAATTGTGTGATCTCCACGTGTGAGAATCTGCTCCTGAATAAAACCCAGCGGGGAATATCCCAGTGAAAACCCGATTCTTCTGTGCCTCAAGTTCCTAATAAAGGTATCAACGTCCTCCTGCTCCAGAATAATCCCTGTGCATTCATAAGACATTAAATATTTATATACAAAATCGAATAATTTGGGGGTTTTTTCCAGAGAGGTTGTGGATTCCCCATCCCTGGAAGTGTCCAGGGTCAGGTTGGAGCAACCTGGGATAGTGGAAGGTGGAATGAGATGAGCTTTAAGGTCCCCACATCCCAGATCATTCCGTGATCCCATGATTTTTGAAGCTCTTGGCATATGAAAATACATCAGGATTTAAATGGCTTTACCTGATAACTTTTAAATCCTTTGGTTTGCAAAAGAAATGAAGGAAAACCGTGAAGGTTTTGCTGTGGGTGGGGATGGAAGTCTTGTGAGGGCAAAAAGGAATTTCTCCAAAGGACCAAAGTTTGTTTTTAATCACTTTTGTTTTCCAGAGCAGCACCGAGTGTAGGAGCTTTGCAGTTTGGAGCTGGAGCAGTGGATCAGTTCTGGTTCAGTGGATCAGTTCTGGTTCAGTGGATCAGTTCTGGGTCAGTGGATCAGTTCTGGTTCAGTGGATCAGTTCTGGTTCAGTGGATCAGTTCTGGTTCAGTGGATCAGTTCTGGTTCAGCCCAGCCTTGCCAGGGGTGGGGAAGGAATGAACTCCAGCAGCTCTGGGACCATTTGAACAATTTTTGAACCATCTTTGGACAATCCCAGCGGGGATTTTGCCCTTGGCATCATCACCTGCCCGCTCAGGTTCTGCTTTTGGCTTGTCCTGGGGAACACAAATTCTTCCTTTTTGCTTTTACCCTGCCTTGCCCAGCACATTGCAGAAACATTTTCCAGAGATTTACTCCTTGCTAATGCTTTTAATAATTCATAATTGGATCTGGAAGGACAAAGCAGTGATGAAGACATTCCCCAAGACACTGGTAAAGAACATTTTGACATTAAACTTTGAAATAATACTGAAAATTTTCAATGTTACAGGGAGTGAGGCAGGAGCACAGAGGTGACTCTAATGACAAGGGACAGGATGGAGCTGGCAGGGCTGGATTTATCTTCCCTAAAAAAATCTCCATTGATAACGGGAGCTGTCACATTCCAGACTTTCTGTCATGTTGAGAGTGTGTGTGTGTGTGTGTTTTCCTGCCAGGAATTCCTTTTGTTTGGAATTCCTTTTGGGGAAGGGAACGGGGCTGGAAAACACATCCTGGGAGGAGCAGCTTGAGGGAGCTGAGGGGGGTTTGGAGTGGACAAGAGGAGGCTCAGGGGGGGCCTCACTGCTCCCCACAAGTCCCTGCCAGGAGGGGCAGGGAAAGGAGGAGAAGACATGAGCTGAAATTGCACCAGGGGAGGAGCAGGATGGAAATTGGGAAAGGGAATTTCCCCGTGCTGGAATGAGCAGCCCAGGGAGTGGTGGAGTCCCTGTCTCTGGAATCGTCCAGGGGGAGTCCGGGTGTGACCCTTGGGGTGTTGTTGATGCTGCCCGGGTGGGACTGGAGGCTCCTGGAGGGCTCTTCCCACCTTGAATATTCTGGGATTAGAGCCTTAAACCGGGACTAAACCGCTGGATCCCAAGGATTTCCAGAGGTACGAGGAGGTGCCCGTAGGTGGAGCTAAATACCCAACAATGGGTTTATCCCGGATAAAACAACCAGCTCAGCCTGCAGCCCTGGCTCCCAGCCCCACGGCAGATGTGGAAAACATCTCGGACATCCCTTCCAGCCCTCACCATTCCACGGTTTTATGATCCCACCTTCACAAACTGCTGTTACCTGCTGTTTCTCTTTGGAAATCCCTTTGTCCCGAAGGAGCTCACGGGGCCACACGCAGAGAGAAGTGGCTGGGGCCAGATGGAAAAGGGGAATTTTGGGGGCCGCTTGTGGCTCTGTACGAGTGATCCCAATCCCCAGGGGGTGTGTGGGATTTACGGAGCAGCTCGTGCAGATAATTCCCTGCTGGGAGTTACTGCCAGGCTGATGGGAAGAGCTTCAGCCTGGAGGAGAGGGAACTCCTGGGAGAACTCAGAGCCCATTCCAGAGCCTGGAGGGGGGGGCTCTGAAAAGGAAGGAGAGGAGTTTTCTACATAGGCAGAGAGTGCCAGGACAAGGGGAATGGTTTTAAATTGAAGGAGGGCAGGGCTGGATGGGATTTTGGGCAGGAATTGTTCCCTGGGTAGGCCCTGCAATAGAATTCCCAGAGAAGCTCTGGCTGCCCCTGGATCCCTGGCAGTGCCCAAGGCCAGGTTGGAGCAGCCTGGGACAGTGGGAGGTGTCCCTGCCTGTGGGACATGATCCTGAAAATCCCTTCCAGCCCAATTCTGGAATTCTCTTGAGCGCCTTTAACAACAGCATGGATTTTTAAAAATCTTTTCCAGGAACTGAATTGTGCTGGATGGAGCCTTTGTAAGTAAAGCAACGATCCATTCATGGATGTTATTTGAGTGGGAAAACACAGGACTTGCCATAAAAATCAGCTTTTCCTGCTCAGCAGCACAACCCTCCCCAAAACTGTGCCAGTCCCTTCCCTGGAAGGCTGTGGGAGCCTGGATGGCTCCACGTGCTGCCAAGGCATGGAAAGTTCCTGCAGGATGCCTCTCCCACACAGCACAATTTAGCAGAGGGATTACAGCTGCCGTGTGCTGCACCTGCTCCTTAATCTGCTGGGCAAATCCTGGCTGCCCGAGCTCTCTCCTGAATCAGCAGGAGCTTGTTGGGAGCTGGGACGTGCAGGAATGTTGGGCTGGGAGCTTCCTGAGCTCCCTCGGGAGCTGCCACGGCGGCGCTGCCCTGTCATTAAAGTCGTGTCAAAGTTTCCATTCTGCCGCCCTGCAGGGAGAGAGTTCCCAGAGCTGAGCTCCTGGGGGAGGGAGGGTTGCTCAGCAGATTGCTTGGGGCTTTCGTGGGCTGGTTTTTTAATTAGGATTTTAATATAATGTGGAATTTTTTAATTTTTTTAGTGTTGTCTGAGACTTCCGAATGAAGAGATGGGAATCCAAATGGATTCCAGATTTTCCTGGTGGGTAGGGCAGACCTGGAAATTCTGGAAGATTCCTTGAGGAAATAGCCTCAGGCTGGGCCAGGGGAGGCTCAGCTTGGCCAGCAGCAGGAATTTCCCCATGGAAGGGGAGCTCAGGCCTTGGAAGTGCCCAGGGAGCTTTGGAGTGCCCATCCCTGGAGGTGTCACCTGGAGGTGGCACTCAGAGCTCTGGGCTGGGGACAAGGTGGGCACAGCTGGGACTGCCTTGGCTGGGAGGGCTTTTCCAGCCTCAGGGATTCTGGAATTCTGTGAAATACAGGACGGGACCTCTTGGGCAGTGCCTTGTTTCAGCCAGAGCTGCCTTACACAGACTGGAAACGCAACTAAAAGCCAGATTTTTCCCCACAGCTTTCCCCCCTCTCTAACAAGAAGTAAAACTCCTTCCAAGTGTCCTCCACCACAACTGCAGGACACTCCCCGTCCTGCCAGGCAGCAGCTTCGACCTTCAGTGTGAGAACCAGGAGGATCCTGCAATTCCCTCCCCCAGGAATTCTTTTCCCTGTGTGTGCTCCGTGCATCCTCCGCCTGCTCCCCAGGCACAGGGTTCACACACAGCATCTCAAATGCACGTCTGAGAATTGGCTGGGCTGGACACAACTTTCCTTGCAGCTTTTTTGAGTTCCCTGCTTGTTTCTGCAGCTCTTGAGATCAGGAACAGCAGCTGAGGGAGCATTGGAGTGGGACAGATGATTCCAAAGGGGGCTGGGAGGAGGAGGAGGAGGAGGAGGAGGGAAGGACTAATCAAACACTGATTAATTGTCCACCAAAGCTCACGGTGATGCTTTTCCTTGGCAAACATCAGGCTCCAGCGAAAAATCTGTCCCAAGAGCTGCAGTGTGAGCAGAGACACTCAGCTGGGGGATAAAGGGAAGGACAAATCCCAGAGCACAGGTGGCAGCAGGAACAGCCCCAATCCAAGCTGTGGCTCAGCTCCCACCTCCCTGGCTCAGGGAAAGCTCTCAGAGTTCTTTAGCAGAACACTTTGGACATGAAATCCTACTGGGAATCCATTTCTTGTACCCCAGGGCAGCCAGGATTGATGGCAGTGCTGCGAAGTCGAGTCCTTCTTGGGGCAGTGAGTGGGAAGAGGGACAGTGTTGGGAACAGGGACAGTGTTGGAAAGAGGGACGGTCAGGAACAGGGACAGTCAGGAACAGGGACAGTGTTGGGAACAGGGACAGTGTTGGGAACAAGGACAGTCAGAAACAGGGACAGTGTTGGGAACAGGGACAGTGTCTGGAACAGGGACAGTGTCAGGGACAGGGACAGTGTCAGGGACAGGGACAGTGTCAGGAACAGGGACAGTGTGAACAGGGACAGTGTTGGGAACAGGGACAGTGTTGGGAACAGGGACAGTGTCAGGGACAGGGACAGTGTTGGGAACAGGGACAGTGTTGGGAACAGTGATGGTGTCAGGAACAGTAGCAGTGTCGGGAACATGGACAGTGTCAGGGACAGTCAGGAACAGGGACAGTGTAAGAAACAGGGACAGTATCAGGAACAGGGACAGTGTCGGGAACAGGGACAGTGTTGGGAACAGTGATGGTGTCAGGAACAGGGAACAAGGACTGTCGGGAACAGGGACAGTGTCAGGGACAGGGACAGTGAGGAACAAGGACAGTGTAAGAAATGGGGACAGTGTCAGGAACAGGGACAGTCAGGGACAGTGTCAGGGACAGGGGTGGCGAGGGCAGCCCTGCCAGTGTCCCCTCAGCACTGAACACCCTCCTTTGTCCCCTGAGTCACCCGGGGCTGCCCCAGCCCTGCCCAGCCTGGCTGCTGGGGACCAGGACAGGCACAGAGGGGCTGGATTTGCTCCATTCCCAAGGGATAACTTGTGATATCCCAAGGACACTCCAGGGAGCCGCTGCCTCCTGCCCCGGGGTTGGGAAGGGATTTGGTGCCATTTTTTGCTGTTACCCAACCTCAGCACCAGTCACCACAAAGCCCAGGGCTGATCCTGGCTCTGGGAATGCCACACTCCTGATGATCCCAGCCTGGCTCTCACCAGGGCTCTGCCCTCTGCAGGTGCTGCTTCCTTTGCTTCCAAACATCTCCATTTCCTGGCTCTCCATGGGATGAATGCCAGAGGGAGCAGCAAATCCTGCACCAGCCAAGCAGCTTCAGAGAGAGGGATTGGGACAGAAACCACAGGGAGAGGTCCCACTGCAGGGATTTCAGCACTGGGCCAAGGATAAGCATGGAATCATGGAATGTTTGGGTTGGAGGGACCTTAAAGCTCCTCCAGGGCCACCCCTGCCATGGCAGGGACACCTCCCACTGTCCCAGGCTGCTCCAAGCCCCAGTGTCCAACCTGGCCTTGGGCACTGCCAGGGATCCAGGGGCAGCCACAGCTGCTCTGGGCACCCTGTGCCAGGGCCTGCCCACCCTGCCAGGGAACAATTCCTGCCCCACATCCCATCCAGCCCTGCCCTCTGGCCCTGGGAAGAAGCCATTCCCTGTGTCCTGTCCCTGCAGGCCCTTGGGAATTGTCTCTCTCCAGGTTTCCTGGGGCTCCTTCAGGCCCTGCAAGGCCACCCTGAGCTCAGCCCAAAGCTTCTCCTGTCCAGGCTGAACAATCCCAGCTGTGCCAGCCTTTCCTCCCAGCAGAGCTGCTCCATCCCTCTGCTCATCCTGGAGCCTCCTCTGGGCTCTCTCCAGCAGCTCCACGTCCTCCCTGTGCATGGGGAGCCCCAGGAATGGGGATGGGATCCATGGTTGGAGTCCCTGTGTTCCAACCCAACACATTCACTCAGTTCCAGCCTCAGTTTATTGCTCATTATCAATCAATCAAAGTGAAATGCCTGGGGATTTTTCTTTGGGACAAGGAACAGAAGGCTTTTGTGCTGGGTTTGCTGTGGGTGGAGCTGTGGAGGAAGCAATCCTCCTCCTGAACTGGAGAAAACTCCCCAGGTATTTGCACTGACTTTGCCCTGAGTGCATTTGCTTTGTTGGCCAGTGGCTGTTTGGGGCATGGAGGGAAATCCTGGCACACTTTGAAAGGAAACCCAGCCTTGGTTTGACACACCTGGCCAGGGGTGGCTGCAGGAGGCCTGAGCTGTGCTCTCCACAGTGCTGTTGGCAGGTCACAGAGGTGCAGATTGGATATTACAGGATATTTTTTCCCCAGGAGAATGGGCAGGCTCTGGGATGAGCTGCCCAGGGAGTGGTGGAGTCACTGTCACTGGGAGTGTTCAGGAGTCTGGATGTGGCCCTTGGGGTGATGCTGGTGCTGCTGGGTGATTTTGAAGGTCTCTTCCAACCCTGATGATTCTTTGACCCTGTCAAGGCCACACTTGCAGGTAATTTGTTGTTGATCTCAGTTTTTAAAAAAGCCAAACCCAACCCAACCCATCCTGTGATCCAAACCCACCAGAGAATTTGGATGTTGCAGCTTTGATTCAACTGAAGTGTTGAGACCTTGATAATTTCAGCTTTGTTTCCTGGTATTTTAAGCAGTTTTGTGTCCTGGTTTATTGCCTGCTGTGATGAGCAGCATCCAGATCATGGACACTCCTGCAAGGCTGGATTGGACAGGGATGGGAACAACCTGAGAGCACGGAAAGTGTCCCTGCCCACAGCAGGGCTGGAATGGGATGGGATTTAAGGTCCCTCTCACACCAAACCATTTGATGTAATTGTGTACATCAATTTTTGGGTGAGATTCAAAGGAAAAAAAAAAATCCCATGGAACGTTTTTCGAAAGAAAAAAAAATAATCCCGTGGAACGCTGTGTAGGAACATAAGGGGGTGAATTTGGAACTTCAAGTGCAGCAGAGCAAACAAAGGTTTTGTTTTCCAGCCACTGCTTTGCCCTAGAAAGCTCCACTTCCAGGGACACTTCTCCCCCTTTGACTCCTTTCAAGAGGTCCCCTCATCCCTCACAATTAAATCACGGCTGTCAACGTGTTTAATTAATTCGCCATCCGAAGCTTTATTACATTCAGCGAAGGGTGGGAAGCGCTGAAGATGTTAAAGCTCAGCTTTGCCAGGGCAGAGCTGAGTGGAGGAGAATTCCAAACGAACGCCAGCATCCAGGCAGAGGATTGAAGTGTTCCCTCATCATTCCCAGGGCCCCTCACTGTCCTCTGATGGTCACAGCTGGTTAAAACCCCTACATGGACAAGGATCCCACTTAATTTGTTTTAATTTGGATTAAAAGGTGACGCCATGCTGAGCTTTTTTTGATGGGAGTGGAGCTGGTTCATAACACCGGGATAAAAAACATCCCCTCGGTGAGATCTGCTGGAAAATATTTGGGTGGTAAAAGTGTTGCATCAATGGGCTTTGATGAATGGTTGGTGTTTGGAAACGAAACTTTCCATACAAAAGGAATAATGTGCTATATCTGGCAGAGGGGTTGATCAACAGGAATTCGCTTTTTCCATTTCCTTGTGTGGAACAAACAGAGGAGGCTTAAAATTAGTAAATCCTTTAGTCATGGCATTAGGAATGGCATGGTGGAGTAATCACAGGGCTGTGGAATGGCTGAGTTGGAAGGACCTTAAGGATCATCCAATTCCACCCCTACCATGGGCAGGGACACCTTCCCCTGGCCCAGGCTGCTCCAAGCCCCAGTGTCCAACCTGGAAATGAACATTCCAGGGATCCAGGGGCAGCCACAGCTCTTCTGTGCCAGGGCCTTTCCGCCTTCCCAGGCAAGATTCCTTCCCAATTTCTAATCCAAAACTACTCCCAGTTGGACACCAGGAGCAATTTCCCCATGGAAAGGGTGCTCAGGCCTTGGAAGTGCCCAGGGAGCTTTGGAGTGCCCATCCCTGGAGGTGTCACCTGGAGGTGGCACTCAGAGCTCTGGGCTGGGGACAAGGTGGGCACAGCTGGGATGTTCTGGGAGGGCTTTTCCAGCCTCAGGGATTTGGGGATTCTGCACAGTGCAATGGGTTCTGTAGCACTTGGGGATTTCCATGGAAGAACTGCTCTCCCATGGTAGGTTTGGACCTTCCAAAGTGTCTTTGTGTGGACCTGAAGCTTCTCCCATGGTAGGTTTGGATCTTCCAAAGCGTCTTTGTGTGGATCTGAAGCTATTTTCACCCTCAGCTTTTCCTTTACCTGCACCCTGTTTACTGAGAAGGTTTCCTTTTCAGCCCTGAGACAGCAGAGATTTGGGAATTTTTAAAAGGAGTGAAGCAGAGCAGTTCATTAAAACATCTCGGTGTGATGAAGTCCAACTCTTTCACAGACATTGTGATTAAGATGGGCTCATCCTTTGCTTGTGCTGGTGTTAACCTGGATTGTGACTGAGGTGACAAACACGGGATGGGCAATCCCGGTGGCTTTTCCAGCCCTGACTGAGATCCAGAACAGGCTTCAGCCTTTCCTGCTGGCCAGGGAAGAATGAGAATGCAGAGTTTAGCCCCAGTCCCTCACTGAAAGCAGGAGGAATGTGTGGCAGCTCTGTGAGTTAAGGAGGGACAGTTTCACTCCGTGCCTGGCCTATTGTTTTGAGTGGGAGGGAATTAAAAAAAACCCAAAAAACGGGGATGACTTGTTTGCCCAGGAGGAAAAGAAATGCCTGAAGTAAGGAAAATATGGGAGGTGAGAGGAAAAAGTCCCTGTGTGGATAAAAGTGCACCTGAGAACTGCAGGGGAAGGGCAGGAGCAGAGCAGGAAGGAGCTGGGTGAGGTTCAGGGCTGGGGAAGGTGGTGGGAAGGGCTTTGGGGGCAGCGCCTGGTGCATGTGTGGGCACTGCAGAGGGCACAGGATCCCAGAATGGGTTGGGAAGACCTTAAAGCTCCTCCAGGGCCACCCCTGCCATGGCAGGGACACCTCCCACTGTCCCAGGCTGCTCCAAGCCCCAGTGTCCAACCTGGCCTTGGGCACTGCCAGGGATCCAGGGGCAGCCACAGCTGCTCTGGGAATTCTATTCCAGGGCCTGCCCACCCTGCCAGGGAACAATTCCTGCCCAAGATCCAATTCCTTCTTGTCCTGTCACTCCATCTCCTTGTGAAAATCCCTCCCCAGCCTTCCTGAAGCCCCTTCAGGTACTGGAAAGCTTCTGTAAGTTCCCTCAGGAGCTCTGATGATCCACAACCCTAAATCCCAGCCCCTCCCCTTTTTTTTTTCCTCTTCAGACATAAAAGAAACGAAGGAAAACACATTTATCGGTCATGCAAAGTGCAGCAGAATGCTCAGGAGAAGGAAGGAGCTCAGAGAGCTCAGAGAAGTTGTGGTTGCCCCAGTCTTGGAAGTGTCCCAGGCCAGGCTGGATGGGGCTTGGAGCCCCCTGGCATGGAGGAAGGTGTCCCTGCCCATGGCAGGGGGGGGATGAGAATTGTTTTAAGCTAAAAAGTTCACTTTGAGCAGTGCCAGGATGTCACCAGGGGCAGCTGCAGCCTCGGGCACTTTGGGGAACTCTGTCTCTGTCTCTGTTTCTGTCCTTCCTCACACTCCGAGGGCAGATGATCTCTCCAAAATCAATTTATTATCATCAGCACTTCCTCCAGCCCTCGCACGCCTCCGCTCTGCGAGAGGTTTGAGTGAAGCAGGAGCTGAGGAGGAGCAGCCTCTGGGCGCTGTTGGACTCACTCTTGGAGGTCTTTTCCAACCTCTGGGATCCTGTGGAGCTCCAGTGAGTGACCTGGAGAATCCAGAGAAGGATTTGCCTGGAAGAAGGGAGCTGGTGTTCTCCTCCTCAGCCTCAGGGGCTGCTCCCAGGTAAGGATTTCAAAGCTGAGTTTGCACGAGCTCAGCCCACACAGGTGAGCAGGGAGGAAACACAAGCCCTGCCCTGACCCCGTGTGCTGATCAGGGAATGGCCGTGGAAATCCCAGGATGGATTGGGATGGGAGGGACCTCACAGCCCAGCCAGTGCCACCCCTGCTGTGCTGACACCTTCCAAAATCCAGGAGAAGCTGTGGCTGTGTCATCCCTGGAGGGGTCCAAGGCCAGGCTGGAACAACCTGAGATGGTGGAAATCCCTCCCCATGGGAATTGGATGATCTTTAAGGTCTCTCCCAACCCAAACCATTCCAGATTCCATGACCTGGCTCCTCTGCTGCTGCTCAGGAAGGTGTTTTGGGAGCAAATCCAAAAGTTCTGGCTCTGCCTGAAGCCTGTGAGTGAGGTTTGGCTTCACTTCCACCACACTTGGAAAGAATTTGCTCCTCCTAACGTGGTTAAACCCATGGAAAACTGGGGTAAGGAGGGATGAGCAGCTCAGGACAGAGCAAATCCACAGCAGTTCCCCAGTGCACGCTGCAGGGCAGCAGCTGCACATCCAGGGACACTCCTCCCTCCACTGGGAATCAGTGGAGCAGGAGCAGAGACTCCAGAGGTTTGGGGAGGTTGAGGATCAGCTCATGCTGTGTGTGCTCAGGGGAAAACCAGCCCAGCAGGAAGACACACGGGGCTGCCTGGAGAGAAAAAAACACTTATCTGGGCCTCACACCATAACACAGGCACTTGTAAAGAAGAGGAAATGAGATAAAGAAATTACTCAGGGCTGCTGCTGCCTCTGAAAAACTTCCGTGATAAGGGAGGCAAGGCTGGGGCTCACATGCTGCAGGTGGTGTGGGCAGAAAGCTTCACCTCAGAGAACAGTTCAGCTTTTCCAGTTCAGCTTTTCCAGTTCAGCTTTTTCAGTTCAGTTTTTCCAGTTCAGCTTTTCCAGTTCAGCTTTTCCAGTTTAGCTTTTCCAGTTCAACTTTTCCAGTTCAGCTTTTCCAGTTTAGCTTTTCCAGTTTAGCTTTTCCAGTTTAGCTTTTTCAGTTCAGTTTTTCCAGTTTAGCTTTTCCAGTTCAGCTTTTCCAGTTTAGCTTTTCCAGTTCAGCTTTTCCAGTTTAGCTTTTTCAGTTCAGTTTTTCCAGTTTAGCTTTTCCAGTTCAGCTTTTCCAGTTTAGCTTTTCCAGTTTAGCTTTTCCAGTTCAGCTTTTCCAGTTTAGCTTCTTAGGACAGAAGGTTCCCCTGCCCCTGTCATTTGGCTTTTTTCCTGAACTGGGGGTATTTTTGAGGTCCTTCCTTGTGTGTGGAGGATCCTCCTCTCCTGACATTCCCCAGAGATTTGGTGCAAATTCCTGGGAGCTTGGAAAGGGTGTTGGGACAGATCCTTTCTCCTGCACCGCTGGGGCCTCTTCGATCTTTGATTATTCTGACAATGCCCACCATGAAAATTGGTTTCTGAGCATAAAACATCTCTGCTTCTCAGGGCACTGGGAGATCTTTCCTCGTGGAAAGGGTGCTCAGGGCTTGGAAGTGCCCAGGGAGCTTTGGAGTGCCCATCCCTGGAGGTGTCACCTGGAGGTGGCACTCAGAGCTCTGGGCTGGGGACAAGGTGGGCACAGCTGGGATGTTCTGGGAGGGCTTTTCCAGCCTCAGGAATTCTGGGATTCTTGAATTAAAACGGGATAAAAATGGGGGTCTAAAATGCCCTCTGAGGTGGTTGGATACTGTGGAGGAAAATCCAAAGGTTCACTGGTGTTTTTGCAGAAGGATCACCCTGTCAAAGGAGATCAAACGGGTCTGGATTTTGATACTTTAAATGCTGGGAGGATGAACCAACCTCCAGGGATGTGGGGATTCAAGGCCAGGCTGGACACTGGGGCTTGGAGCAGCCTGGGACAGTGGAAGGTGTCCCTGCCATGGCAGGGGTGGGACAAAATCATCCTTAAGGTCCCTCCCAGCACAAACCATTGTGGGATTCCGTGTGCTCCTGGGAAGTTTGTTTGAGCTTGGGATCCAGAGTCTCACCTTCCTCCCTCTGCCCAGATCCCAGAGGATTCTGCTCAGCCTGTGGGAGCTGATAACCCCAAATTTCACTCAGGGAACCACAGAATCCCAGCCTGGTTTGGGTTGGAGGGACCTCAAATCCCACCCAGTGCCACCCCTGCCATGGCAGGGACACCTCCCACTGTCCCAGGCTGCTCCAAGCCCCAGTGTCCAACCTGGCCTTGGGCACTGCCAGGGATCCAGGGGCAGCCACAGCTGCTCTGGGCACCCTGTGCCAGGGCCTCAGCCAGGAGTGGAGTTGGGTTTGTAGCTCAGGGGAGGAAATTCTCAGGAGCCCTGGGAACATGAAACTCCAGCTTTGCTCAGCACTAATCCAAATTTCCTCTGTCCGGTCATTAAAGCCGTGAGTGGTGGTTGGTGATGACCCAAATCAACTCTCCAGTCCCTGGGCCTCAGCTGAGGGCTCAGAATTCCTCTGCAGGAAGGGAATTCCATTAACCCCATTCTGGGGGCCAAAGGGAATTTCATTTGACCCCGTTCTGGGGGTTGGAAGCCTCCCCATCCAGCCCCTTCCAAAGCTGCAGCTGTCAGCACATTTTTAATTTAAAATTTGGGGGTGTTTTTTTGGTTTTGTTTTGGTTTGGGGGTGTTTGTTTGTTTGTTGGGGTTTTTGTTTGGTTTGTTTTTCCAGTCTAAAATGCATTCCAGGGGCAGGCTGCAGAGTGCAGCCAGTTTTCCCAGCTGCAGTAAATCCCACAACTCTGGTGCCTTTGCTTCATCCCAGAGCTGTGGCCTTGCTCCCACTGCTGCTGCTGCCAGGGGAAGCTCTGGATCCTGGCAGGGATTGTACAAATAGGGGGGACCAGGTGCTCCAAACCCTTGTTTTTAGGGCTTTGGGGTTTTATTCGTGCTGGGAGAGCAGGAGGTGAATTAAAATCCCACTCTTGGCTTTCCTGGAGGGCCATCCTTGGTAGGATGAAAAAACCTCAATCCAAAAGGATTTCTTCAGGGTTTGGGCTGAACTGGAGGTCCCATCCCAAAGGGACTGGCCAAGGCCTCTGGCAGTGGAGCTCTTTGGTGGGGGATGGAGCTGGAGAAGGGCCCTGTCCCCTCCTGTCCCCTCCTGCCCAGCAGGTCTGTGCCCAGCCCCCCGCAGCCCCAAACCCNCCCCTTGGCTCGGCTGAGGGGAGCAGAGCCAGGGCCTTGGAGCTGCTCAGGGCACTGCGGGGACAGAGGAGACCAAATTAATTCTAAATTATTGAATGAATTCTGAATTATTTCTCCCTCCCTCTTGCCCGGAGAACTCTGCCAGTGAGGGTTTGGACAACTCTGCTCCTTCCCCCTGATTTTATGGCACAGATAAAGATCTGGACAGAAACATGGGAGGCCTCATTTATTCCTGTGCAAGGGCCACAGCAGCAGCTTTTCCAAGGAAAAGGGGAAATTCGTTGAAAGAATAAAGTGTATTTTCTGCTCCCCATTCTTATTTCAGTATTTCTTTCCTCCAAACAAAAATGAGGCCGATTTAAAAGCAAAAGGCTCCCAGGAATGCAGTTTCAAGAGATCTGCAGGACCCTGTGCTGTGAAATGTCCTTTGTCACCTCCCAGAGAAAACTTCCTGAGGGATCCCGTCACTCCACAGCTTGTCATTGGCCTGGGGAAAATGAAATCTGTGGCTACTGACAGATCCAGGAGGGCAAAGAGAATTCCCACGCGGAGTTGGAGCTCTTTAAAAATATATTAAATAATAATCTCCCTGTCCCAGGCGCTCTCAAGTCCCCCTCAAAGTCAAATAAAAGTTACAGATTTCCTTCTGGAACAATGGATCTGCTCTGATGGAGACACAAAAAATTCCCTGGGCTGGTGGGGCTGGGAGAGGAGTGGGGCCCACAGAGACTCTGAGATGTCACAGAATTAATCCTAAAATGGCCTCCTGGGAAGGGACCTTAAAACTCACCCTGATCCATGGGCAGGGACACCTCCCACTGTCCCAGGGACACCTCCCACTGTCCCAGGCTGCTCCAAGCCCCAGTGTCCAACCTGGCCTTGGGCACTGCCAGGGATCCAGGGGCAGCCACAGCTGCTCTGGGCACCCTGTGCCAGGGCCTGCCCACCCT
>VZDJ01005178.1:443343-460408 GCA_008694505.1 Cyanoderma ruficeps
GGGATTTTAGGGCAAGGTGCTTCCCCCAGAGGGTGCTGGGCACTGCCCAGGCTCCCCAGGGAATGGGCACGGCCCCGAGGCTGCCAGAGCTCCAGGAGCCTTTGGACAGCGCTGCCAGGGATGCCCAGGGGGGATTGTTGGGGCTCTGGGCAGGGACAGGGGGGGACTGGATGGTCCCTGGGGGTTTATTCCCACTCAGGAATTCCACGATTCCCTCTCTCCTGCCCTGCTCTGCCTCTGGCTCCACATTCCCCACGCCAGGAGCTGCGGTGCCCCCTCAGCACCTCCCACCTGGGCACCTGCCCCGGGCAGGGCTCCCGCTGCCCTCCCTCACTCCCTCCCTCCCTCCCAGGCCGGGAGTTTCCCTGTTCTCCTCTCACCTCCAGCGCAGAGCCACGACGGGACAGTGACAGCCGGGCTGGTGGCCCTGCAGCAGCCGGGAGGGACTCAGCCCCTCACACCCATCACCCAGAGCCTTTTCCAGAGCTGCCATCTCCCCGTTTCCCCTTCCCCAGGAGGGGCTGGAGCCCTGCAGCCGCCAGGTGTGTGCGGGAGCTCCGGGATGGGAGCGGGGCTGGAGGAAAACTGGGAAGCTCCGGGAGCTCAGCAGAGCCGAACTGATGGAGGAGCAGGAGCTGGGGCTCTGCTGCCAGCCTTTGTTTGCCGTTCCAGCCGTGCCACTGTTTGCTCCTTGGGGCCGGCAGCGATCCCGAGGCAGCTGCATCCCGGGGGATAAACTCGGTTGCATTTTTTTGTTTTTTTAGGGAGGATTGTTGGGGTTTTCCACTTTGGAACAGTGGGATGTATATACTGCATGTGAGAAAAATTGGATTTCTGGCTTGTGATCAGGGAAAAGTGGGGGTTTGGGGAGAATTCAGCGTCCCCCACCGCAGATCCCAGAGCTGCGGATCCCTCCCTGCAGCAGCTCTTCCCCCCGGGCTGTGCTGCTGCCCCAGCTCGGGCAGGAGCAGGGCCCTGGATGCTGCTGGGTTACAAAATTCCCGGGAGCTGCAGGGAGGAAATGAGGCCGCCTCGTGCAATGAAGAAACGGTGTCTGACCTGCTCATCCCTGAAGGAATGGCAGGAAAACGAGCCAGGGAGGTCAGTGGATCCTTTATGGAGGTGGACGAGCACCAGAACATTTGGAAGGCAGAAAATCTGGGAGAGGGGGGTGATGTGCTGTGCTGGTTTTTGCTCTGAGAGCAGCACAGGCTTTAGTTCCGTGCCATCAAACCACAAGAGGTTGTGCTAGAGCTGTGTTTTCTAAAGGTGAGCGTCCCTCCAGACTGCCTGGGTGTCTGGGGCTGGCTGCTGCTGCTTTTGGCAGCAATAGGAGAGAGAGTTGGAGATGTTTGCTCGGTGGGAATTCAATCAGAGGTGCTCTGATTTGGGAGAGCTGAGAAAACGGCCTTAAAATCTGTCATTTCTCATCCACCTCTGTGCAATAAATATCACATGGAAACCTCAGCAGGGAAGAGAAAGAGAGGCAGCCAAGAGTCAGTTTTCATGGAATGGTTTTGGGCTCGGAGAGACCTTAAAGTTCATCCAGTGCCATGGCAGGGACGCCTCCCACTGTCCCAGGCTGCTCCAAGCCCCAAATTCCAGCCTGGCCCTGGGCACTGGATGGGCTTTAAGGTCCCTCCCAACCCAAACCATTCCATGAGAGTTGGCCACCCCATGATGAATTTCTCAGTGTTTCACTTTCAGCCTCAAACCCCCCCCCGAGTGCTCAGGTAACGAGTTCACGGTGAAAATCAGCCCAAGGAATTGTTAATTAACAATGAAGTCCTGCGTGTGACCCTCCCCGTGCGTGCAGGAGTTGTGTTCCCTTGGCTATGGCAGGCACAGAATCCTCCAGGGAAACGTTCTCCTCCTCAGGGATGTCGGCTCCCGCCTCTGTCCCTCCGTTTCAGCAGCTCCTTGTGCAGCTTTTATTCCGTAACAAGGCACAAACAAATCCAAGGAAACCTCCAGGTACCTCGTGTTCCTTCAGAGCCATTCCCGGCAGCTGGAGGCTGTGCCCAGCCTCGCTCCCTCCCACGCAGAGCTCCTGGAACACATCCCTGAACTGCCACCGTCCCCTCCCGGAGCTGTCACTCCTGCCCCGGGCTCCTTTTCAGCCTGGATGGATTAGAAATGGTTCTAAATGTACTTCCTCCTCAAAATCCCCAAACAACAACGGCAGCTCAGTGTTCTGGAGGAGGATTTGCTGAGCTGCTCCTGAGGTTTTAGAGCTGTGGGAAGCCCTGAGAGCCACCCCGGGGGGTGCCGAGGTTGTCACAGAAGTCACCTTGAATGACAATGCCCCATTCAGGGGGTCAAGGCTGGTTTCCTTTTCCAGACTCATTTAAATGAGGGGCTGTGCTGGGGTTGTCAGTCATGGATGAGAAAAGGCTGGCACAGCTGGGATTGTTCAGCCTGGACAGGAGAAGCTCTGGACTGAGCTCAGGGTGGCCTTGCAGGGCCTGAAGGAGCCCCAGGAAACCTGGAGAGAGACAATTCCCAAGGGCTGCAGGGACGGGACACAGGGAATGGCTTCCCAGGGCCAGAGGGCAGGGCTGGATGGGATCTTGGGAAAAAATTCTGCCCTGGGAGGGTGGTGAGGGGCTGGGAAGGAATTCCCAGAGCAGCTGTGGCTGCCCCTGGATCCCTGGCAGTGCCCAAGGCCAGGTTGGACACTGGGGCTTGGAGCAGCCTGGGACAGTGGGAGGTGTCCCTGCCATGGCAGGGAGTTGGAATTGGATTGTGTTTGAGTCCCTTCCAACCCCAAAATGATTTTATGATTTGATGTTACCTGGCTGCTGAGGATTTGGGATTGCAGTGCTGACAGGATTCCTCTTATTATTAAGTGATTTACAGGTGGCATTGGAGAGGGGAAAAGACCCTTCAGCCCCTTGTGTGAGACTGTCAGAGCAGAGGCTGTGCCTGGGAGGCTTCTGAGTGTTCCCATTTCCTGCTCCTGGAGCTCTGGCAGCCTCGGGGCCGTGCCCATTCCCTGGGGAGCCTGGGCAGTGCCCAGCACCCTCTGAGGGAAGAACCTTGCCCTAAAATCCAACCTAACCCTGCCCTGGCCCAGCTGCAGGCGCTCCCTGGGTCCTGTCAGGTCACAGGGAGCAGAGATTGGAGCTGTCCCCCTGACTGGGACACTCCTTGTGCCTGGGGGGCTCAGGGAGGGAGTCCCTGAGCTTTGAACAGCAGCAGGGAGGTCGGGGTGAGATCTGTGACAGCTCCACGCCACGGGAGACCATCTGTGAAGCCCAGGGGGGTTTGAAGGTGCTGGTGGGGATGGACTCAGCCCTGGCTGGGTTGCAGACAGGAGATGAGAGGGGCTCTCCACATCCACCCAGACTCTCAGAGGCAAATCCCTCACTCAGGAGGGCACCAGCAAAGGGAGACAGAGGAAATCCCACCTGTACCTGACGCCATCCCCTGATTTTTACCCTTTCCCAGCCGAAGGAAGGAGGAGGTGCCCAAGGGCAGGAGATCAGAATGTCGGCGCCGTCCAACGACACGGCCCCGAACCTGCTCCTCTGCAAACTGCTCCAGGACTGCCTGGCACGGGCCAACAGCTCTGCTGCCCTTCAGCTGAGGGACGCCAGCAACAACCTGGAGATCATCTACGTGCTGCTCATGCTGGGCCTCTTCGGGTTCTTCACCGTGGGGGTGATGGTGACCAACCTGCGGGCGCGGCGCCTCGAGGGGCCCTGCGACCCCTACAACACCTACATCGCCACCGACGCCTGGCACCAGAAGGACAGGCAGTACTTCCAGGCCAAGATCATCGAGAATTACAAGCTCTGCTGTGTCCTGGAGAACCAGCTGGCCGTGGAGCAGCCGGGCCTGAAGATCCCTGAGGAGAAATCTTCCTAGGGAAAGGAAGGAAGGAAGGAAGGGAAGGATTTTGTTGTGGCGCGGGGACGATGTGAGCGATGCCTGCCGTGGGCCAGGGGAGCTGCTGGCCCTTCTGCAGAGCCACAGGCCTCGGCCAGGCTGAAGGAGCAGTTGGGGGGTGAGGCTGATGGATCTGGGGTGTCCCAGTGCTGCCCCAGTGCCTCGGCACCCAAACAGGCACCAGGAGCTCTCCGGAGGCTGCCCTTGGTCTCTCTCCACACCCAGCCAGGATCAGACTCCGGGAAGTGGCTCCTCGAGTGGCTCTGGCAGCTCTGGCACCCCATGGCTGCAGGGATTTGGGGTGTTGAAGAGATCAGGGACAGGTCATAAAATCCCAGAATCCCAGATTGGTTTGGGTTGGAGGGGCCTCAAAGCCCATCCAGTGCCAGCCCTGCCATGGCAGGGACACCTCCCACTGTCCCCAGTGTCCAACCTGGCCTTGGATGGAGCCCCAGGAAACCTGGAGAGTGACAATTCCCAAGGCCTGCAGGGACAGGACCCAGGGAATGGCTCCCAGGGCCAGAGGGCAGGGCTGGATGGGATGTGGGGCAGGAATTGTTCCCTGGCAGGGTGGGCAGGCCCTGGCACAGGGTGTCCAGAGCAGCTGTGGCTGCCCCTGGATCCCTGGCAGTGCCCAAGGCCAGGTTGGACACTGGGGCTTGGAGCAGCCTGGGACAGTGGGAGGTGTCCCTGCCCATGGGAATGGGATGAGTTTTATCTCCCTCCCAACCCAAACCATTCTGGGATTCTCTGATTCTCTATAAAGGCAAATTTTGGTGTTGCTGGTGTGAAATTAGAGCCTCATTAGGACCTAATTAGAACCAAACACAGGGCAGAGGTGTTAATTGCCAAGCACGGCTTAGACAATCATTTTCCAGAGAGACCAAATTCTCCCAAGAAAAAGCAGCTGAAAGATTTCATTTGCATTTTTGTCCAGCTTAGAACAATGATTTTATAACTTGCACGATGCTGTGCTGACCTATTTCGTTCAGAACCCTGCCCCTCTTAGTGCTAAAATTTTAGGAAAAGTTCCCCCCCCCTTTTTTTTTTTTGTCTGAAAAGTATTTCCTTGGAGGAACGCAGACCTTGGAGGGAAACTTCAGTGACTGTGATGGGTGTGGCAGCTGAGGACGTGGGGTAATGCTGGGTTCAGGGCTGGACTCAAAGATCTTGGAGGACTTCTCCAACCTCAATGATTCCATGATCCTGGTTCCTGACGGGTCTCCCACACTGGTCTTGCTGGGAACAGTCAATTTAATTTCCTTCCTATGGATGGGAAATTGATCCTGGCAGCAAAATCCGTGTGCAGAGATTGAGTGGCCCGTGGAATCTGTGCCATGGATGTGGGTAACATTCCCAAATTCCAATCCCAATTAGTTATTCCACAAGCCCCAGGAGCGGCCCCTGGTTGGGGAGGGAATTTCCACTGTGGGAAGAATAATTCTGTGATTTCTGCTCTTTAATCACACAGAGGTGATGTCTGTGCTTAGCTCAGATTCCATGGGCAGCTCCTGCAGCTCCCAGGTATTTATCCAAGGATTCAACACAAAATCCATGGCAGGAAGGTTTTCCCGCTCTTTTCCCTCCTTTTCTCTCCTCCACAGGCTGGGTCTGGAGGGACAAATTCAGCTGCCGTGGCACCAACCATCAACTGCCTGTTAAAAGGAGAAATCCATCTCTCCTGAACATGGTGCTCCTTAAAATAACAGCTTTGCCAGCTTGGAGCTGGTTTGGGATGAAGGAAGCAACAGCCTGGGCAGGAGTGGGGATTTTATTTCTGCTCTGCAGATACAATTCCCATTTTTAGCTGCTGGAGAGTAAAGAGAACTGGGGAAGGCTGGGAAGGGGAGCAAAGCAGCTGCTCCCAAGGCACGGCGAGGGCAGGGAGCTTGGATGGGGAAGCAATTCCAGCAGAGCCCTTTTTCCAGGCAATTCTTGAGCACTGCACTTTCATCTAAGCAATATTCCAGCCGTGTCTGTGCTCCCAGAACACTCCGGACACTCAAAACGCAGGGCTGCTTTTTTTTTTCCCAAGATATTTATATAGTGCCTAGCATTAAACTGAGGACAAGATCCACGTTTTCGGTGTCTGGAGCAGCTCTGGAAAATCTCCAGCAGTTTAAATACCCCAGTCACTTTTTCCTCTAGAGGAATGGAAATCCAAGCCCAGCTTTGGAAAAATGTTGATTTCTCAGCTTGGGTGCTGCTCTTTTGGGATTTCGCTGTTAAGGACTTGCCCTGAGAGAGGATCTGCAGAGCCAGGCCCCTGGACTTGGCTGAAACTTGCACCAAAAATTGCCTTTCATGACATTAAACCCTTTAATTAATTAAAATCTTTAATTTATGAAAACATTTAATGACGTTAAAAACCTTCCATGACATTAAACCCTTTGAATGCAGCTTGCCCCCAGGGCTCCCTCCTGCAGTTCTCCCTCCACCCCAGGTATTTTCAGGGATTTTGGGTCATTTTATTTTCATAGCTCCAGGGGGGCTTCTTTGTGAGGAGGGTGGTGCTCAGCATCAATTGTATCCCCTTTTTTTTTTTTTTTTTTNTTTTTTTTTTTTTTTTCCCCTTCTAGCGGCTCTGCCTTTTTATTTAATTGAAATTTGAAAAGAGAGGAGGTCTCATAACTCAGCTTTGCTGTCCCACCCTCACCCCCCGGTGCCCGTTGTGGATTCCCACCGTGAGCTTGCACCTTTCAGTCTTGGAGTTCTCTTCCCCACCGTGGTTTTTTTTTTTCCCACCTGTACAAAGCAATAAAATCTGAATTTCAAGCGCTGCTGATGGCCTCGGACGCTGTTTTTTCGTCCCAACCTGTTCCACAGGCTCAGGGGAGGGGGCAGATCCTCCCCAGCGGGCACCCACTCACCCGTCCCCTCTCTCCACCCGATTAACCAGGGCCGGGCAGGTGCTGGGATCTCTCCCAAATCTGCACAAATATCAAAATGTCAGCAGCGAATTCCTCGCCTGCAGCTGACTCCCGGGGTTTGCAGCCCCACAGGGAGAGTTTGGCTCCGGTGTTGGGCGCTGCTCCCTCCCCAGCAGCACCTGCCCAGGGCAGGCCAGGCTTCGGGGCACCTCCAGCTCCAAGGAACGACACAGGACCTGGAAAAACACATGGAAATGCTGGAGTGAGTCCAGAGGAAGCCGTGGAGATGCTCTGAGGGCTCTGCAGCCAGGCTGGGGGAGCTGGAGGTGCTCCCCTGGAGAGGAGAAGCTTCAGGGAGAGCTCAGAGCCCCTGCCAGGGCCTGAAGGGGCTCCAAGAGAGCTGCAGAGGGACTGGGGACAAGGCCTGCAGGGACAGGAGCCAGGGAATGGCTTCCCAGGGCCAGAGGGCAGGGCTGGATGGGATCTGGGGCAGGAATTGTTCCCTGGCAGGGTGGGCAGGCCCTGGCACAGGGTGCCCAGAGCAGCTGTGGCTGCCCCTGGATCCCTGGATCCCCAATCTCTGACTGAATCCTTCTGGCAGTCTAAAACCTGCCCACAAGAAATCCACTCCCACAGAGGTGTGAGAGGGGCCCAGGCTCAGCTTTGGGACAGGCAGGTGCCAATTCCAGCTGGAAAAAAAGGCGAGTGCAGTGCTGAGGGAAATGTATCCAAGGGATGACTCCAGGTATTTATATCCAGTCACCCCAGAGCCAGGGAGGCAAATCTGTGCAGATCTGAGGCAGCTCTGCAGCCTGGCCTGCTGAGATTGAGGGCTCATCCTTTGCCCTCCCCATCCTGGAGAACTCCAAGCTCTTATCTCCCATCTCATGGAGAACTTGCACCTGCAGCATGAAGATGTTTATTTTACCAGCAGAAATCTTCAGAGCTGCAGGGATGGGAGCTCAAACCCCCGGGATTAAAGAGTCCAGCTGGAAAATCCTTCCCAGCCAAAGGCTGTGTGAGTCTGCAGCGAGGTCCCCTGTGCCATTTTGAGTTATCAGTGTTATCTTTATTTGCAGCTGGCTGGGTCAGACCTGCTAAACCTGGAAACTTGTTCAGAGACAAGCAGGAGGAAACTGATAAAAATAGAAGATAGGAGCAATCAGAAGCGAGCAGAACATTCTTTAGAGCTGATAACTGCTCTTATCTCATGGAATATTGCTCTGGCATCCTGTTTCAGTTTTGCACCTTGTTATCACTGCCCCAAGCCCAATCCTCAATCTCCTGATCCAGCTGGAGCCCTCAGCTGGGCATGTGAAAGCCCCAGGGAGCCTTTCTCAAGGAAAGGCTGCAGGGAGCAGCACAAACCCTGCACAGGAGCTGCGGGAGGTCATTGGGAAAGCGGCAGGAGCTGCCCTGCAGGTGCCATCCAGAGGGAGCTGGAGCAGCTCCAGAACTGCCCTGTGGGAATCTCGGGAGGTTTAACAAGGCCAAGTGCAGCACTTGAGTTGGAACAACCCCTGGGATCAGTCCAGGCTGGGATGAGCCCATGGAGCAGCCCTGGGAGAGCTGGACCTGCCCCAGCCCAGAGCCCCCCGTGCCCAGAGTGGGGATCAGGAAAGGGATTGGGATCAGGAAAGGGATTGGGATCAGGAAAGGGATCGGGATTGTGCCCCTGGGCCCCCTCAGGTGAGGCCCCACCTGCAGAGCTGCCCCATTCCTGGGGCCCAGCCCAGGGAGGACGTGGAGCTGCTGGAGAGAGCCCAGAGGAGGCTCCAGGATGAGCAGAGGGATGGAGCAGCTCTGCTGGGAGGAAAGGCTGGCACAGCTGGGATTGTTCAGCCTGGACAGGAGAAGCTTTGGGCTGAGCTCAGGGCGGCCTTGCAGGGCCTGAAGGAGCCCCAGGAAACCTGGAGAGAGACAATTCCCAAGGGCTGCAGGGACAGGACACAGGGAATGGCCTCAAAGTGAAAAATGGCAGGTTTAGATCAGATATTAGGAAAAATTTCCTCTGTGTGAGGGTGGGCAGGCCCTGGCACAGGGTGCCCAGAGCAGCTGTGGCTGCCCCTGGATCCCTGGCAGTGCCCAAGGCCAGGTTGGGCACTGGGGCTTGGAGCAGCCTGGGACAGTGGAAGGTGTCCCTGCTCATGGTTTGTGTTGGAATTGGGTGATCTTTAAGGTCCCTTCCAAGCCAGGCTGGGATTCTGCGACTCAGCCCTGAGTATCAGGGGATGTTCCCGAGTTTTGGAATGCTCCTTTGGCACAGCCCCACCAGCTCAGTCTCTTCTATCTCCCACCACTTCCCTGCTCATCCTTCTCCTGGTTTCCCTGTGAACAGCCCCCTTGGCCTGCCAGGGGCCCTGTCAGGAAGGTCTCTCCCATTGTTCCCAACACCTGAGCTCCATTTCCTTTTCCCTTGTGACCTGCAGCTCCAGTGGCGGCCGGGATTTGTCAGGGGAGCAGGGGTCCAGCAGCTGCTGTGCACGTGAACCTCCAGCCTGTTCTCTTTATCCAGGCAGCTTCAGGGACTTCCAGGACTTTCTGTCCTGACAGGGTTTCCTCAAGGCTTTATTTTCTGCTTCCCACCCTGCAGTGCCAAAGGGAAAAGGGTGCAAACAAGGATCTCACACCGACCCTGTACCTGCAGGCAGATCCTTCTCATTCCACCTCTGGAACTTCCCCCCCTCAGCAGCCCCATTCTCAGGGATTTGGGGCTGGATCGGACCCTGAGGGACAAAACATCAAATCCTCCCCATGTTTTTATTTTCATTTCACCTTAACATGCAAAAGTTGAGGTGCAGGAATAGGAAAAGCAGCACGGACATCACTCAGGGACCCTATGACATTTACCCAGGATGGGGCTGACACCCCAAATCCACCCTCTGTTCTCCCATTTCTGGCTTTTTTTTCAAAAAAAGGGAGATCTCTCTCTTTACCATCAGCCCAGCCGCCTTTCCATGCCAACCCTGACCTGGAGAAAGGAATTGTGACAGAAGAAAAGGCATTTTGAATAGAAGTAAAAAGCTGAGAAGCACCCAGAGCTCCAGAAGCATTTGGATAGCGCTCCCAGGGATGCCCAGGATGGGATTTTTGGAGGGTCTGTGGAGGGCCAGGACTTGGATTTGATCCCTGTGGGTCCCCTCCAGCTCAGGATATTCCATGATCTGATCCTGATCCAAATCCCAGAGGTGCTGCACAGCTCAGTGCATGACACGGGCAATAGAAACAGAGTCTTTATTTAACAACAAATCATTTAATCCAACCTCTGCACATTAAACAGCCTCTTCTGGATTTTTCCACGTATATTTTGCTTCTCATTTCCACTCCCAGAAGTCGCTGAAATGGAGAAATCACCAGGAATTCTGAAGGATTCTTCTTTTCTCCAGCTCTAGGCAGGTTTCCTCTTCCCTCCTGAATTTCCTTCAGTGGGAACCAACACAGGCAGAACGTTCCCTACTCCAGGTTCTCCCTCTTTATTTATTCACTGGCATTTTTTAGAGATTTGCAGAGAATTTAGTTGCCCTGTGGGATTTTTCCAAAAGGAGAAAAGAGCTGGCCCGACCTGCTGTGGTTATCAGATGTGTTTGTGGGTTTATTCTGTAAATGTAATGAGGTTTATTCCATTGAATTTCCCATTCCAGGAGAAGGATGAGCTTGCTCCTCCTGCAGGGACCACACCAGAGTGTCCCAGTTGGTCACCAGTTGCATCAGTGCCTGCTCTGGGGAAAGCCATTCAATCCCAGGGCAGGGGCCTCACATGAAGCCGTTTTACCTGGGAATCTTCAGGAGAGGGGGAAGAGGAACCCAGGAATTCCAGAGTCAGGGACAACAGGGGACAACCCATCCCAGGCCTGGCCTGGCCACCGTGTGTGGCCATCCCCAGATCTCTTCCCGGATCCCAAATATTCCTGCTCTGTTGAGATCTGCTTCCATTCCTGGGACTTTGTGGGCAGATCCCATCCAGCTGTTCCCAATCCCTGTGGATTTAGAAATGCCCAGCTGCCCATGGGGTCACAGCAGCATCAAAAAATGGAGTTTTGTGGCAAAGGGAGAGTCTGAGAATTACATGAAAGCAGCAAAATCTGTGGAGGTCTCTCCTGGGGAGTCCGGTGCCGGTGGAGTGGTGAGAAAACTGAATGCATTCAGAGCCAGTTATGCTGGGGAAAATGTTGGAAAAGCTGGGAAAAAAAGGAAGAAAGAAACAAACTGAACAGGCTGGGACTTTTGTCATCAGAATCCCTCATTGTACAATGTCCAGTAACATCCCTTTTTACCCTCTGGCTCACACAAACTCTTTTCTTTCACTGGATGTGCCCCTGTGCAAGGAGTTTTTCAGAGTTCTCCTCTTACTGAGGAGGAATATTGGGAATGTCTTGGGCTCCTGCAGGAAAAAGCAGATCAGGAGTGCAGAGAGCCCTGGGCTGTGCCAGCACCAAGCTGCTCCCACTGAGGCCTGGAGCAGGATCAGGCTGAGGGAGTGTTTTGTATAAATCCTGCAGGATTCAGAGGAGCTTTTCCTCACACCTACACCGAGTGTGGGGAGAGACAAACAGGCCCCAGAGAGCCAGGCCTGGGAACCAGAAACCTGGGAACGGGATCCGTGAGTTGGTCTGACCTGCACTGGGATCATCCACAGAATCCTGGAATACTTTGGGTTGGAAGGGACCTTAAAGATCATTTATTTCCACCCCTGCTGCCGTGGGCAGGGACACCTCCCATTATCCCAGGGTGCTCCAAGCTCTGTCCAAGCTGGGATCTCCTGGGAAGCCAAGATGGCTCAGCCACCACTGAGACCAGGAGAAGGACAGGGCACATCCTCCCTGGGAAGGGATTTTCCATGTAAAATATCTCCGGGCTCTAACAAATCTCCCCCAGCTCTTGCATAAATCTCTACAGCCTCGAAATATTCCCCTGGAAGTGTCCAAAGCCAGCTTGGACGGGGCTTGGAGCAACCTGGGATAGGGAAAAGTGTCCCTGCCCATGGGACTGGGATGATCCTTAAGGTTTCTGCCTCTGAGCCACTTTGGAGGAGGAGGAACAGGAGGAATCTTGGGGAAGGGGCATCCCTCAGCATCCCGGCCTTGGGAACGTTTTCGTTCCTGCAGCAAACACCTGCCAGGGCATGACCCAGATTTTTTGGGAGGAGTCACAGGGAAAACGTGCAGGGATCCACCTGTGGCTGAGGCCCTCAGGCCGCCGGCCCCGGTCACCGATGACCAATGACCGATGACCGATGACCGCTCACGTGAGAGGTGTCACCTCCAGAGTGTCACCTCCAGACATTCCTGCATGCCACTTCCTCCGGGCCTGCAGCCCTGGCTCAACAGGAAATGGCACTGCCAGACAAGATCCACCTGCTGTGTCCCGGGGCTGGGAGCATGGAAAACAAGCTGGGAGGAAAGTGGGGCTGGGAAATGCTCCAGGCTGGAGCTCATCTGGGCTTGTCCGGGCACCTCCATGAATCCTCCTCTCCTGCCTCACTCCAGCACGTGGGATTTTCAAGGTGTTTGGTCATGTCCTGTCTGTGCTTCCAGGTATCCTTGCTCCTGGAAGAGGGAATCAAGTCAATTCCCACCAGCTCTTAAATCCCATCCAGGGTTTTGATGCTTTAAAACAGAATATTTGGGAAAAAAATGGGGCTAAAATAGCCTTGGTTGATTGTTTCCTTGCCTTGTGTGTTTTAAAAAAAATGGAATTTCAGGAGTAAGGGAACCAAATCCTCAGCTGTGCCCTGGCCTGTGTCCCATATAACTGATGGAAACTTCCCAGTTTATCTGCCATCATTGGAAGACTGTCAGGTTTATTCCTTATGACCTCGGTATTCCTGCTCCAAACTCATTCCTTCATTCCCTTCCCAAAGCCCAGGCTCCAGGGCTGTGGCTGGAGGAGGGAGGGGGACACATCTGGGCAGGGGTCCCCTGGAATTGCTCAGGCTGTGTCCCTGTGTCCCTCTCCATCCACACCCCCAGAATTCCCACCCTCCCCCTGGAAATCTTACACCACCCCAAGCTCATTCATTCCCAGCCCTGGGAATGGCAGCTGGATCCCCTCTGGGGGACTGGGATCCCCACTGGGGGACTGGGATCCCCACAGGAGGACTGGGATCCTCTCTGGAGGATTAGGATCCCCTCCGGAGGACTGGGATCCCCTCTGGGGGACTGGGATCCCCTCTGGAGGATTGGGATCCCCACAGGGGGACTGGGATCCCCACAGGAGAACTGGGATTCCCTCTGGAGGACTGGGATCACCACAGGAGAACTGGGATCCCCTCTGGAGGACTGGGATCCCCACAGGAGGACTGGGATCCCCTCTGGAGGATTAGGGTCCCCTCCGGAGGACTGGGATCCCTTCTGGGGGACTGGGATCCCCACAGGAGGATTGGGATCCCCTCTGGAGGATTGGGATCCCCTCTGGAGGATTGGGGTCCCCTCTGGGGGATTGGGATCCCCTCTGGAGGATTAGGGTCCCCTCCGGAGGACTGGGATCCCCTCTGGGGGACTGGGATCCCCACAGGGGGACTGGGATCCCCACAGGAGGATTGGGGTCCCCTCTGGGGGACTGGGATCCCCTCTGGAGGACTGGGATCCCCACAGGAGGACTGGGATCCCCTCTGGAGGATTGGGATCCCCTCTGGGGGATTGGGATCCCCTCTGGGGGACTGGGATCCCCACAGGAGGATTGGGGTCCCCTCTGGGGGATTGGGATCCCCTCTGGAGGAATGGGGTCCGCTCTGGGGGATTGGGATCCCCTCTGGAGGACTGGGATCCCCACAGGAGGACTGGGATCCCCACAGGAGGACTGGGATCCCCTCTGGGGGATTGGGATCCCCTCTGGAGGACTGGGATCCCCTCTGGAGGATTGGGATCCCCTCTGGGGGACTGGGATCCCCACAGGGGGACTGGGATCCCCACAGGAGGACTGGGATCCCCTCTGGAGGATTAGGGTCCCCTCTGGAGGATTGGGATCCCCTCTGGGGGATTGGGATCCCCGCTGTGCTGCTCTGCTGAGGACAAGGAGGAATGCTGCACCATTTTCCTAGGAATGTCTGGGGAGGAACCCATCCTCCTGCACCCGTTAGAGGCTGACATTAATCACTGTTGTTAATCAGCAATCAAGCTCCTCTCCAGGGCAGGTTGGACTCACGGATTCCGCGTCCCTCCCAGAGAATCAGGAAAATTCCCACAGAGTCCCTGGCAATGGAACAAATGCCCCAAAATTCCTCGTTCCCCCACGTTGTGGAGGTGATGCTGATGCCTTGGGAAGGCTGAGCTGGAACAGAGGCTGGACAGAGCTAAGAGAATAAAGTAGAGATTTTTTAAAAGGCCTTTGAGGACACACCTTGGGCAGGACAAGAGCCTGGCCAGGGCTACACCCAAGGTGGACCCAAAATGGTCACAAAATGGACACAAAATGGTCCCAAAATGATCACAAAATTGATGCCCGGTCACGAGGTCTCACACTTTTATAAGTTTTGGTCCATTTGCATCTTGGGGTTGAATTGTCCCATTCCAGCTGCAGGTGGTGCAGTCCCATCCTTCTTGTTCTCTCCCCTCAGCCCACCCTTGTTTGTGCTTTGGGGCCTGAACACTTGTCCCAGTTGTCCTTGGTGTGCAGCAGGAAAAGGATTTGTTTTGTGTCCCTGCTGTGTGCAGAGCTGAGTGACACTGACTGTGAGCTCAAAGCTGCAGCCCTGGGCAGCTCAGAACCTGAAACACAGCAAAGAGAAAACTGAAGGCATTATTTCCCCATCTGGGGCCAGCACTCCCAAAGGATTGTTATCCATGTTTATCCTTCTGCATATCCGTTGGACTTGGTTTCCAAGGAAAAAGAACCATCAAATTCAGGGAAGATTCTGAAACTCTCATTTGGAGATGACCTGGAGGGGCTGGAGCGTGTCCAGGGCAGGGCAGGGAGCTGGGGAAGGGGCTGGAGCCCCAGGAGGGGCTGAGGGAGCTGGGGAAGGGGCTGAGCCTGGAGACAAGGAGGCTCAGGGGGGACCTTGTGGCTCTGCACAAGTCCCTGCCAGGAGGGGCAGGGAAAGGAGGAGAGGAAATGGCCTCAAACTGCACCAGGGGAGGCTCAGCTTGGAGATTGGGCAAGGAAATTTCCCTGGCAGAGTGGTCAGGCCTTGGGATGAGCTGCCCAGGGAGGTTTGGTGTCACTGTGTGTGGGAGTGTTCAGGAGGAGTCTGGAGGTGGCCCTTGGGGACAGGGTTGGGGTGATGCTGGTGCTGCTGGGGTGGCACTGGCTGATCCCAGAGGCCCCTTCTCACCCTGCTGATCCTGGGATCCTGTGAAACCAGGTGGATTTTCCATGTTCATGCTCCAGCTCTGAGAACCAGAGCTGTGGGTTTGGCTCTTGGGAATGGTGGCTTTAAACTTCTCAGCATCACATTTTGCCCCAAAATCTGGGATTTAGCTCTCCACAGCTCCCTCAGCCTGGCAGCACCGGGGTTATCCAGGAATGAGGGAGTTTCTCAGGCCTCTCCTTCCCCCTGCAGCCCTCAGGTCTCCTCTCCTCCAAGCTGTAGCTCCTGCTTTGGATTTCCTTCCCATTTCTGCATTTGTTAGCCAAAGGTGGAGCTCACTCACGAGCTGCTGAGGCTTTTAAAGCTCTGTGTGTTCTCCAGAGGAGGTTGGATGTGTGAAAAGAAAGGAGCTGAGTCCCACTGGCAGATTTAGGAATGTGCCTGACCACAAATTTAACTCCTGCTGCTGCTTCCCAAAGGCCCCTGGCTGCTGTGGGGCCCAGCTCTCCTTCCTGCTTCCCAGGAAAAATCAGCTGAGCTCTCATCCTCCCTCCCAGGAGCTGCCTGTGCCCCAAATCCCGGTTAAATCAGGGATGTTGCAAGGGCTGCCCGGTGTTTTGCGTTGCTGCTGGAGGGGATTTGGCTGGGAAGGGGTGGACCTCGGGCTGTTTTTCTGTGTCTGAGCGGGATAAAACGCCCCTGCCCAGCTGGCAGAACAGGCTGGAAGGGGTTGGGGCCGGGAGATGGGAGCTCAGATAGGGACGTTGCCTCATCCAGCATCCTCTTCCCTGGCCCTGGCTACTTTCTTTGCCCATCCTTTCTCCAGAAGGTGAAGCAGGAGGAGCAGGGGTGGAGATGTGCCCTGAGCAGGGACAGCTGGGCAGCCTCCAGCAGCGACAGGGACAATTCCTGGGGGTCTGGGCAGGGAAAGGAGTTGAATTCGATGATCCTGATGGCTCCTTCCCAACCCAGGGAATTCCTGGGGGTCTGGATTCAATGATCCTGATGGCTCCTTCCCAGCCCAGGGAATTCCTGGGGGTCTGGGCATGGGAAGGGAGCAGGACTGGATGATCCTGATGTCTCCTTCCCGACTCAGGGAGTTTCTGGGGGTCTAGGCAGGGAAGGGAGTTGGATTTGATGATCCTGATGTCTCCTTCCCGACTCAGGGAATTCCTGGGGGTCTGGGCATGGGAGGGAGCTGGATTTGATGATCCTGATGGCTCCTTCCCAATCCAGGCTGTCCCACGATGCTGTGATTCCTCTGGTGCATCCAAACACCTCGAGGGGAGAACCTGGATATTCCTGGCAGCTCCTTAGTCTAAAAACGACCAAAATTTCTGGGCATTTATGACCAATAACCAAAATCCTCCCGCAGCCCCACCACCTCCTCTCTTATCCAACAACAAAAACCCTCCCGGGAAAAACTCTCCCGGTTTATTTTCCCCCGCTGCTGACACCTCTGAGTCGTGTCGCTTGTGTTTCATCAAGGACCACCTTCTGTCCCTTTTTCGTCCCTTTTCCCGGAGCCTCCCAGGTTGCGCTATCCTGTCCCCGCCTGCCCGGCGCCACTCCCAGCTGTGATTAACCCCGGCAGCAGCCAGGCCACTCCTCCCCTCCGCTCCTTAAATAGTTAAATCCTGGAGCGGCGGGGAGGCAGAGGGGACGGGAGCTGCTCGGGGACGGGGACAGGAGCCGGCGCTGCAGGTGAGGTGGAACAGCTCCGGGCTGTTCTCGCAGCATCCGCAGTTCCCTTTGTCAATGATGTGCCAGCGCTGCTTTGATTGGTAATTGCAGTTTTTCATTAGTTCGGATGCGTTTATTGGATTTGTTTTCTTCCCCCTCCTGAAAAATCTCAGCCGTGTTTAACTCTCTTGTTATTAGGATTTTTTTTTTTAAAAAAAATTAGCTGGATATGGCTTTAGGTATACATAGACATTATATATATATATAAAAATATATATATTTTAATATAAAAATTAATATATATAATACTATATTATATATATTTTTAATATAAAAATTAATATATATATAATACTATATTATATATAACAGA
>VZDJ01005178.1:460871-481327 GCA_008694505.1 Cyanoderma ruficeps
AAGAAAGAAAAAAAAAAAAGAAAGAAGCTGATAGCTGATTTGGGGAAATTGAACTGATGGGACATCCCAGTATCTTCATGTTGACCTAAAATACATCCCAGTCCCTTCCATTGACACGTGGGGCTCCAAGGTTGGATCTGCTGATCCTGGAGACTTCTCCCAGCCTGATTTCTGTGATCCTGGAGACTTCTCCCAGCCTGATTTCTGTGATTCCAAGCTCTTCCAGCGCTTTCTGTGAGTTGCACATGGAGAAACAACACAATTTATTTACACAAGACCTGTTTACACCTTCCTGGACACCTGGAGTTACCCAAGAGCAGCCACAAATCCCTCCTCCGTTGTCTCTAAAGGCAGATCCTACCCTAAAATTCTTTTATTTCGGCTTATTCTGGGGGGAAAATTCAGATTTTGCCATTCAGTGGCTGCAGAAGTAGCCTGAGAATTGTCCTCGTTAAAGGTAACGGGCCCCACTGGTCCCTTGTGCTCCTTGTGTCATTTCCCTCAGGCCTCTCATTATTTTTTGGGAATTGGTCCCTCTCCTGTGCTGTTTGGAATGGGAGGGAAAACTGTGAGGGAAGCTTGAATGGATTTTCCCTTCCCAAGTGTTTTCTGGATGGAGTCAGGTGGGACATGGCTCAGTGATGGCCACACTTGGAGAGATTTTTGATTTTTTTTTAATGTATATTGAGATTTTTTTTAAAATTATATTGAGGTTTTTTAATATATTGAGGTTTTTAATATATTGAGTTTTTTAAATATATTGAGTTTTTGAAAATAATGAGATTTTTTTAATGTATTGGGGTTTAATATATTGAGGGTTTTTTTAATATATTGAGGTTTTTGTGCTGGAATTTTTAATATATATTTATTTTTGAATACATTGGTTTTTAAAAACATTGATTTAAAATATGTTTATATTGACCTTTTTTATATATTGGCCTTTTTTATATTGACCTTTTTTATATTGACCTTTTTTATATTGACTTTTTTAAAACACTGAATTATTTTTTTTAATATTGAGATTTGAAGCGCCTGTCCAACATCTCACTGAGCAGAAGACATCGTTTTCCTTAGAAAGCAAAGCCTGAGGACCTGAAAGTCAGAACTTTGGGCTTTATATTCAATTTTAAATCCCCCAAATATTCATTCACCTTGTTCCAGGACCACTCCCACGCCAGTGCTGGCAGGAGTCGGGGAATCCATAGAATTCCAGAGGGTTTGGGTTGGGAAGAACCTTCAAGATCATCCAATTTCCACCCCTGCCATGGGCAAGGGCAGCTTCTGTTGCGGGGCGAAGCTGGGCGTGTTTCAATTTAGGAATATTGGAATGAAGCTCAGGACACGGCTGTTGTAGAAAACTTTTAATTTAATTTTATTTTGATTTTAGTATTTATAGATAGGTACAGAGGTCAAGGGATTGGCTACACAGGTGGCCACCCCTTCAACCTGGATGGTGACATCACCATCAATCGTTTCTTCCCTCACAGGAGAAGTATGTAAACATTTTAAGAATAGACATTATTTACATCAAGGCTGCGTGTGAAAGTTCTACAGAAAGACAAAAGACAGAAAACTCAGGGCAACAAGCTTCCACTGCCCCAGGCCACAGGCAGAGGTGGGAAATGTCCATGAAAACCACGGACAGGAGCATCCAAAGCTCAGTCTCAGCTTTATAGACATCAAATAAATCTAATTTTGGCGCTGGGATGGTTTGGGGGTGGGCAGAGCGAGGGGTTGATGGTGGTTTTTTTTTTGAGGTGGGATTGCAGGGAGTTTGGAATTCCATCAGGAGGAGGAAGGACTGGGGATTTATCCCTGAGTTTTGATCCTCTGTGCTCCTCATGGCACTGCCCTTAAATCCCGTGGAGCGAAACAGTCTGGGCAGGGAAAGGAGAGGTGGGTTTGGGGTGACAACTGTGAAAATCTTATCAGAAAAACAATGGATTTTTGTAGCTTTTATCTTCTTTTTCTGCTAGAGTCGGGATTAAATGTGCCAGAGCGTATTTTTTGTTCAGACTTAGATGTCTATTAATTTTTATTTATATTACAGTCTTACAAACTACAAGTTCTACAGCACTTGTAGCTAACAAACTAAAAAATGGTCCTCCTCTCTTTCTTTACAAGGCCTTTTAAGGACAAACTGTCCAATTAAGAAATGACACCTAAATCATTTGGACTTTTAACCCAATAACCATCCACCCCTGGCCTGCAATGGGGACTTTTCTGTCCAGTTACAAAATCCCACCCAGACCATGAAGGAGAAGGTGAAAAAGAAGGACTCAGCCTCTGCCCTAAATCCCCCATCTTGCTTTATCTATCTCTGACTGTATTCTAAACCCTTAAACTCTGAGTTTTGCCCCCTGTGATCTCACACCCTTCTATTCCAGCTGCACCCCCACAGTCCCAGTGCTGTCAGTGAATTTTGGGAGCCTTTTCCAGGGGCTCAGGTGCAATGCAGTGTTTGCTGGGGGTCAGTGCCAGGGGGCACAGGAAGGCTGGAATTCTCCGTGCCCAGGGCTCCAACAGATTTTCAGTCAATTTTTTTTCCAGGCTAAAACCTTCACCTGGGGTTCAGCCAAGAAATAAATCCCATTTATTGTGCTGTGCCCTCTGAGAGGAGAAGTTGCACTCCTGAGCAGAGCTGTGATCTTGGATTGAGTCCCTGGGGAGGGAATATTTCCAGGAGCATGTGGGGACAGGAGAGGGGGAATGGCTCCCAGTGCCAGAGGCAGGGCTGGACGGGATCTGGGGCAGGAATTGTTCCCTGGCAGGGTGGAGAGGGACTGGGCTGGAATTCCCAGATTTGCTGTGGCTGCCCCTGGATCCCTGGCAGTGCCCAAGACCAGGTTGGACACTGGGGCTTGGAGCAGCCTGGGACAGTGGGAGGTGTCCCTGCCCATGAAACAAAATTATCTTTAAGGTGCTTTTCAAATTATTCATTAATTTTAAGAAGCCAGACTGGGCTGGGGCAGAAGGAAGAGTTTTATAATCCATGGGCACTTCACTTGGAATCTGGAAGGGATTTTGCCTTTCTATTTTCCCATAGAGACAAAAAAATTCCCATTTAGCTCAAAGCTCCACCTGAGCCTCGTGATCCCACACACCCAGAGCTGCTGGAATTCCTTGGATTCCCCTGGAACTGTTAAATCTCCACAGTCCTGGATCCCACAGACTCGGCTGTGGTTTATTTGGGCATTAGGAGATTCCAGGCGGAGCAGTCAGAGTCCAGCAGGATAAACACACCCATTAACAGGGAATGGCTGCAAGGAGAGGAAAGCTCACCAGGAATGGCCATCCTTAATCATCCAGGATGTCCAAGGCCATCCCAGCCAGCCCGGGGGACACTTCCAGGGGGCTGGGGATGGGCTCAGCTCAGGGGAGCAGGGAGGAAATACTGCAATTCCCCGAGTCAGGAGAGCTGAACCATCCCAGCACCAGGAGGGAGGGAGGGAGGATCAAACAATTCCAAGGGAATGAAGCTGCCAGGCAGGGATGCCAGCTGGCCTCACCTGGGGGTCAGGTGCTCTCTTTTCCAAGGATTACCATCCAAATATCTCAGGGGACATTGGCAGGAAGATCTGCTCTTTAGTCTCCATTTTTTTTTTCAGTTTTTGTTATTTTTTTTTGAATCCGCTTTATTTTTTATCCTCTTTATTCTCTATTTTTTTTCATTCTCTTTATTCTCTATTCATATTAGTCAGAACTTCGAACCTTTAAAATTTCGAATTTTAAAGGTAAACGCGGTTTTAAACCCACTTTTTAAAACCCCCTTTGAAAATTTTTAAACTCACTTTTTAAAAAAGGTTCTTGTGGGCAGTTTAAGGCAGTGTCAAGCCCTCAGGTGTTGTAAAGCACCTGAGCAAGAGGGTGAGGTTGTTCACCATGACACAGTTCCCTCATTTTTAAAGACCCCTGATGAGTTACACTGGTTAACCAAAACAGGATGAAACCCAAGGAAAACTGAGACAAGGACTCATGGAATGTTTTTCTTTTTTGGGAAAGACCTTAAAGTTCACCCCCTGCCATGGCAGGGACACCTCCCACTGTCCCAGGCTGCTCCAAGCCCCAGTGTCCAACCTGGCCTTGGGCACTGCCAGGGATCCAGGGGCAGCCACAGCTGCTCTGGGCACCCTGTGCCAGGGCCTCAGCCCCAGGAGAGAGAATGACTTTGAATTAGTAAAAAATTGCATGTTTGGGATGAAACTCTTGGATTCGATTTACAGCCCTCGTGGGCAGACTGGCACCAAGCTTTTCTAAGATTATCACGTTCTCCTCAAAGGAGGCATTTCAGAGAGCTAAAAATGATCCATGGATTTCTGTCCACATTGGGAAATCGTTGCTGCTGAACGTTTATTTTTGGGTGTGGGATTGGGAGATGGAGCAAAAATTGTTTTCATCTTTAAATTTTTCGGAATGGCAGGATTTTGTGGTTTGCTGAGAGGCAGTGGTTTTCCCAGATTTGCTGTGGCTGCCCCTGGATCCCTGGCAGTGCCCAGGTTGGACACTGGGGCTTGGAGCAGCCTGGGACAGTGGGAGGTGTCCCTGTCCATGGCAGGGGTGGCACTGGATGATTTTAAGGCTCCTCCCAACCCAAACCATTCCTTGATTCTGTGACAATTCCAGAAGTGATTTCCTCTCCTCTTGGTGAGGTTACTTTTCATCCCGTTTCCATTGAGATAATCCTTGGAAGTGGCAGTGCTATTCCCAAGTTCCGACTTGGGTGCAGAACAAACCCAGGCTGGGGGAACCGCGTGTGCCTGTGCATGGAAATTCCCATTTTCCATGCAGACAGAACAGCTTCGGATTCCCTGAATTCCTGCCCTAACTTGCCACCGGCTTCTGTCGCAGGGGGGACGCAAAAGAACGACATGAACCCGTCAGGTTGAAGAGAGGAGCGAAAGAAGGGCAGTTTATTATGATTTGGGGTTTAAATAGGATTTGGAATTTGATCAAGGATTGGGAGATGAGGGGAACACCCCTCTGACCCCAGTGGTCACTTCAGCAGTCCATCACAGAGAGGAATGCGAAAACAATCTACTTTTATGTTCCATTCGTGAGAGACTCCACTAGAAATATGTAAACGAGATCATCAGAAGGCTAAAGATTTAGGGCGACAGGCTTCCACTGGGGATCTCTGCTTGCCAGATGTGCAGCTGGAGGATGGAATGGTGGAATATCCTGAGTGGGAATAAACCCACAAGGATGAGCCAGTCCCCCCCTGTCCCTGCCCAGAGCCCCAACAATCCCCCCTGGGCATCCCTGGCAGCGCTGTCCAAAGGCTCCTGGAGCTCTGGCAGCCTCGGGGCCGTGCCCATTCCCTGGGGAGCCTGGGCAGTGCCCAGCACCCTCTGGGGGAAGAACCTTGCCCTCCAATCCCCCCTCAATCCCTCCTGAGCCAGGATCCTGTCCCGGGGAACAGAACTGCAGCTCAGGTGTGCTCTGAGCTCGAGCTCCTCCAGCTGAACATTCCAAGTGCAGCAATCCCCAGAGCAGAGGACAGGGAATGGTGGGAAGGCCCTGGGCTCAGCTAATCGATTCTTTTCCACTTTGTTTAGATTTGGCCTCTGAAATGGAAGCTGCCATGGCTCTGAGCAACCACACCAACACCAGCTCTGCACTGCCCAATTTACTCCAGACCTTTGTGGAACAAAAAAAAGCCCTCCGGTTCAACAACTACAGCAACCCCGCCCTGGAGCTGCAGGAGGAGATCATGGCCTCCTTTTACATCCTCATCATCGTCGGCTTCTTTGGCTTCCTCCTCTTTGTCATGATGCTCAGCAACATCGTTTCCAGCAAGCCTGAGAACTACATGGATTATCTGTACTCGGGGGAGCTGAGCCGGCCCCGGGCCCGGGTGGAGCTGCCCCAGAGCAAGGACACCTTTGTGCTCATCAACAGCGCGGCCTTCCTGGACCTGCAGCGGCAGGATGGCAAAGACCACCCCGGGCCTGCGGGGCTGGGCACCGACTCGGTCCTCAGGGATGTCTGAAAATGGGTCTTTCCTTCATTTTCCTTCTGTTCAGCCCACCCAGGGATAGTTTTCCTTCGTGAAGAGCTGTGCCTGTCCTGGAGGCTTCCCATGGGTGAAGGCACCGGAGTGAAACCTGTGTTATTCCAGCTCCAGGCCTTTGGATGAGAGGCTGGAGATGAATTCCCTGCTGGGCCCTTCCTATCGTGTTTTGGCTCTTGGGAGAAGGGATCACCCTTCCTTTGCTGCTGCTTCCAGCGGGGGCGGGATGTGTCCAGCTGGGACAATGTGTCTGTGTCTGCTTCCTGGTGTTCTTTATTCCCCAATTTATTTGGGAGGTCAGAGCTGCCAGTGAGCCCTGGCTGTGACTGTGCCAGCGGGAACAGCCACTCCAGCCTCCGTGTCCAGCCTCAGATGATGGGAAAGGGTCAGTGAGCTGTGTCCAGCCATTCCACAAGGAATGAAGGTTATTTCGAGCATCTGGAGGCACCTGCTGGACTTGGACTTGTTTTGGTCTGCAGCAGGTTTTGGACAGTGGTCGTGCATTTCTCAGCAGCTCTTCCACACTCGGCTGCCCTAAATCAGGAAAATGAGGAGGGCCAGGACATCCCAATCCCAAGGGCTTGGAGACAGGACAATGGGGAATGGCCTGGAGCTGCCAGAGGGCAGGGCTGGATGGGATGTGGGGCAGGAATTGTTCCCTGGCAGGGTGGGCAGGCCCTGGCACAGGGTGCCCAGAGCAGCTGCCCCTGGATCCCTGGCAGTGCCCAAGGCCAGGTTGGACACTGGGGCTTGGAGCAGCCTGGGACAGTGGGAGGTGTCCCTGCCATGGCAGGGGTGGGATGGGATGAGCTTTAAGGTCCCTTCCAACCCAACCCATTCCATGCTCCTGATGTCCCTCCCAGAGCCCCCCTGGGCAGCCTCAGGGCTGACAATTCTCAGCTGGAGCCCTTGGGGATGTGACATCACTGTGCCAACAATCCCAAACAATTCCTTCAGGGTTCAGTGGCACCCCTCTCCTCATGGAATCCCACGGAGCTGCTGCTCCTTCCCCGGGGTGGTTACAGGAACCAAGGGGAGCGTTGCAGCTTTGGGGTGTCTTCTGCAGGTTCTCACTGGGCTCAGGAGTGCTCCATCTGTGCCCTGCAGAGTCCTGGAATCCAGGATGGGAGATGTGGAGAGGCAAATGCTGGCAGAGGGTTCCGGCTTGCTACGCTTGGTCCAAGAATTCATTGGCAAAAGCTCTGGAGTCTGCAAACCCAAATGGTTGGAGACCAGTGGGGCAGATCCTGTGAGCACATTGAGGCATTTGGTTCTAGGAGTAGAAATCCTATGAAATCCTGTAAAATTGTGAGTCTGAATGTTGGGGGTTCCTCTCGGCCTCCTTTATGTTCCTTTGTGTGTTTGCTCATTGTTACTGACAGGAAAAGAATTCCCGACAATTTAACAGGAAGCATTATTTCCTAATTCTCCTTCCACGGGTTTTCACTGTCTGGAACTCCACATTTTGCTTCTGTGATGTTTTTCTCTCCCTGCTTTCCCTCTATCCTTTTCCTGCCATGATAAATTGTTGCTATTATGGGATTTTGCCACTGTTTGGGCCAACCCAACCGCCTGGAATTTATTTATTCCATGTGGGCCACATCCTTACAGGGAGGTTTCAGAGCCTGATCTCCTCAGAACTGTTCCAAGGTTGCTGCTTCCAGCTGAAATCCAAACCACTCTCTTGGCTTTCCACACTTGTCCTTGCAATTCCAGAGTTTCAGCTTTCCAGCAGAGACCTCTCCTTCTTTGGACAGGTGCATATTCCCAGCCACTGGCTCCAGCAGAGGCCAGTTTGGGGTTGGAGTTGGTTTTGGATCCCGTTCCGTTGGCTTCCCTGCGGTGTCGGCTCCGTCGGAGCCAGGATCCACAATTCCAGCTCCCGGCAGCCACGCTCCCATTGCTGCTGCTCAGCTGCAAAATGGGACAAGTTTAAAGGTAGAAACAACATTTGCAGCTCCCAGGTTTGTTCCTTCTCCCCAGTGGGGCTGTTTTCCAGGAGGGGACAAGTGGCACCATCCAAAATTGGATCCAATTTCCGCTGTGCCAGCACCGATAGGAGATTCCAGCCTGACTTCCAGCAGCTCTGAGAATTCCTGCTTTGCACACCCAGCTTCTCTGTTTTTCCATGCAACAGCATTGGGAAGCAGAGTTGGTGGTGCCTCATCCCATGGTGAGATCCAGGTTTTGGATGTTCCTCATCCCATGGTGAGGTCCAGGTTTCAGCTTCCATCACACACTCCAGATTTTGGGCAGGGATTTCACCTTCTGCACCAGTGGCTGGTGCAGGGAAGTCCCAGGCTGGAAGTTGAATTCCACAGGGAAGGGCAAACTGAGCTTCCAAAACCAAATTTCCCACTGAGGGATGACAGAACTCTGATATTCTCTTGGGAAGGAGCCCATTCCTGCTCACACCTTCACCAGCTCCTGCAGGTGCCTGAGGTGAGTCCTTCCCTCTGCACTGAGGGCTCCACATCCCAAAACGAGAGGGGAAAATCAAATTCTGACCACTCAGGATCTGGTGGCTTTGTCCCCTTCCCAACTACTCTGTCCCAGCTCCTTGGAGCTTTCCCTCCTGGTTTTTCCCTGCTCCTCACCCCAGGGAGATGCATCTGTGCCTGCACCATTTCAACCACCCTCATAAAAGCTCCAACTCCTAAAGAAATCCTGATCCTGCAGAGTCCAGGCAAGGAATGTTCAGTGTTTCCACCTGGAATAGTGGCAGGGATGAGGCAGAAGCCAAGAAGGGAGTGTGATAAACTCAGCCTTGGCTGAGAATTCCTAATGCTGAACCCCAAACTCCAGCAGTTTTCACAAAGTCTCTCTCCCTGGTTTAGCAGGAAACCACCAGCTCTTGTACTGACTCTGTTCTGAGGAGTGTAAGACTCTTAATTTAATTATTGTCTTAATTTATTTTCTAAATTTCCCACCTTTTTCTGTTTCCATCCTGAGGCCATCTTTGATTTGGACAAGTTTTTCTCTCTCGGTTCCAGCAGAGCTAAAATTACCCACTTTTGGAAAGTATTTTTGACACCAGGAATACAACTTTGGTGTGGGTCTTCAGCTCCTGCTCAGGAATTTATCAGCCAGCGGGAGGGAAAAGAGATTATTTAAATTGAGGATGGCATTGGTTAGAAAAAGAATCCTAATCTTTGTCACTTTGTGTAAGACTGGGAGAGAACCAAATTCCCTGTGGAGAGTTGGTTTTGGAAAGAAAAAAATTAAACCTACAAAACATTTAATTTAGATAAAAATAAAATATTAAATTTCCAAACTTAATTTTAGCTGTAATATAATACAGCAGTAAAAAAATCCTACTGTCGTGTGTATTTCATTATGTTCTGTATTTCATGATGTTTTTAGCTGGCATTTTAAAATAAAGGGTTTTGTGATGATTTTTTTAGCCCGAATCTCAAATGTGGTGACTGGGAAGGTAATGACATAATTACCCTTGAACTGGGTAATTGGGATGTAAGTGGTAATTGCCATCCTAATTGCTCCATTAATAGGGACTTTGTTCAGGGCTAAGTGATAAATTTGGTGCTTAGGTTGGTTTATGGCCCTGCTGTAGGACTGGGACGAGAGGAGAATCCCCTGCTCAGTGACACTGGGACTTCCAGATCACAGAATCATGGAAAATCCTGAGTGGAAGGAACCCCCAGGGACCATCCAGTCCCCCCCTGTCCCTGCCCAGAGCCCCAACAATCCCCCCTGGGCATCCCTGGCAGCGCTGTCCAAAGGCTCCTGGAGCTCTGGCAGCCTCGGGGCCGTGCCCATTCCCTGGGGAGCCTGGGCAGTGCCCAGCACCCTCTGGGGGAAGCACCTTGCCCTAAAATCCCACCTCAATCCCTGCTGGAACAGCTCCAGCCAGGATCCTGCCCCTGGCCCAGGGAATGGTCACTGCCTGTCCCTCGTTGAGGATGGTCTGAGGGCGGGGAAAGAGGCAGGGACAGCCAGAGCTGAGGTGATGGTGATGCATTGGGAAGGCTGAGCTGGAACAGAGACTGGGCAGAGCTAGACAATAATGTTGATATTTATTAAAAGGCCTTTGAGGACACACCTTGGGCAGGACAAGAGCCTGGTCAGGGCTACACCCAAGGTGGACCAAAATGGATTCCCGGTCACAAGGTCTCACACTTTTATAAGTTTTGGCCCATTTCCATCTTGGGGTTGAATTGTCCCATTCCAGCTGCAGGTGATGCAGTCCCATCCTTCTTGTTCTCTCCCCTCAGCCCACCCTTGTTTGTGCTTTGGGGCCTGAACACTTGTCCCAGTTGTCCTTGGTGTGCAGCAGGAAAAGGATTTGTTTTGTGTCCCTGCTGTGTGCAGAGCTGAGTGACACTGACTGTGAGCTCAGAGCTGCAGCCCTGGGCAGCTCAGAGCCTGAAACACAGCAAAGATAAAACTGAAGGAATCATTCCCCCTCTGCCACCCGGCAGCCTCAGAGCACTGGGACAATGCAGTGACAGACCCAAGGCCTCAGGAACACCATCCTCAGCCTGGGACAGCTCAAGGAGAGAGGCGGGAACTGGGAAGGAGAAGGGGAGCCCTGCTTCATTCCTGTACCCCAGGACACTGCCTGCATGTTCCCACAGCTCTTCTCTCTGCTCTCCTCCTGGTGTCCGCTCACAAGCAGCAGGGAGCTAAAAGAAACAGTGACAAATGTGACAGGGCCTTTTTGGGCCTGGCTCAAGAACTGCACATTCTGACTTGCTGCAGGGCAAAATAAATAAATTCAATAATTTAACCAGGTCAGGGAGGGATCCTGCCCCTCTGCCCAGCCCTGGAGGCGCCTCTGGGTGCTGTGTCCAGCCCTGGAGGCACCTCTGGGTGCTGTGTCCAGCCCTGGATCCTCAGCACAGCAGGGCCTGGAGCTCCTGGAGCTGAGGAAGGGCCTGGAGCATCTCCGTGCCCAGGAAAGGCTGAGGGAGCTGGGGCTGCTCAGCCTGGAGAGGAGCCCCAGGGAGGGGGGCCTCAGCCCTGGGTGTCCCTGGGTGTCCCTGTCTGTCCCTGTGTGTCCCTGTCTGTCCCTGGGTGTCCCTGTCTGTCCCTGTGTGCAGGAAGGGCAGAGCAGGGCCCAGGCTCTGCTCCGGGCCCAGCAATGGGGGATGGTCCTTTGTGGCTGAAGAAAAACCCCAGAGTCACAGAATCCCAGAATCACCAGGAGACTTTTCCTTAATCTGCCTGTGGGACTCAGCTCATTTTTTTTTTTCACACATCCAACCTCCTCTGGAGAACACACAGAGCTTTAAAAGCCTCAGCAGCTCCTGAGTGAGCTCCACCTTTGGCTAACAAATGCAGAAATGGGAAGGAAATCCAAAGCAGGAGCTACAGCTTGGAGGAGAGGAGACCTGAGGGCTGCAGGGGGAAGGAGAGGCCTGAGAAACTCCCTCATTCCTGGATAACCCCGGTGCTGCCAGGCTGAGGGAGCTGTGTGCAGCTAAATCCCAGATTTTGGGGCAAAATGTGATGCTGAGAAGTTGAAAGCCACCATTCCCAAGAGCCAAACCCACAGCTCTGGTTCTCAGAGCTGGAGCATGAACATGGAAAACCCACCTGGTTTCACAGGATCCCAGGATCAGCAGGGTGGGAAGAACCCCTGAGGATCAGCCAGTGCCACCCCAGCAGCACCAGCATCACCCAAGCCCTGTCCCCAAGGGCCACCTCCAGACTCCTCCTGAACACTCCCACACACAGTGACTCCAAACCTCCGTGGGCAGCTCATCCCAAGGCCTGACCACTCTGCCAGGGAAATTTCCTTGCCCAATCTCCAAGCTGAGCCTCCCCTGGTGCAGTTTGAGGCCATTTCCTCTCCTCCTTTCCCTGCTGTCCCCTCCTGGCAGGGACTTGTGCAGAGCCACAAGGTCCCCCCTGAGCCTCCTTTTCTCCAGGCTCAGCCCCTTTCCCAGCTCCCTCAGCCCCTCCTGGTGCTCCTCCCAGGCCCTGCTGATGGATGGGGAGTGCTGTGAAATCAGAATGAGGAAAGGAATGGTGGAGCTGCCTCTGTCCCCAGGGGAAAGGCAGGGATTGCACAGCCCTCGGCTCTTCTTGAGACACAGCTCTGCTCACCCCATGGCCCAGTGACTGCTGCCCTGCCCTGCTGACACCTCTGGGGACAAGGAACAGCTGCAGTGACACCAGCACAAACCCCAGCACTGCATTGTTGTGTCTGGGTTCACAGGAAGGAGAACAAGCCCAGACCTGAAGGGCTCAGAGTCCTGGCTCTGCTGCCTCCTTGGGATTTGGTTCCAGAGCTCAACAGCTGTCTGGGCAGTTTTTCCACCTTTGTTCCATGGAAAGGTGTGTCCTGCCCTCCCTGACACAGCAGAGTCCACAGGACCAGCAATGGGATCAGGGGGTCGTGGAATCATGGAATGGTTTGGGTTGGAAGGACCTTAAAACTCATCTTGTTCCGTCCCCCTCCCACTGTCCCAGGCTGCTCCAAGCCCCAGTGTCCAACCTGGCCTGGGACACTGCCAGGGATCCAGGCAAGCCAAAACTTTTTTGGGAATTTCATTCCAGGGCTTCCACACCCTGCCAGGGAACAATTCCTGCCCAAGATCCCATCCAACCCTGCCTCTTTCAGTTCTAAACCATTCCCTGGCTCCTGTCCCTCCAGGCCTTGTCCCCAGTCCCTCTCCAGCTCTCCTGGAGCCCCTTTAGGCCCCGGGAAGGCTCTAAAATTCCCCCAGAACCTTCTCTCCTCCAGGGCTGAACAACTCCAATCATCTCCTTCCCATCCAAGAAGTATCCCAAGGAAGGAATTTGTGTCACAGGAATTGTCCTCCCTGCTTCGTATTTTGTGGGAAGAGGAGGTCCCCATGGAGGATTTCCTGGAAACATGCATTAGGAAAAAGGAAGTGTTTGCTTCCAGTTTGCCAGAAAACAAAGGGGAAAAACAGAACAATCTCCTTTATCCTGGAAAAGGCTGGGAAAGCTTCGTCAAATCCCTTCCCATTTCCCTCTGGGAGCTTGAGGCCTGGCAAAATTTTAATCCCCAATCCCTTTTAACGAGCGTGGAAAGCTGTGGGCAGGAGAAAGAGCTGAGTCTGAAATCCCAGGAACATTGGGATTTTACAGAAACCCCTCCAAGAGGAGCCCTTGCCTCTCCTCCACTCCCCCCTGTGCTGCTGTGTAGGATAATTACAGCCCGTGTTTCCCACAAAACCCTGTAACCCTTCGTGGGGAAGAAAAATATTGTGGCTCATGCAGCTGTGACTCAACTGGTAATTTGGGATGACGAGCAGTTCCTTGAACATCTGACTCAAGCTAATGGGAGGATGTTACCCAACAGCAGCACCTTAATGAAGAGCCCTTGAAATAACATCCCAGCTCCTCGGCAGGGTTTGAAAAATCCCCATTATTTTATTGGGTTTGCCAGCGGGAGCTCTCGGAGGGAGGCTCAGGGCACTTGAACGATGCAGGAGAGCAAAGCCAAGCTCTGGTCCCGCTCAGGGATCTCTCTGTGTGTGTGGAGATTGTCTCTAAAATGTGGGAAAAAATGATTAAAGGGTCTTTGCATGAGGACAAGAGGCAGAGTCAGATGGAAATGCTGGGGGAGGAGCTGTCACAGATGTCCCTCTGCTCGAGCTGGAATGCAAATCACTCGAATTTCCATCATCTCTCTTTGACTAATGACTCCTAAATGCTTTTCCAAGCCTCATCTTCATGGAAAAAAAAACCCAAACCCACAAACATTAATTTTTCCTCCAGCTCTTGAAGCAGGGCTGTAATGGGTGACCCAACACATTTTTAGATGGGAGCATTTAAAATGGGAACATTTTTCCTCATTTTCAGGCCCTGAGTCCTGACAGCTTTCTGAAACCCAGGGCCAAAAGCACTTGGGGACATAATTTAGGGGTGATTATGCTGGGACTGGATGACCCTGGAGGTCTCTCCCAAGCTGGATGATTTGGGATTTTGGGATAAAAGCTTTTTTGAGTGAGCAGGCAAAGTGGAGAAGTGGGAGGACGGTGGGAAGGGATGGAAAGCCAGGAGTCATCACTCAAAGCTCATGCTCTGTGAATTTATTCCTTGGAACTCCTTCCTGCAGGGCCCAGGTGGGAGAGGAGGAGCCACGGGAAGAAGAGGGAACACACTAACGATCATCTGGGGGAGAAAAGCAGAATAACAGAGCCGGTTTAGAGCCCAAACACAAAGCCCAGACTCGTTTCTTTGACTCAGACTCTGCTGTCAGGAGCTGCTGGTTGTTGGTGCTTGGCTCTGAGCCTCCCCACATCCACGAGGAGCAGCAGGCTGGGAAACGAGCCCGAGTTTAGGCCAGAGAAATGAGTCAGAGCAGATAAAACGAGCTGGAGGACTGCGAAAGGGCCACGCTGTTGGGAGCTGAGGCACTGGGGAGCAAAGCCAAGCAGCAGGAGGAAGTCCAGGAACAAAAATAAAAGGATAATCAAAAAGGAAGAGTCACCCATCTGTGTTCCATGGGATCAACAGGAAGCTGCCACATCCATCCTCCTCCATGTGACAGCCACATCCCAGCCTTGGGACAGGCTGGGACAGCCTTGCAGGGATGTTGGGACACATGGACACTTCCAGGAGTTCTCTCTGATCCTGCAGGAATGGCTGCCAGATGGAAATCCACGTGGATAGAAGCTTAATCACTCATTGGTGCCCAAACAGACTTCCCCCCCTGCAGGAGCACACAAGGAGCCCCATTGCCTGGGATAACTCGTGGCAGCTGCCAGGAATTGCTGCTATCAGCTGGGATTATCCCAAACTGCTCCACACCAGAGCCAAGCCAGGCCCAGCTGAGCCCAGACATGCTGGAATTGCTCCAGCAGCCAAGACTAAGCAGCTTCAAAGCCAAACTGGGAAGTGACTTGGGTTATGCCACCTCCCAGTCCTTGGTCACCCACAGCCAAAAAATGGCCCTGGGATCAAATCCGGGGGGGGAAACGTCAACTCAGGTTTTGGAAATTTTAGCTGAGCTGCCCCCGCACACTGGTGGGTTGGACATTGGGTTGTTTTCCATGTGGAGCTGCAGTGTGAGAGCCAAAGCTCTTAGAGAATGTCCAAAGGATGGGGAAAGGTCTGGAGGGGCCACTTGAGGAGAGGTTGAGGGAACTTGAGATGTTCAGCTGGAGGAGCCTGAGGGAGACTCCTCGGGGGCTGCAGCTCATCCCAAGGGCAGCTCCAATTTCTGCTCCTTGGGACAGGGACAGGATCCTGGCTCAGGAGGGATTGAGGCTGGATTTTAGGGCAAGGTGCTTCCCCCAGAGGGTGCTGGGCACTGCCCAGGCTGCCCAGGGAATGGGCACGGCCCCGAGGCTGCCAGAGCTCCAGGAGCCTTTGGACAGCGCTGCCAGGGATGCCCAGGGGGGATTGTTGGGGCTCTGGGCAGGGACAGGGTGGGACTGGATGGTCCCTGTGGGTTTATTCCCACTCAGGATATTCCAACTCCCTCCTGTGAGGTCTATCAGCTCCTCACTAGCCTTGAAGGCTGAGGTTAATAACAAATATTAACTAATTAACTGTGTCATATGTGCTGTAATTAGAGGATGCAACAAGTTGGAAGCAATCCTGCCAAGGCCGGAGCTGGGATTCCAGGGAATGATGAAGGATTCTCCCCCACACAGAACATTTGCAGAGCAGGAAAAAAGCAAGGGGAATTGGGAAGGAAAGCAGGGAAGGAAATGTTGGGATCACGGTTTGGATGTGAGGCCCTTGGGATGCTGCTCCGGGCTGGGCTGATTCTGGCAGAAGTCTCAGACTAAAAGCTTCCAGTGGCACTAAAATTAAGCTGAGCTCAACTCAGTTAAAGTCTAATGACCAAACTGTCCTGTTGAAGGTTTATTTTTCATTTTAAAGACCTCAGAAACCCCAGAGTCCTGAGCTCCCTATTCCAGCAGCCACTTGAGTCACCTCAGGACCTGGGAGAGTTTAGTTTGTTTCCCTTAAAATCCCAGGAGCTCCTTTCCTGATCACCCCACAAGGATCGAAGCTTTTGTTTGAACCCCCGCAGCCTTCACGTGAATAAAAGGAACCCTAAAGGTGCAAACAGTGGAAATTCAGAAGCCAGTTTTTAATTTTAAGCCTTTTATTTTGTGTTTTCAGCACATGGCACTGGTGAGAGTGACAATGTGAGAAAGGCAGACCAGTGCAAGGGAGGTCGAGGAAAAGAGGAATTTTACGGAATAGGGGAGAGGACAGACCCTGTGTTCTGTAGGCACCATAGTGACCTTGGCTCAGTTTTTGGGATGGGAATATTTCCAAGAGGTTCCTGTGTAGATTCCCTGGTGTTGAAGCTGTTGGTGTGGCCCTTGGGGACAGGGTTTGGGTGATGCTGGTGCTGCTGGGCTGGCACTGGCTGATCCTGAAGGGCTCTTCCCACCGTGATGATTCTGGGATACACCAGGCACTCCAAGGCTCTCTATGCTTGCTGCCTCCTCTTGCTCAGAAATTCAACTGCTCTGAATTCTCTTCTCCTCTTTCAAATGTGTTTTTACTCATAAAACCTTTCTGTGTCCAAGGAAGGCCTGGAGGTGTCACTCAGAGCTCTGGGCTGGGGACAAGATTGAGCACGGGGCACAGCTGGGACTGCCTGGGCTGGAAGGGATTTTCCAGCCTCAGGGATTCAGGGATTCTTTCAGGATTCCAGGTCCCCGGCTGGTTTCTGAAGGAGAAGCTGCAGCAAAGCTGAGCTGCTGTCTCCCCCCAGTGTCAGCAGATTTTTCCTGTTCCAGTTGTGGCACACGGGACTCCCAAAGGTGAAATCACCTGGAAGCTGGGACAGCACAGCTCAGACTCCCCATGGAATATCAGGGAACAGGCATTGGGTCACTTTGGGAAGGGACAGAACTGGGCAAGATCTATTGTTACCCTGGAAATGATGGGATATCAACCATCCCAAGCTCTGGGGTTGTCTGAGCTCTGACTCTACGCTGAAATTTAGGAATGGCCTCAAGCAGGAGGAAGGCAGGGCTAGGTGGGATACTGGGAGAAAATTCCTGGCTGTGAGGATGGGCAGGCCCCAGAATGAAATTCCCAAATTTGCTGTGGCTGCCCCTGGATCCCTGGCAGTGCCCAAGGCCAGGTTGGACACTGGGGCTTGGAGCAGCCTGGGACAGTGGGAGGTGTCCCTGCCATGGCAGGGGTGGCACTGGATGATCCTTAAAATCCCTTCCAAACCACTCTGGGATTCTAAAAATCAGGCTGGACCAGATTTGAAGTCTTTTACCTGTAAAGATTTTTTTTGATTTGGCTGCAGAGGCAGGAATGTGATAATTTGCAGGATTTCTGAGGAGACTCCTCGCAGCTCCTTCCCCCATATTCAGGGGCAAAAAAAGAGCATTAATTCCCTTCTTGCACATCTCTGGCAGGGATGATTTTAAACCAGATTTGATTGCTGTGGGTGCTAAATTGTGCCCAGTGGCTTTGGTGGTAAATTGAGTTGTAAAGGGAAATTTTGTCCCTTTGGTTCTGCTCACAGAGCAGTAGTTAAAACGCTAAAAAATTTTTTTCATCGTTGTTATTTTTTTTTTTTCTGGAAAAAATTTACTCTGGAGAGCCTAAAACCTCCAGATTGGGGCTAATATCCAAAAGTAACCAGTGACTGTCCAGAGCCAAGCCACGGGTGTCACCAGAGCTGGTGTCACGATCCCCTGGGGAGGTTTGGGGGAGTGGCTCCACCAGAATTCCCGTGTTCCCCTCAGGGAAGGTGGGCACCGGGCTGTTTTCACTGACCCACCACAAGGATTGAATTCAATTCTCCCCCCAGCTCACCTTGGCATGCTCAGGTGAGCATTGGCAACAGAGGGGAACTGCTGGATTCCCCGGGAATTGGGAATTCCTGAGCCTGGCAGCCCTGAGGCTGCTGGAGCAGGGGATTTCTCTAGGATCCAGGAGGATATTGCACAGCAGGATATTCCTCTGTGCTGGGAATGGGGTTTGGAGCTGCTGTTGTTCTCCAGTCTCCAAGGAGACAGCAGAAGTGAGATTTTAACATCCCTGCGGTTGCAGGGAGTGATTCCAGCAGAGCCAGAGCTCCCTGAGCATCCCCTGTGCTCCACACCGAGGTCAGGGCTGGGGCCCAGAGCCTCTGCAACCTTCTCCTCCCTCCTCTCCCCACTCCACTGGCAAATTTCGGCTCCCCTTTAACTCTCAGAAGGGTCCAGGAAGTGCTTTGGAATGGAAATGGGAATGTGAAGGCAAAGGGACCTGAGGCAGTGCCACACCTGAGCCCTTCTGGCTGAATTTCCCTGTTTCTCTGTTGATTCACCCCAGTCTGCTCTGGAGCCAGGCTGGGAGAGTTGGGAATGTCCAGCCTGGAGAAGGAAAAGCTCCAGGGAGAGCTCAGAGCTCCTTCCAGGGCCTGAAGGGGCTCCAGGAGAGCTGGAGAGGGACTGGGGACAAGGCCTGGAGGGACAGGAGCCAGGGAATGGTTTAGAACTGAAAGAGGCAAGGCTGGATGGGATCTGGGGCAGGAATTGTTCCCTGGCAGGGTGGGGAAGCCCTGGAATGAAATTCCCAAAAAGCTGTGGCTGCCCCTGGATCCCTGGCAGTGCCCAAGGCCAGGTTGGACACTGGGGCTTGGAGCAGCCTGGGATTCATGGAAGGTGTCCCTGCCCACGGCAGGGGTGGAACGAGGTGATTTTTGGTCTCTTCCAGCCCAAACCATTCCAGGATTCCACACCCAAGGATTTGGTGCCCAGGCAGGAACGGCTGCCCCCAGGCTGAGCAGAAAAACAGAATCAATAAGAGCTCTTGGGATAAACCTCATCCCATGGAATTTCCTTCAGGTGACTTCCATGGCTCCAGGGAAGTCCTGGATGCACAAAGTGCCTGGAAAAGCTCCTGGAAAAGCTCCTGTTGAGGCCTCTCCACTTCCTTCTGCCTCTCCATGAACTTTTGAGCCTCCCAGGATAGACCCAGAGTGTTTTTCTCCTCAATTTTTTTTCCCTCCAGAGTGTTTTTTCTCTTCCATCCCAGCCACCTCCTTTGCAGCTGATCCCCTGCAGCTCCAATCCTTTGAGGAAGCGGCAGCCAAGTTTATTTTTGATTTTTTTATTTTCTAAACAAAGGCTTTTTTATTGCATAAATAGAGGCTCAGGCCCTTTGCTGTACACAGAAAAAAGGGAGATAATTTAAGTGTCACTCTGAGGGTTCCACAGTTTACAGGTTTCCTTTCTTTTCCAGCAAGGCTTCATCCTCCTGGGAAAGGAATCCAAGTGTCAGGAACCTGCAGGGTGGAGAGACAGCAGTGAGAGCAGCAGGGGAGAGCACAGGGGCTCCTTTGGGGCTATTCCCAGCTCCAGGGGGAAATCCCTCCCTTTTAATCCCAGAATTTAGGAAGGACAGGGCCTCTGCTGGGCAGCTCTGGGGACTGGGAAGGGAATTCCCGAGGGTGGTGTCACCTGCTGGGCACTGAGGGGGTTTTTTTGTGTGATGATCCTGATGGGGAAATCCCTGGAGCTCTGGGGTTTGCCACACAGAATTCCCTGGGCTAACAGAATCCCAGAATCCCAGACTGGTTTGGGTTAAAGGGATCTTCCAGCTCATCCCACCCACCCCTGCCATGGGCAGCGACACCTTCCACTATCCCAGGTATCCCAGGTTGCTCCAAACCCTGTCCAATTTTTCCTTTTCCAGGCCAAAATCTGCCCCAAAGCCAAGTCCTGAATCTGCTGGAAACAGGAGACTGAAAAAAACCCCTTTGGTTTTGTTGTTTTGTTGTTTTTTTTTTTCCCTGAGTAAATAGAAAAAACTTTGTTCCCATGGTTATTCCCAAAGCCTCGTTTCTAGGCACAATTCCCAATCCTTGGGGAAAAAAAAAGGGAATAAAACAGGAACAGGCTGGAAATAAAAATCTAGGAAAGATTTTAAGAACTGAGAAGTGTCTTTAGATGGGAGGGGATGACCTCAGAAAGGGAAATCAGGTTTTATTTCAATAAAGAGCAACATGACACCGAACTCCCACTGAGCTTCCAAAGGGCAGGCAGGAATAGAATTCCCATTTTGCTGCAGAACAGGGAGAAGTGAAGCAAACTGCCCCAAAAATGACAAGCAAGGCAGGGAATAGAATCCAAGCACCAGGCAGGACTCATTCTGCTGATGGATTTGCTCCAGGGAAGCAGAGATTGCTTCAACTTTGGGAACAGAGGGGAAGAACTGGGGAATTTCACAATAAAAATCCCAAGTTTAGGCAATTTTGTAATGGAAGCAAGGAGAAAAATGTGCATTTTTTTCTTAGGGAATTCTACATGGTGGAATTCCAGGTGTGGGATTTGCCCTTTCCAGCTGAACCACCCCCAAGCTGTCAATAACTGCACTCATCTAGAAAGGCTGATTATTTTCTCTCTTTTATTTTGTGACTTTAAGGCCCAGAGTTCTCCTTGCAGCATCCTGCCTGGCTGCTCCCCTGCAGATATTCCCAATTTATCCCCCTCTTCGTGCATCAGCCATAAAAATCCAGGCAGATAAAACCAGA
>VZDJ01005178.1:495949-530412 GCA_008694505.1 Cyanoderma ruficeps
CAAAAAAAAAACCAACAAAAACCAAAAAACCCACAAAACAAAAAAAACCCAAAAAACCCCAGAAAACGAAAAGAATAAAAAATGGAGAATGAATGAGTGTTGACTTTCTGGCAAACAGCACATGCTGGCACCTCTGAGAGCTCTGAGACACCAGAGAGAGCAGGAATTTGTTCTGGGCAATGAGACCACATCAGGAGAATCAGCAGCAACTCCTGCTCCGGTGGGGACATCCAGGGAAGGGGATTATGGTGGGACTGAGGTGCAAAATTCTCTCCAAACACTTGGGCTGGGCCAGGCTTGCTGTAAAAAACCCACATTTTCATTTTACAGCCAGTCCTGCCTAAGAAATGTCATCTTTGAGGGACAGGAAGGCAGCGTGGGGTGACCCTGAATCCACAGAGAGGGGGAGATTTGCTCCTGCTGTGGAAAAGTGCTGATCCCAGAGGAAACCTTCAGCAGAGTCACTGCTCTCTTTGCTTCTGGACGTGTTCTGAGCATGAAACCTCCCAGCACAGGGATGAGCTGCTGGCAGCATTTCCTCCTGATCCCACACTTTTCCTGGCAGGTTCCCTTGGCTTTGCCTCTGGAAGTCCAGGGAGCAGGCACAGCTTCTGTGTGCTCTGAGGAACCCCAGAGGGACCTCCCTGTGCTGTGCACAGACATTCCCTGGCTGCTCCCAGATGGATAAAGTCACTTGGAGCTCTTTTATCTGGCTGTGGAAATAAGAAAAGGGCCTGGAAATTCTCAAGTTCAGGAAGAACTTATATGCCAAGAACGTGGTGAAATTTATCCCTCCCTCAGCTCCTCTCTTCTACCAACTGTTCCTGGCCAGGCCTGTTCCAAACAAAACCAAAGATTCCCTGAATAATCCCAGTCTGCTGCGTGTCCCCCTGAAGGTCACTTTGCTCAGGGTTTGCTGAGTCTGGAGCAACGAGGTGGTCAAGGCCAGACAGGGTGGGAACAATTGAACAGGAGGAGGAGGAGCAGAAAAATGTCTTGGGCAGGAAAGGTGGGAACGCTAATATTGGTCTGGAATGGAGATTAATGCCAAACAAAATGCACCCTATCTCATGGAATAATGGAATCATGGAATTCCTGAGTGGGAAGGGATCACCCAGTGCAGCCCCTGTCCCTGCCCAGAGCCCCAACAATCCCCCCTGGGCATCCCTGGCAGCGCTGTCCAAAGGCTCCTGGAGCTCTGGCAGCCTCGGGGCCGTGCCCATTCCCTGGGGAGCCTGGGCAGTGCCCAGCACCCTCTGGGGGAAGCACCTTGCCCTAAAATCCCCCCTCAATCCCTGCTGGAACAGCTCCAGCCAGGATCCTGTCCCAGGGAGTAGAGGGTCATGATCTGGAGGCCTTTCCCCACCTAAATGATTCTGTGATTTTTCTGAATAGCAGAAGATTGTTGTGTTGTTAATAATGATCCCCCCCAGACGTTTCCCTTCAGAGGAGTATTCAGTGCATTTGATCCCTTTTTCTCCCAATATTCCTTTGTTTTCCTACATAATCTACCATAAACAAACTCTGCACTTTGGATGCATTGCCCTGTCCAGGCTGGGTTATCTTTTTAACTGAGGAAACCCTTTGGAATTGCTTCTTTCTTATGGAAGAGTTCTTCCATCTTTTGGGGTCTCTTGACTGCTGAGTGGGTCAACTGTTGGGGTATTTTGGTTTCCTGAGAGATGCTGAAGACTTTGTTTAATGTTGAAGAGTTGGATCACCTGTTATGACACTTTGGGTTTGTTTGACCCCCATCTTTTCTTTCCCACAGGATCAGAGGAAGAGCTGATCTGCTGCAATGCTGCTGCTTTCCAGAGGGATCCTGACAGGCTGCCCCCAAAATATCCGTATCTGGTAAAAACCTGCCTCTAAATATTCCAACAACTCCACGGCTGAAGGTCAGAGACCACGTCAGGATGCACTGTCCTTAATTCCTGGTGCAGAGGGACACCTGGGATGGTCTTTTGTGGCTACAGAAAAACCCCAGAGTCACACAATCCCAGAATCACCAGGAGATTTCCATGGTCATCCAGCATCAGCCCAAGCCCTGTCCCCAAGGGCCACCTCCAGACTGTCACTCTAAAGCTCACCTGAACTTCATCTCAGCACCTGGACTTTGTAGGAACCTGACCTTGGGATGGGAGGGACCATCCTGGAGACTCCTCACAGCCCTCAAGGTGTTGAGGCTGGGAGCAGATGGATTGGGAGTCGTGGCCCCCGGAATATTTGGTGCAGGATGTGCAGGTGCCTTTGGCTTTTCTTCCATGGAATGGCCAAGGTGGGAAGAGCCCCTGAGGATCAGCCAGTGCCACCCCAGCAGCACCAGCATCAGCCCAACCCTGTCCCCAAGGGCCACCTCCAGACTCCTCCTGAACACTCCCACACACAGTGACTCCAAACCTCCCTGGGCAGCTCATCCCAAGGCCTGACCACTCTGCCAGGGAAATTTCCTTGCCCAGTCTCCAAGCTGAGCCTCCCCTGGTGCAGTTTGAGGCCATTTCCTCTCCTCCTTTCCCGTGGGACATGGCAGCAGAGACCTTGCTGTGCCCTCTGCTCAGGGAGTGGTGAAGAGCAATGAGGTCCTGCCAAGAAAAGCTCTGCTGCCTCAGCCCAGGCTGCAGGGATGGGGAAATCCGAGGCAGGAGGAGGCTGCAGTGCCCAGCTCTGTTGCTATGGTTTTATGTGTTGCTGTTGCAAAAGCTTCAGGGGATGAATGAGGGTGTTGGCTGCACGGAGCGTTGAGCTGAAAAAAGCAAACACGGATATTTCTGGCTGGGAAGAGCAGACGTGACACCTGAAATGCTCAGGGGTGTGTGTCCCTCAGAGGGGAAGAGAAACTTGAGGTCCCCACACTGATCCCTTTGAAATATTGAGGGGTTCCCCATTCTTTCAGCTGTAATGAAAACATTGGTGCTGCAGCTGAACTGCAACAACCTGTGGGTGCCTGAGGGCAATGTCTGCTCAAACATCATGGAAGGCAAAGTGCATGAACTGACAGCAGCAATGGCTTAAGGTTCTTGGGGTTGTTGGTTGGTTTAATTGGTTGGTTGTGGGTTTTTTCGATGGTTTGGGTTGGAAGGGATCTCGAATATCATCCAGTGCCACCCCTGCCATGGCAGGGACACCTCCCACTGTCCCAGGCTGCTCCAAGCCCCAGTGTCCAACCTGGCCTTGGGCACTGCCAGGGATCCAGGGGCAGCCACAGCTGCTCTGGGCACCCTGTGCCAGGGCCTGCCCACCCTGCCAGGGAACAATTCCTGCCCCACATCCCATCCAGCCCTGCCCTCTGGCACTGGGAAGCCATTCCCTGGCTCCTGTCCCTCCATCCCTTGTCCCCAGTCCCTCTGCAGCTCTCCTGGAGCCCCTTTAGGCCCTGGCAGGGGCTCTGAGGTATATGAGAAGTACAAATGTCACCCAGCACAGTCACACAGCGAGGTCCTATCTGTCCCCACCTCCCCCCCTGCTTCCATGGAGTGGAAAACCTGAATCCAGAGCCCCTCTGCCATCAGTGGCTGGGACCAGCAGCAGTGGTGGTGTGGAGGCCCCACTGTCCGTCATGTCCCTCGTCCAGGCTGTGAGCTGGACCCTCTGCTCTGATCTTTACACACTTGACAGCCACGCTCTGAGTCCTGGCAATAAAAGTGGATTCTGATCCATCCATCACATTCCAATGGGTTTTTTGTTGTCCCTGCATTTGCTGGGATAAACACAACCTGTGGAGCTGAAGCCTCACTGAAAGGCCTCACAAGAGAGCCCTGGAGGGGCTGGAGCGTGTCCAGGGCAGGGCAGGGAGCTGGGGAAGGGGCTGGAGCCCCAGGAGGGGCTGAGGGAGCTGGGAAAGGGGCTGAGCCTGGAGAAAAGGAGGCTCAGGGGGGACCTTGTGGCTCTGCACAAGTCCCTGCCAGGAGGGGACAGCCGGGGGGGTCGGGCTGTGCTCCCAGGGAACAGGGACAGGAGGAGAGGGAACGGCCTCAGGCTGGGCCAGGGGAGGCTCAGCTTGGCCAGCAGCAGGAATTTCCCCATGGAAAGGGTGCTCAGGCCTTGGCAGGGGCTGCCCACCTGACAGATCCCTGGAGGGATTCCAAAGCCTTGTAGATGTGACTCTTTGGAACATGGTTTTGGGGTGGACTTGGTTGGACTCTGTTACAGGTTGGACTCCGTGATCTTACAGGTCTTCTCCAACCTAAACTATTCTGTGATTCCAGGTTCTCTCCACTTCCACACAAGACTCCAGAGACAGGTGAATGAGGCTGCAGATGGTACCACGGAGCCAAAGGTTCATGGTTTGGCCTCAAGGAGACCTGAGGCTTTATTTGGGATTGCAGTGGGAAACAGTTCCCAGAACCTGCAGCCCAGGTGTGCAATGGTCACAGTCATCCTGTCCCACCTGCCACTTGTCACAATCCACCCCTCCAGAGCCTGGGGTTTCCAGGGAATGGGAACTGGGAGAGGCAGCCCTGCCAAATCCCCATTTTCCTGCCGAGTCCTGTCCTCACAAAGCCGAGGGAGGCAGAGCAGCAGTTGCAGCACCGGGCCCCGGGTTTGGGAGCAGAGCAGGGCCCTGCCAGAGGCCACTGATTGCCACAGCTCCTGTGGGCAGGGACAGCTCAGTGTCTGACAGGCTGAATTCCCACAGCAGCACTCCCGCTTTCCCAGTCTCATTCCTTCTCCTTTCATCTCCTCACCGCAGTGGCCTGGAGGCTGGATCCACGTCCCGAATCTCTTGATTCACCTCACCCCCTTCTCCCTTCGCCCTGCTGAGCTGTGGGACCTTCGTGCCGCAGGACACCGGGGGTGCAGACATTCCAGAGGAGGTTGATTCACAGAGGGAAAATGCATCCAGAGGGTTTGAATAAAAGGACATCGTGTCCAGTCCCAGCAGAGGATTAGTCTGGGGAGGTGTGACCGCATGCCTGCCCCACTTGCATGTCCTTTCTCAATCCCTCAGGTTTGTCCATCCCCTCGACGGATTTCTTCACCTAAAACCTCCCCGCCCTGTCTGGGAAAGGGGAGGGAGAGGCAGAAAGAGGAGGGTGGGAAAAGGAAAAAAAAATGCGTGTGGGGATCAAGCTGTCCCTGGGAAGCAGAGGAGACCAAGGAAGGATGCAAAGGTCACCCGGATGCTCCTGTCAGACCTTCCCTTCTGGGCCAAAGGTGCTGGGACTTCGTGGAGCTTTGGATAGGACAAGGGGAATAAAAAGGGGAGGGCAGGGGAGCAGCCAGAGCCTTTCTGGAAGGTTCTTTGGGCCTCGGAAGAGAAATCACAACCTGCCCCCGCTCAGGGGACTTTGTGTGCCAGAGTGTCCCTCTTGGACTCATGGCTGAGCCAGGAGGGACATCCTATGTTGGTATTCCATGGAAATGGGTGTATTCCATTGACATCAGTGTATTCCGTGGATGTTGGTATATTCCATGGATGTTGGTGTATTCAGTGGATGTTGGTGCATTCCACGGATTTTGGTGTATTCCATGGATGTTGGTGCATTCCATGGACATTGGTGTATTCCATGGATGTTGGTGTATTCCATGGATGTGGGTGTATTCCATGGATTTTGGTGTATTCCATGGACATTGGTGTATTCCATGGACGTTGGTGTATTCCATGGAGGTTGGTGTATTCCATGGACGTTGGTGTATTCCATGGATATTGGTGCATTCCATGGATGTTGGTGCATTTTGTGGACCTTGGTGTACTCCATGGATGTTGGTACATTCTGTGGACGTTGGTGTTTTCCATGGATTTGGTGCATTCCATGGATGTTGGTGTATTCCATGGATATTGGTGTATTCCATGGACATTGGTGTATTCCATGGATGTTGGTGTATTCCATGGACATTGGTGTATTCCATGGACGTTGGTGTATTCCATGGATATTGGTGTATTCCATGGATGTTGGTGTATTCCATGGACGTTGGTGTATTCCATGGATATTGGTGTATTCCATGGATGTTGGTGTATCCCATGGATGCTGGTGTATCCCATGGATGTTGATGGATTCTGTGGATGTTGGTGTATTCCATGGACGTTCAAAGTGGGTTTGATGGCAGCTGTGAGGTGGATCAGGATGGAGGTGCAGGGATACTTGGGCTGCCTTTGGTCCCAGCCCCGTTGACACGGATCAAACCCAAACTGGTTCTGCTCTCCTGGCTCAAGTGAAGTCCATGGAATTCCATGGAGAACTGGGATGGAACAGCACCTGGAGAGCCTGAACTGGAGCTGAGTTCCCGTCAACACCCGCTTTCATGGAGCGTGGTGTTGGTAACCCACATGTTCATGGAATTACAGAATTATTCCCGAGAAGTGGACGGAGGAGTGAAGGATCTGTTTCCATAATTCCTCAGGAAAACAAGTGGCCTGATTCCCATGGGCAGGAGAATTCCACCACTTCTCTGACTCCTTAGCAGGGATGTGCTTCCAGGCACATTTTAAAACAAGGCTGTTTAGGAGACAGAGGGCTGAAGTCAAGGATGAAATCCCAGCCCTCCTGGGCTCGGAAATAAATGCAAGACACTCCCGAGCCTTGTTCTGTTGGAAACTTTTCCTGGTATTCTCATTTTGTTCCCACTGGCATGGGAAGGGAACATTTCCTAGGCCGGGCTGCAAACCAGACGTAGGGACTCACAAGTTTACGTGTCTCCATCCCTTCTATTTTTAATGATTATTTTATTCTTGTTACTGAAGAAGCAGGGAGGAGAAATGGGTTGGAGTTCCACCTCAACCCGAGGAAAGATGTCTTTCCACGGATCCCTGGAACAGCTGCCCAGGGAGGTGATGGATTCTCCCTCTCTGAGACATCCCAAACCCACCTGGATGTGTCCCTGTGTCACCTGCTCAGGGTGGCCCTGCCTGGGCAGGGGGTTGGGCTGGGTGATCTCCAGAGGTCCCTTCCAACCCTAACAACTCTGGGATTCTGGGATGGTGTTACTGGTGAGGTCCAGGCTGTGTTTGTGCCACAGGCAGGAACAGGAGGAACAAATCCTGCCGGAATTCTGGGATGAGCAGTTGGCCACTGGGTACAACCTGTGCCAAGCCCAGAGTTCGGCAGAAATATCAAGTCAGGTCTAGAACTGCTGCATCGTTTGGGTTTGCTGCACCCTGTGGTTGACTATTAAAGAAGTGCTGGTTATTTTTAACTTGATACAGCCCGGAGAGGCTCATTCCCATTCCTGGGACTGTGATGGAGTCCTGGGATTGAGGACCCAGTGGGTGCTGCACAGTCAGAGGGGAAGCAAAAGCCAGGTCAAGACGTTTGAATGACCCAGAAAACCAGAGCAGCCACCCCACACAACCTCCTGCAATGGCATCCTCTGAGCCCGACTGTCGGAGAAAATTCCATTTCCAGTGCTGTTTGTTTTGGCAGGAAAAATCTCACTTTGACACACAACCATCCCGGGAACGCCACGGAGACCAAAACTCATCCTGAGGCCTCGCAAAACCCGGGAGACTTGAGGTCATGTGAGGCTTCCCACACGGTTGAAAGCAAGGGGAGCTGATCCTTTCCAAGCCAAGGAAGGCAAACAGGAGTTAAGAAATCCCTGGCCATGAAACCTGGGATGTGTTGCGTGAGCACAGGAACGTTCCTCGTTCCTTGTTTCCTCCCCCTGCCTTGACCTCGGGCCTGTTTGCCATCCTGTTGCGCAAACGGCTCTCGCAACCCAGCTCCTGCTTCCAGCAGAAAATCCTCCCCTCTGGAGGGGCAGGCAGAGGCCAGCCCTGCCCTGGCACCCAGCCTGGGCTCCGGGTTGAGGGGCTGGTGGCACCCAGGAGACCTGGCACCCCTGGGAATGCTCTGGATCCTGCACTGAGCCTGCTCTGAGCTGGGCTGGCTTCCCAATATCCCCTATCCAGCACCAGCTCCCTCGGGAAGGTTCTGGAAGCCAGGGAAAGTCCTCGCGCCGGTCTGCTGGGTCACACGGGGTCATGTCCCTCGTTGGGGTGGCTCCCCGGGTGAGAAGGTGTGGGATTTGGGAGATAATCTGCGCTCCAGAACTCTGGAGGGCATGGAATGATTCCCGGTGTTCTCGTCTTGTTCCCACTGCCATGGGAAGAGAACATCCCCTAGACCAGGTTGCAAACCAGATGTAGGAACTCACAAGTTTATGTATCTTAATCCCTTCTATTTCTAATTATTATTTTATTCTTGTTACTAAAGAGTCGGGGAGGAGAAATGGGTTGGAACTCCACTGGTGGGGTGGGTGGGGGTGGTTGTGAGATGCAGGAGGGCAGCATTAGATGGGATTTTGGGAAGGAATTGTTCCCTGCGAGGTTGTGGAGCCCCTGGAATAGAATTCCCAGCTTTGCTGTGGCTGCCCCTGGATCCCTGGCAGTGCCCAAGGCCAGGTTGGACACTGGGGCTTGAAGCAGCCTGGGACAGTGGGAGGTGTCCCTGCCCATGGCATTGGGGTGGGAATGGGATGATCTTCAGGATCCCTCCTAACCCAAATCATTCCACGGTTCCGTGAAGTGCAACAAATCCATGGAGATTTTTCAGCAGCCTCCTCCCAGCTCTCTGAAATCCTCTGGAACCTTCCCTCTGCCCTTCCTCTGCATTTAGGGAGGCAGGGAAGAAGCAATTCCGCTCATCCTGCTGGGAAGTGCCTGACTTTGAGCTGAAGCTGGAGCGCTGCTCTGCGCCGAGATGATTTCCTGAGCTGGAGCCTCCCCTGGGAGCTGGAGTGGATCCAGGAGAAGGTTATTCCGGGTAAGCTGCCTGAGGGATTTCAGCAGATAATTCTGTGCATCTCTAGAACACCCTGGCTGGAGAACAGTAATCTTTTAATTGGATTCCCTCCGGATAATTGCCCTGCTGGAGCTGCTCGTGTCCAGCTCTCCAGAAACACATCCTGGCGTGTCCATGGAAGGCTCCGGAAACAGCTCCAGGAGAAAGCCAGGAAGTGTTGATTCACCTTGGAGTTTCTACAATCCTCTGAATGTGATGGTCAGAAAAGCCTGGCTTGTACATTTATCCCACCAACGTCATGGAAGTGCCTTTTGATCCTGGCTTTTTTTAATTTTTTTTTTGGTTCCAGTGCCACATTTAAGAACCATGAGTTGAGTATTTCTGGTGCTGCCTTTCACTGACCTGAGGATGGAACAAAGATAAGGAATTACCATTTTTATCAAAATTCATGTTCATTTTGAAAACAAATCAGACTTCTCAGGGTGTGTCTGCAGACCTCGGTGGGTGTGTAAATCTGGGATTGTGTGCGGTGCCCAGCTTGGTGGGAGAGATCCTGGAACTTGATTTTCAGGAATTTGCTGCTGTTCTAGTGGCAGGAAAAAAGCCAGCACAAGCTTCCTAAGGCAGATTGGTTGTAATAGACACCAGATTCCAGCTAAAGGTCAGGATTTGGTCCCACAAACATCCAAGAGTGTGGAGTCAAGTGGGTGTTTATTTGTTTGCCTGGTCCTCGTCTGCTCCCGTGACCTTCAGCTTGTTGTCCCTGTGGAGCTGGGGATCAGTGGATTTCACGGGACACACTCCTGCTTTTGCATGTGTGCCTCCACTGAGGTTATCCCAAAAGATATTCCAAGGGAAAAGCCAGCACTCGCCTCTTCAGGGACGTAATTCAGGAATTCTGTTTGACAAGGAGACAGAGCTGACCTTCCTGACTGCAATTCCCTCAAATGTGAATCCAGACCTGGATTCAAACCCTTCATCCCGCTCACTGATCTGTGGAAGGAGCTGAGCTCCAGCTCTGGGTATTCCTCATTTGATCCGTTCCCATTTGAGCTGGGATTTCAATGCTGTGCCATGAGTGCTGATCCCAAATGGAAAGGTTCCTCCTGGCAAATGGATCCTCCTCCGGAACAACCCCAAACATCCAAATTCCAAATGGTGGGATGATATGGATGGTTTGGCTGAAGACGAAGAGCCTCGAACTGGAGGGATCCCCATCTCTGGGGGTTGATGTTGCCAACCCACACCCAGAATGATCAGACTCTGCATCATTAAAATACAAACACAGATCCCACAGCTCAGGGCTGGACTGGAGTAAATTAATCCCAGAAGGGAGGTCTCAAATCTCTCATCAAACCCAGAATTCCCCTTAAAACCGATCCCAAAAACGTCGTACTTTGTGCTTTGTTCGGGTTTCAATTTTGATAAATATTCCACATATCGCTGAGAAAATCAGAATTAAAACCACACGTGGTCAAGAGTGGGCTGGGGAGTGACGTGTCATTTGTGTCCCCACTTATCAGGAGCCCAAAGCTGTGGGGAGGAGATTTGTTCCCATTCCTTACTCCAGAGGCTCCGTCTCAGCCTGTGCCTGGCTGAGCCTGGAGCTGTTTGTTTGACCTCCAGCTCTGCCTAAACATCCTGAGAAATAAGAGGGAGCCTGATTAGATAGAAAAACATCTGGGGCACTTTTGCCAGGGGAGCAGGAGAGGATTTAATCTCTTCCAGAGACACATTTTCCCATAAATCAGGACAGTGGGATGTCCCTTGGTTTTTCTCTTGGAGCACCCTGGCGGATGCAGGTCCCAGCTCCAGCTGGAATCATTGCTCTCAATCCCATTTCCTACTGGAAGGGACAATTAAAGAAGCAAAATGTTTATCTTTCCCTTTGGATATCATTCCATTAAAAAAAAAAGGTCCATGCCAACAAAAAGTCCATGTCAAAAGTCCATGGTGACCCAAAATGGGATCCTCCTGTTTTTTATACCTGTAGATGGAAAAACCAGAAAACAAAAAACTAGAAACCAAAAAAAAACCAAAACAAAACCAAAACACCACCCCAACCAACCAACCAACAACAAAAAACCCCAAACAAACCCAAAAAAACCCCCAAACAAATGAAAACAAACAACCCTCCCACAAAAAACTCCAACAACAAAACAACAAACAAAACAAAACAAAACACCAAAAAACCACCCCAAAAAACCTCCCCAAAAAGCCTATTAAAAAAATAAACTATAAACCAAACAGGCCAAATGAAGAAATGGACAAATAGGAAGAAGTGATGCTCTGACCCCATAAATTACAGGCATTTTGAATATTTGGCTGGAATGATGGATACATTCCTGTCTGGAATGCTCTAAGATGTAACCAGGTGCTTTAACCTGTATTTTGACAAGGGACGATGACTTTAAACTGATGGAGAATGGAATTACATGGGATATTGGGAAGAAATTCCTCCCTGGCAGGGTGGGCAGGCCCTGGCACAGGGTGCCCAGAGCAGCTGTGGCTGCCCCTGGATCCCTGGCAGTGCCCAAGGCCAGGTTTCCTGGTGAAAGGACCACCATGGACTCTATAAATTCAAAGGAAAACATGCATTTGCTGAATCTCTTTCAGGAAAGCAAAAGAAAGTGTAAATCTTCAAGGGGTGTTATCTGGATTTAAATCAGCGGGACTGAGGAACCAAAACACCTTTGAGATTTTGGGTGGTTTATCCCATGGGACTGAAACTCCCATAATGGGCAATGAAGTTGGGGAAGGGTCTGGAGAGGGAGTCACAGGAGAATCCCAGGAATCCTAGATGCCTTCAGTTTTATCTTTGCTGTGTTTCAGGTTCTGAGCTGCCCAGGGTTGCAGCTCTGAGCTCACAGTCAGTGTCACTCAGCTCTGCACACAGCAGGGACACAAAACAAATCCTTTTCCTGCCCCACACCAAGGACAACTGGGACAAGTGTTCAGGCCCCAAAGCACAAACAAGGGTGGGCTGAGGAGAGAGAACAAGAAGGATGGGACTGCACCACCTGCAGCTGGAATGGGACAATTCAACCCCAAGATGGAAATGGACCAAAACTTATAAAAGTGTGAGACCTCGTGACCAGGTGTCCATTTTGTGACCATTTTGTGACCATTTTGGGTCCATTTTGTGACCATTTTGGGTCCACCTTGGGTGTAGTCCTGGCCAAGCCCTGTCCTGCCCAAGGTGTGTCCTTAAAGACCTTTTAGTAAATATCTGCTTTATTCTCTTAGCTCTGTCCAGTCTCTGTTCCAGCTCAGCCTTCCCAAGACATCACCCTGAGGGTGGAAAAGCCCTCCCAGCCCAGGCAGTCCCAGCTGTGCCCACCTTGTCCCCAGCCCAGAGCTCTGAGTGCCACCTCCAGGTGACACCTCCAGGGATGGGCACTCCAAAGCTCCCTGGGCACTTCCAAGGCCTGAGCACCCTTTCCATGGGGAAATTCCTGCTGCTGGCCAAGCTGAGCCTCCCCTGGCCCAGCCTGAGGCCGTTCCCTCTCCTCCTGTCCCTGTTCCCTGGGAGCACAGCCCGACCCCCCCGGCTGTCCCCTCCTGGCAGGGACTTGTGCAGAGCCACAAGGTCCCCCCTGAGCCTCCTTTTCTCCAGGCTCAGCCCCTTTCCCAGCTCCCTCAGCCCCTCCTGGGCCTCCAGCCCCTTCCCCAGCTCCCTGCCCTGCCCTGGACACGCTCCAGCCCCTCCAGGTCTGTCCTGCAGGAGCCAGAGCTGGACACAGCCCTGGAGCACAGAGGGACAATCCCTGCCCGGGTCCTGCTGGACTCATAATTTGCCCCCTGCAGACCTGGAATCAACATTTTTCCTCTTTTCAAACTGGAATTTGGCCACCAAAGCCTGGCCCCAGCCGCCCCTCTGAGCTGGCACCTTGCGTTCCTCACCCCCTTGCCTCGCCTCCAGCCAAGGAAAAGCAGGATTGTGCTGCTCCAGCCCGGCTGGTGCTTTCGGGAGCCACCACAGCGTGTCCCCACCGAGCCGCGCTGCCATCCCTCCATCCCTGCTCCTTCCAGCAGGAACGCGTCCAACTGCGAGCTCATCTGCATGGCCATAAATACCATAAACACCCCCCCCCTCCAGCGCTGCTCCGGCCACTTCCACGGGCAGAGCCGGCAGGAAAAGGCTCCTGACCTTCAGTGCTGCCCAATCCACCCGGCTCCGGCCCGGTGAGGCGAGGACGGAGTCGTAAAAAAAAGGGAAAAAAAAAAAGAACAAAACCAAAACAAACCGCAACAAACCAAACAGCAGAGAAAACCCAACAGGGAAAGGTCACGATTCAAGGTCTGCTGCTCATTACCGAGGAATAACACCGGGAGCCGGCCTCATTTGCATAATGAGTTTCATGCTGGGCTCTGACACGTCCCAAAACCAGGGGGACCAAAACCAGGCGTAGGGTTAGGTTAGAAATTAGGGAGAAATGGTTCCCTGTGAGGGTGGGACAGGGTGCCTGGAGAAGCTGTGGCTGCCCCCGGATCCCTGGCAGTGTTTTCTGCAGGGATATTTCATGGAGTGGTGCTGCAGGAGCTGTGGGATAGAGCTGCTGGCCAAATGGGAAAAAAAGGCAAATTGTAAAGCAAAATGGGAAAAATTGAAAGGGTTCCTTCAAGATCAGGAGGAAGAGCAACCGTTGAAGATGAGGAGAGAGAATTGTGCCTCAAATGTGAAGAGTTTCAGGGAGCCCAGGGATAGGAAAACCCTCCTGGAGGGAGCTGGGGAAGGGGCTGAGCCTGGAGAAAAGGAGGCTCAGGGGGGACCTTGTGGCTCTGCACAAGTCCCTGCCAGGAGGGGACAGCCGGGGGGGTCGGGCTCTGCTCCCAGGGAACAGGGACAGGAGGAGAGGGAACGGCCTCAGGCTGGGCCAGGGGAGGCTCAGCTTGGCCAGCAGCAGGAATTTCCCCATGGAAAGGGTGCTCAGGCCTTGGAAGTGCCCAGGGAGCTTTGGAGTGCCCATCCCTGGAGGTGTCACCTGGAGGTGGCACTCAGAGCTCTGGGCTGGGGACAGGGTGGGGACTGGGCACAGCTGGGACTCCATGGCTGTGGAATTTTTTTTCAACCTCAGGGATTTGGGATTCCGTGAACTGTGTGAGGGAGGCCATGGAATAAATGAGGTGGAGCCAGCAGTGCTGAGGTCAGGGGCACCTCCAGCGGTGACAAGGAGCAGAGTTGGGGCACAGATGTCACCCAGATGTCACTGCTGGGTGCTGAGGAGCAGCACTGAGATCCCTTCTGATAGAAGGCCAGGATTGAGCTTGCCCTACAGATCTGTTTGTTCCTGCTTTGATCTCTGCACTCCCAACAATCCCCCCTGGGCATCCCTGGCAGCGCTGTCCAAAGGCTCCTGGAGCTCTGGCAGCCTCGGGGCCGTGCCCATTCCCTGGGGAGCCTGGGCAGTGCCCAGCACCCTCTGGGGGAAGCACCTTGCCCTAAAATCCCACCTCAATCCCTGCTGGAACAGCTCCAGCCCCTCCCTGGGTGCTGTCAGGTCACAGGGAGCAGAGATCTGAGCTGTCCCTCTGAGGAGCTACAATGGGACCTTCAGGATCACTGACCTCCTTGACATGGGGCCAGCAGGCCACTGAGGGCCCTGGGGATGTTTCAACTCCACGATTTTTTGATCCTCTTGATTTTTGTCATTTCTGGGGAGAGGTGCCATGGAGACCCCTTTTTTCCAGCCTCTGTTACCACAGAGTTTGGGAAGCAGAAGAGCAAATCCCCCTTATCCTGGAGCCTCTGCCATGAGCAGCTGGCAGAGGGATCTGAGCTGTGCCTTGTGGCCTGGAGAAGGAAAAGGTCAGGCCAGCATGTGATGACCCCCCTGAGCTTCCTCCCAGTGCCATGACCTTTCTCCCTGGGCACAGGGAATGTGAGTGACCTCTGGAACTGCCAGTGGTTCCAGATGTGCAATCAAATGGGAGCTGACTTTCAGGAATGATTCCTTGCCAGAAGCTCCTCTGTGTGAGGCCAGTGCTGATTGCTGGTCCTTGACCACGGGATTACACTTGTCAGCCACAGAGGGTTCTGACCACGCGTGCCTCGCTCTGCACTCGCTGACCTGCTGGACATCCCTCACCTCTGTCCCTGCTCTCTCACCCCAGGGACATTCCCACCCTGTCCCATTGCTGCAGGACCAGCTGCTCCCCTCTGGGGCAGGGTGGTGAGGACATGACCCACTTGGACTCTTTGAATGGACTGAGGGGAGACTCACTGAAGGTACAACTTTTGTGTGAGGGGAAAAGGAGGGACAGCTCCAGTCTCTGCTCCCTGTGACCTGACAGCACCCAGGGAGGGGCTGGAGCTGTTCCAGCAGGGATTGAGGTGGGATTTTAGGGCAAGGTGCTTCCCCCAGAGGGTGCTGGGCACTGCCCAGGCTCCCCAGGGAATGGGCACGGCCCCGAGGCTGCCAGAGCTCCAGGAGCCTTTGGACAGCGCTGCCAGGGATGCCCAGGGGGGATTGTTGGGGCTCTGGGCAGGGACAGGGGGGGACTGGATGGTCCCTGTGGGTTTATTCCCACTCAGGATATTCCATGATCCTGTGATCTCTCCCAGGCATTTGGCAGGAGCTCAGGATGGGGCTGAATTCCCCACGGTCATTGGGGTGGTCCCAAAACTGATAACAGTGACAATCCCAGTGTGGGGCTGGTATCTTGTATCAACAGCAGGACAGCAAACCCCTGGCAGGGGTGGCAGGTGAGGACTTCCAGGAGGGACAGGGATTGTGGTGTGATGAGAGGCCCAGGTACAGCCAAACCTCTTGTGAGTGAGAAATTTGGGGAGCTCTGTAGAGCAGCACTCATCCAAAGAGAGGGAGATGCTTTCCCAGTCCCTGGGCAGTGGGGACAGGGAATAATCCGTGCAGTGCTTGGCTCTGCCCAGCTCCCCTGTGCCACCGCCACCGGGGACACGTGGCAAAACCACCCCGCAGCTGCCCTGCAATGTGGAATGTGGCGTGGGCTCACGGGACAGTCAGCCTGGAGGTGCCTCAGGAGCTGCCTGGCCCGGCCTCATGCTCCAGGGAAGTCCAGACTGAGGGCAAGGCTGGAGCTGGACGGAAATGCTGCCGGGATTTGGGGGAGAACCGCCGTTCCTACGGGATTTCCTCCAGGGAGAGGAGAGGGATGAGGTGCTCTGCTCCTTCCCCAGAGCACCTCCAGGTGCAGCACAGACAGACAGAGATCCCTGGGTTGGTTCATTCGCTGCTCCTGCTCTGGGATTGCTGCTGGAATGACCCACCCCACGGGGGGCAGTGCCTGTGGGACTCCTCCCTGCCCAGTGCCACCCATGGAGGGACGATTCCTTGTGGAGCTACACCTCCTCACCTCTTCCACTGCTGCTCATTCCTGATGAGTTGCTAATTATTGTTCATTAATAAAGGTGACCTGAAAGTGTCTTCTCAGCAGTGCAAGCATGGAAGTGTCCCAGGCCAGGTTGGACACTGGGGCTTGGGGCAGCCTGGGATAGTGGAAGGTGTCCCTGCCCATGGAATGTGATGATCTTTAAGGTCTCTCCCAACCCAAACCAGTCTGGGATTCCACAGCAGGATAGTTATCCCTCCAAGCCAGCCTCTATGTAGGATTCCTCAGCTGCTGCTCCAGCTCCAAGCCCCCCAGACATCAGGGAGATGTTTTAAGCAGGAAAAAGAAAAGCAATGGCACAAGGAAGATTCCAACACTTTCAATCCCTCTCAGTTCTCCTGATTTAACTGGACAAACAACTCCCTGACACAGAAGCTCATGAAACACATTCCAATGAAGGATTAGAAATTTAACTTTAGCTTTTCCAGCCCCTTGGGGGTAACCCAGCTCCTGGGTTTGTGCTTACACGGGGAAAAAGGGCCAGGAATGAGTTGGGGTGATGGCTTGCTTGGGCTGATGGACACAAATTGTCCCCTGCAGACACAGGGATGAGTCCAGCAGCTCTGGCTGAGCTGTCAAATCCCAACCCTCAGCAGATTTGCCCTTTCTTAGAAATGTGGTTACGCAGTTTTCCCCTCGATCTGGGACGACAGAAGTGGGGTTTTTCCACTCTCCCATAAAGCAAAAGCGATGTCTTTGCTCCAGCTTCCACTCGCCCAAGCAAATTTCACCTCCAGGCAAACACCGGCCATGGAAAACTCCATGTCCAAAGGTGAGTGTTTTGGAAAGTTAGGAGAGTGTGAAAAATAGAATGGAAACTATTCCTGCAGTAGTAGGCAAAGGATTGGATTCCCATCTTGGATTCCTTCTCCACAGCGTCCCCAGCCAAGGCTGTCACAAACCAAGGGCAAACAGAGCCAACAATGAGCTGACCAAAATTCAGTGTTATTCCACAGAACATAGTTGAGGTGAGGGAAGTTATGTGGGCTGGAAGCCGAGGTTAAGTGAACACAAAGGAGAAGGAATTCGGGCACTTTGGGGTATGTGCAGGGAATATTTTCCCTTCGCATCTGGTGCAAATTGGAGATTGCCAGGCACAGAATCCACACCCTGGGCCAAGCCAGTGGTTGGGCTTAAAAACAAGGCAATTGTCTTCGAAAACTTAAATATTGTTTCTCTAGGATTTGTGGTTGCGTAGCCTGGAGCTATTCCATGGGGAATGCTGGGAGTGCCAGGGTGAGGTAAAGTGACCCTGCCGAGGCCAGGCTGGAAGGTTTCAGAGAAAGGCTCCAGGACCTCTGAGCTGAGGGGCCTGAGGAGCCTCATGGAGGTGACACTTCCAAAAGAAGGTATTGGAGTACTTCCCACCTTTCCTGCACTCTCTCCTTGTCCCCTGGCCGCTTGGTTTTGTTTTTTTTTAAACGCTGTGATTTCTTAGTTTGTCCTTCCCTGTCCACTCCTTTGCTGAGGGGGACAGGGAGGCTGGAGAAAGGCAGAGATCCAGAAAGGCAGTGGCAAAAACTGCTGCTTCATCCCAGAATCCCAAAATCCCCGAGGCTGGAAAAGCCCTCCCAGCCCAGGCAGTCCCAGCTGTGCCCACCTTGTCCCCAGCCCAGAGCTCTGAGTGCCACCTCCAGGTGACACCTCCAGGGATGGGCACTCCAAAGCTCCCTGGGCACTTCCAAGGCCTGAGCACCCTTTCCATGGGGAAATTCCTGCTGCTGGCCAAGCTGAGCCTCCCCTGGCCCAGCCTGAGGCCGTTCCCTCTCCTCCTGTCCCTGTTCCCTGGGAGCACAGCCCGACCCCCCCGGCTGTCCCCTCCTGGCAGGGACTTGTGCAGAGCCACAAGGTCCCCCCTGAGCCTCCTTTTCTCCAGGCTCAGCCCCTTCCCCAGCTCCCTCAGCCCCTCCTGGGGCTCCAGCCCCTTCCCCAGCTCCCTGCCCTGCCCTGGACACGCTCCAGCCCCTCCAGGTCTTTCCTGCAGGAGCCAGAGCTGGACACAGGGACAATCCCTGCCCTGCTCCAGCTGCTGCCAGGGAGAAATTCCAGCAGATCCAACCCCCCTGGAATAAAAGGCTTTCCAAGGTTGCTTGGCTGAGACCCTTCTTTTGGTTTTCCCTTGTTCCTCTACATAAAACACATTCCCTGGTGGAAATTGATATTCCAGAGGAGCTCAAATCCTTCTGCCCAAACCAATTCCTTGCCCACCTTGCCCATGGCTCCTCCACTGGACCTGGACTCTTCCCATCCTCCTCACAATTCCTGCTCCCTCATCCCTGCCTCCACACTTTTTGCTTCTCCTTTTCTGTTCCTTAACTCTCAATATCACTTTTCACCATTTGGATTGCGGAAAAAAAATCTTCCAGAATGTCCTTGTCAGCCATAGAAAGCTCTCCCATGTCTTCTCCAGTTTCCTGGGGCATGACAGTGTGGGCATTTGGAATGAGAATATGGAAGCAAGGGATACACAGGACATTCTGCAAAGCCAACATTTCCAAAACACTTTTATTACGTGGAATAAGCACTTGTTGAGGGATCTCTGCTCTGACTCAAATCTCTGAGGTTCCTCTGCCAGGAGAGGTCCTAGACAACGTAAGATCCCAGTCAGGCACAATTTCATGGAAGTATTGATACAAAATTGGGACAAAAGCAGGGCCAGGTCTCCCTGTATTGACCAAAAATCGAAACAAACACAGCAAGTCCTGAAAACATCCTAAATATCCCCAAAATATCCTAAAGCCAGGGAAAATTTAGAGGCGAAGAGGAGGTTGGGTTCCAGAAAATTTGAGAACGTGGGAACAAAGTCACCTTTAACACAAAGACATTCCCGTTCCATGGATAACTGACATTATGGATCCTCCTTTCTCATGGATTTCTGGCTGATTTTGGTAAGGAGCGCCAGGACACAGGGAATGGCATTAACCTGAAGGAAGGCAGGGCTGGATGGGATCTGGGGCAGGAATTGTTCCCTGGCAGGGTGGGCAGGCCCTGGCACAGGGTGCCCAGAGCAGCTGTGGCTGCCCCTGGATCCCTGGCAGTGCCCAAGGCCAGGTTGGACATTGGGGATAGTGGGATTGGGATAAAGTGGGACTGGATGGGCTTTAAGGTCCATCCCGACCCAAACCAGTCTGGAATTATTTGTTTTCAGACTCCCCTTTCTTTGTTTTCTCCCACAGCAGCTGTGAGCTCTGCCTGCTGCCAGCTCTGCTCTGCAGGTTTTTCTCCTGAAATCCTGAAATCCTGCCATCCCTGTTCTGCATCCATTTATCGTCTCCCGTCACTGTCCATAAAATCTCTGGAGCAGAGCTGAGTTTTTTTGTTGTTCCCACCACAATGCGACACAAACCTGGAGCCAGAGTTTCTGAGGCAACACAGGTTTGACGGGAAGAAATGACATCCCATGGGTGACAGAATAACAAATCCAGGCATTTCCCAGTGGGGAATGATGCAGCAGGACGAAATTCTAATTATCCTGCAAGGTCAAGAGAACCAGGAGATCGTGGACCCGCTGAAGGAACTGGGTTGGAAGGGATGTTAAAGCCCATCCAGTGCCACCCCTGCCATGGGCAGGGACACCTTCCGCTGTCCCAGGCTGCTCCAAGCTCTGTCCAAGCTGGCCTGGGACCTTTCCAGGGATGGAAAAACCTGGGATAGTGGAAGATGTCCCTTGCCATGGCAGGGGATGGAATGAAGTGATCTTTAATCCAAACCCAAACCAGTCTGGGATTGCTTGATCCACCCTCCCCTGTTTTGTTGTTCCTTTGGTTCGTGCTGTGGGTGATGGACACTAAGGAACAGACTCATCCCAAGCCTGTTGCCAGGCTGGAACAGCTCCTGGAGGAGCTGCACTGCAGAGCCTGCTTGAAAAACAGACTGAACCTCGAGATCTGCAGCATTCCTTCAATCCCTGACCTGTCAGAGCCGTGACAAACGTCCCTCCGCAGTGACAAATTCCAGGAGAGGCTGGAGAGGGATCGGTGCTGATTTATCACACTGCACGCTGTCCTTTGCCAGCAGTGATGACTCTCTGCAGATGGAGAGGCGAGGAAAGGCTGGGATGGCTCCCGAGCTGTATCCAAGGAGGAAAAGGAGCCATTGTGCAAGCGCAGCTGCGTCGCTGGGCTCCTGCAAGGAGTGGGCAGTGGCCTCTGGCAAGGCCCGGAGTGGCTTGGCTGCTCCACGAGCTGTGGAAAACTGGGAGAGAAGCTTTGGGATGGAGGGGGAACGTAAGGGAGGAGCGGCTGTTGTGCACAGCCCCTACTCCTCGGGGTCTGCAGTGAAGCAACCAAGGGTGATAAAGCTGTGGAGCTGGCAGGGGGTGCTTTAATGGGGCTCTGCTCAAGCACTTACTCCTTTCAGGCTGTTCCCTTGCCTTAAGACTGGTTTTCATGTGTGGTTTTAGCAATTATTTATGACAAGCAGAGAACTCCTCACAGGCACCACTCAGGAACATCAAGGTCACTTCAGAAGGGTTGTGGATTTTCCCTGGAGACACGCGGAGGTTCTTTTGTAGGAATTCCATTTATTCGAGCAGAAAATGTGTCTAAGAATCATGGAATGGTTGGGGTTGGAAGGGATCTTAAGGATCATCCCATCCCACCCCTTCCATGGGCAGGGACACCTCCCACTGTCCCAGGCTGCTCCAAGCCCCAGTGTCCAACCTGGCCTTGGGCACTGCCAGGGATCCAGGGGCAGCCACAGCTGCTCTGGGCAGAGAAATTCTCAGATTCCGCTGAAATTATCCAGGATTTTCAGATCCATTCAGGCACTGGACATCCCTAAATCACCTGGAAAACGGACTCGTGTACCGGTATTCACCAAAATGATCTGGAGCATGTGTGGACTTAGGAATTCCATAACCAGACCCTCAGTGGTCTGTAGTGGTGCTACTGGAGGAGCCCAGATTCCCACTGAGTGGAGATGTGCCGATGAAGATCCTGTGATTTTTTTTTAACTTTTCCCATTGAGGGACAAGATTCCAAGCAGCTGGGGCTCATCCCCTGCTGTCAGTTCACGACTAAAACCTGGTTCTAAAACCTGCAGACTTAACTATTTTCCTTCTTTTCAGATCTTTTTCTCTGGAACCCGGAGGGGAAAAATCCAGCACACAAAGCAGGAGCTTCCTGTTGCGATGCCATGAATGCTCTATGGAGACGAGCCAGCTTTGCTCCCTGTGGATGCACAGCATTCCTGGAGGGACACTGAACATTTCACCTGGAGGAGCAGCTGGTTGGAGCCTCTCGGGGCCAGAAGTGAAGTGTGGCGTCCCTAAAATCCTTCCTTCATGGCAGCAAGGAGCTGAATTCCCAGCTGGATTCGCAACTTCTTCCCTGTTTGTCCTGCTCCGAAGGTAAATCCTGCCACCAGCACAGGGAACGAATCCAGCAGTGAAAGTTCGGTAGGAAAACAATGGGAGGAACTGAACGTTCTGCAAAAACAATGAGTGGGCTTTAAGGAAAGGGGTATTGGAGGGTGAAAATTCCTGTTAATGAGCAGCTCACCTCGGGAGGGTCCAACGCCCAGCAGAAATATGCAGGGATAAGTGGGAACAAGACCGTTCATGCAGAGAAAACAAAATGATCCTGTCCCAGGCTGCAATGACACCCCGAGAACTTTGGAGGTGAGGCAAAAATTTCCGCTGGAGAAGGTTTGGATGGGACCTCCAGCAAATGAACATTACAGGGAATCCAGATCCGAGCAGTGGGGCCATCACTGTGTTCAGTGAAGTGGTTGGGAAATGGTTTTATTTTGGGAAGGTTCTCCATGGAAAAGAGAGAGAAGCTCCTGAGAACCATCATTCCTACAGACACAACCCCAGGCACAACTCCCTGCTTCTCCTGAGGTTGGGAAACCACAGGATCTCCAAGGTAGGAAAAGACACTCATGGTCATCCAGTGACATGGATTAAAAGTGGGATGGGATGAGGGGAAGTGAGGGTGGTGAGAGGAGATCTACAGGTGTGAAGAAAGGGGATATAGAGAAGAGTGGGGAGCCAAGGGACTGAAGATCCCAGAGGAAAAAACACCCGAGGATTGAAGAGCTGGTGAGGGGAAATTATTCTGAAGGGAAAGAGAAACTGAAACATTGGAGAATGTTGGGAATCTGTGACAGCTTCCTATGATTGTCCTCTAAAAAAGGCAGGGCACTGGAGGATTTCTCTGCTTGATTTTTAGAGGAGACTCTGAATTTATTTCTCAGCACAAAGTCCAGAATTTCCTCCCCGTGCCAGCTGTGGGAACCACTCCATGGATTTCCTTCTGGTGTTGCCCACCCCTTTCTCTGGAATGAGGATCCCCAACTCTTTTACCAGAATTCCTTTGGGATCACCCCACAAATTTTCACCTTGTTGAGGCTCCGTCAGCTCCCTACACTGGGATTCCTTTGCCTGAACCCTATGGGATAAGGACCAGGCCCTTAAAGGAGAGAAAAAAAGATGTCTGTGCATTTTTGGGAGGGGGGCTGTCTGGTTTTGCTGCTGGTTTTGCATTTCCCCTCGAAGGCTTCAGGTTCGTGCCTGCCCCGGGGGGAGAGGCTTGAGATGAAACCTAAAATGTGCCTTTTCCAGTTCTATTGAAGAAAAAAAAAAAAAGAATAACATGGGGGAAATTTCTAGATTCCACCCAATCCATAATAAATTTGAAAAGTTAATTTGCTGCAGCTGCTTTCTAACTCCTCCTTAGGCCACAACTCCACATGATTACACAACCACAGCAACTTCTATGGCTCAGTGCAAACACTACCCTGGTTTTGTTGTTCTACAAAAACCAATATTTGGTTTAAATGTTCCCTTGGATTTTTAATCCACTTTGCTTGGGAATCTCACTCGCCACCAGGATTTTTAGAGCCTTCACTTGCTTTTGGGCCTCCTGTTTGCCACATTTCTGAGGGATTTGCTGCACATTGGGGCCGAATTATGAGTCCAGCAGGACCCGGGCAGGGATTGTCCCCCAGGGCAGGGATTGTCCCTCTGTGCCCCAGGGCTGTGTCCAGCTCTGGCTCCTGCAGGACAGACCTGGAGGGGCTGGAGCGTGTCCAGGGCAGGGCAGGGAGCTGGGGAAGGGGCTGGAGCCCCAGGAGGGGCTGAGGGAGCTGGGAAAGGGGCTGAGCCTGGAGAAAAGGAGGCTCAGGGGGGACCTTGTGGCTCTGCACAACTCTCACAGAATCCCTGGGTTGGAAGAGACCTTCAAGATCATCGAGTCCAACCCAGCCCCAACAACTCAACTAAACCCTGACACCGAATGCCACATCCAATCTTTCCTTAAACACATCCAGGGATGGTGACTCCACCACCTCCCTGGGAAAACCATTTCAGTATTTTATCACTCATTCCATAAAAATTTTTTTCCTAATATCCAACCGATATTTTCCCTTGGCACAGTTTGAGGCTGTGTCCCGTCATTCCGTCAGCTGCTGCCTGGAGAGAGAGACCAACCCCCACCTGAGCACGGCCACCTTTCAGGGGATTGTAGAGAGTGATCAGGTCACCCCTGAGTCTCCTTTTCTCCAGGATAAACACCCCCAGCTCCCTCAGCTCCTGACGGGAGGGGACAGCCCTGTTGGGCTCTGCTGCCAGGGAACAGGGACAGGAGGAGAGGGAACGGCCTCAGGCTGGGCCAGGGGAGGCTCAGCTTGGCCAGCAGCAGGAATTTCCCCATGGAAAGGGTGCTCAGGCCTTGGAAGTGCCCAGGGAGCTTTGGAGTGCCCATCCCTGGAGGTGTCACCTGGAGGTGGCACTCAGAGCTCTGGGCTGGGGACAAGGTGGGCACAGCTGGGACTGCCTGGGCTGGGAGGGCTTTTCCAGCCTCAGGGACCCTGAGATATTGGAAAAAAACTCCCCCAATTTCCATCTGCTGGGGTGTGAAACACCTCACTGGTGTCTCTATTTGGGGTCTCTCACGCCGGCCTAGGCTGAGACTGAGCTCAGAGCCCATTCCTGTCCCTGCTGTCCTTCCCCAATCCTGTGTCCAGGGTTGGACACAAACCCAGGCAGCCCCTGGCTGTGCTAAGAAAAGTTCTGCCTCTGCACGGAGCCAGCTTTGCCCGAGGACTCTGTCAGCCAAAATCACAAGGATATTTCTATTTAAATCCCATCCAGTGTGTGCACATTGGGAATATTTTTACCCTGGTAGCACACACGCCACTACCAATAAGGGGGGGATTGTTGTTGTGAGTTGGCTGTTAAAATCCTGCCTGGACTAAAAATTGCTGTAGAAGGTCTCAGCCTAGGAGGGATTTGTTTGTTTGAACAGGTTATTTAAGACAAGGAATGAAAATAATGAGTGGCTGTGGGCTCCTACCTTGCATTTTTGTGTTTAAAAAGGTCTCGCGTGGTATTTTCTGGTGATGGGATCCTGACGGAATTGGAGAGGGAATTTAAAATGTAGCAGGTAAATTCTGGGATTCAGGGGAAAAAAATCTGCAGGGTGAGAATAACTGCCCAGTAAGTCTGGAGTGTTTCCCAATGAGAATGTAACAGGAATATTCAAGGCCTGTCCGCAGAGGTGGAATAAACTGGAGTAGAAATGCTCAGTTTTGCATTTCTCTAGGGTTAGAGGGTTTCCTACTGAGCCTCTGGAAGAGCCTGAAGAGATGGAATCGTGCTCTTGAATCTTCTTCTTCCACAGTGGAAGTGATTGAGAGAGTGAGTGCCCGCCTGCTGAGCTTTATAGAGTGAACACACCAAAATTCACGTATTAACAACCGACCTGACATCCAGCTCTCTCCAGGAATTCCATAGGGCTGTGGCACCTGAGACGCATGGCCCAAAGATTTATTAAAAAAAACCCACCCCTGGATGTCAAAAACCAGGCTCTTAAACCCATGCTTGGCCAAACAAACAAACAAACAAACAAACAAACAAACAAACAAACAAACACCTGATTTGGAGCGCCAGCGGCCTGGCCCCAGGTCTGAGGGCTTTGGCTGACGTGACCCGTCCAAAGCCACACAGGAAATGTGCTGCAATTCCAGGAACAGAGCACGGATCCCGGGCTTTAACCACAGGCTGCCTCTGTTTTCATGGTCAGCCCTCCTTCCCACGAGGAGGCTGGAGCTGGGATCTGGCTGCAGCCGCAGCCAGAGGTGCCCGCTGGGAATGGAGCTGAGGATGTTCCTTGTTCTTGGGGTTTGGGAGTCGTGTGGAGACCCTGGGGCTCCTCAGGACACGCAGGGTCAGATGCCAGAGCTCCAGGACAGCGTATCCAGGAAAAAAGAAGGAAAATGGGTGGGTTGGTAGAGCTGCTGTAGGCACAGAGAGGTGTGACCAGAGCTTTAATTTGCTTAATGAGCTGCTTGTGCTGCTGAACAGAGCAGGACAGATCCCCTGCCCACGGGAGGATCGTGGGATCTTTAACTGGGTTAGGCTGGGAGGGACCTTGAAGCTTATGCATGGGCAGGATGGATTGTTCCAACCTGACCTTGGACACTTCCAGGGATGGGGAGTCCACAACCCCTCAGAGCAGCCTCACAGAATTCCTTCCCAATATCCCATCCAACCCTGCCTGGTCCAGGTGGAAGCCATTCCCTCTCATCCTGTTTCTGTCCAAGAGCTTGAATTGGTTCAGACACGATCATTGTGCAGGTGAGGAGGTGCTGAGGGAACAAAAAGCATCGAGGCGGAGTTTTCATAAGGAAACGTCGAGTTTCTCCTCAGGGTCTGTGCATTTGCCATGGTGCAGGGCCCACCAGTGAGTTCCAGATGACATCTGATGAAATTCCTGAGTCAAAACGATAACAAAAGGTCTGTGTGGAGTCAGAGGACCAGAACTAAAAACTCCCTGAACGTTGTACTCACACTCTCATTGCTAAACCAGCCCGGACAATTACAAATTATGAAGCAGAAAATGTTTGAATGTTCATTTCCAGATTTCTCCTGTCGAGGCAAACCACTCATTCCTCTTTGGCAGATGCCAAATGTGAGGATTTAAAGGAAATGTTCCTGGAGTTATCCGAGTATGAGGAGCGCTGGAGTGATTTTCTGAATTGTTCAGGTTGTTCTGTTCTAATCTGAAGAGATTTTCTTCTGTCTTAAAAGGAAATACCTGAACCTCTGGCCTAAGAGCAAACACAGAAGATTTCAGGCCGTGCAATGGGAAGAGGGGTAGGAATTGGGAATTGTCAGTGACAAGTGGGTTCTACTGGAAGTCCCAGCTTGGATTCAACAATAGGATTGGTATCTTGATCCTTGCAGTTAAGAAATGTGGATTTCCACATCGGCCCCATCTTGCATGAATTACTGCAGATCTGACAAATCTGAGTTATTGGGCTCCTCCTGGGAGGTTTTTCCGAGCCAATTGTAACAAGAGCTGATGGGAACCAGCTGCTCCAGCAGAATGAGGAACCAGATCCTTGGCATTTGATGAATTAATAAACCCAGGCACAATACAAATGTCAGCAACAGCCAGCAATCCTCCAGGAGAATGGGGAGCAAAAGGAAAAGAGCAGGAATCCAACGGCAGCGGCTGTTTGGCCAACAGGTAGGGGAGGGAACTATTTCTTCATGGCAAAAGCTTGGAAACCTTTCCCACGATTCCCCCCAAAAAAGGAGCTCCTTGCATCCAGATAATAACAGAAGTGCAGGGCTTGGATGAATTTCTGGCTGTTCATTTGAGGAGAAGCCAGGGAAAGAGAGAGAGGGATTGCACATCAGTTGTGTGGAAATGTAGGGACAGAGCCTGTGTGACTTGGGAGTGTGGCTGCAGCGACAGAAATCCTTTCACTGTCACACTCCCAACTCCAGAGGCAAGAGGAGGGACCTGAGTACAATAAAATATCTGGGAAAAGGGGGCAGAGGGGCTTTGTAACTACTGCAGCCCTTCATTGTGTCAGGGTTTTCCATTGGGATCAAGCAGAAGTTCCCATGGAGAAGGATCTCTGTACAGGTGACAAGCTGAGGAACTGAATCCCAGAATTATGGAATGGTTTGGGTTGTTAGGGATCTTAAAGCTCATCCCATTCCAACCCCCTGCCATGGGCAGAGACACCTTCCACTGTCCCAGGCTGCTCCAAGCCCCAGTGTCCAACCTGGCCTTGGGCACTGCCAGGGATCCCAGGGAATGATCAAGGCCAGCTTGGGTGGGGTTTGGAGCAGCCTGGGACAGTGGAAGGTGTCTCTGCCCATGGCAGGGGGTTGGAATGGGATGAGCTTTAAGATCCCTTCCAACCCAAACCATTCCAGGGTTCTGGGATTCTGCCTGAGCTGCTGCTATTTAGGAAATTGGTCTGGGAGCTGCTGTGAAATTCCCTGAAAAGGCAGCTCAATGTTCAGTGGTGGTGGAAAAGGGGAAAAAGCCAGGGAGCAATGATTAGGGCAGAACTAAACAAAATAAAAACGGATTTTGCCTCTGTTCAAACCCATTATGTGTAACCAGAAGGAAACAGAAGGGAGGGAAATAAAGCTGATGAGAAATGTAGAAGGGATTAATAGATTGGAAAAGAGGTGAATGGGAATATAAATCCATAAAGTGCTGAGGAATGAGGAACAGGGTAATAAAACTGGTAATAAAAGAACAAGAAGCTCTAATCAAAGAATCAGGCAGAGGTTCTAACACAGACCAAAGGAAGATCTCTTTAATTCCACTTGTATTTAAGTTGTGAAAGCCTCGATCCCGGCATACGGAGGAGGTCAAAGGTTTCAATCCGTTGGGAGACAGTTTGGACAAATCCAGGTAGGGCAGGTTTGTCTGGAGCTGATAAACTCTGGGAAATCCCAGAGTGCCAGGAATGCAGGAGGGCTGGGCTGTGTCCTGTGTCCTTCCGCTCTTCCCACGGGTGAACCACTGGATGCTCCATTCCACGAAAAATTCCATCCTGTTGGAATTCAGCTCCATGTAAGGAGAGATTTCAAAGGTGCTTTTCCTTCCCCAGCTCTCACAGACCTGTTGGACTTTCTCCATAAATTAAAGATCGGTACAACCGAAGCAGGAAATTCCTGACAGTTCCAGGAGCTGCAGCTTTTGTAATCTCCCCCCTCCTGGTGGAATTCCTGCCCCATGCCTCCTTCTGGGAAGGAACAGAATAATGTGGGCATCCCAAAAAGGGGCTGCCAGTCACAACCCACACCTCCAACTCCTTGAGTAGGGATTCTTTCTCAGGCTTGTCCTCCCGTTGTGGATTTGGTTTTCCATGTTCTGGAGAAGAGGATGTTCCAGGAGAACTCCTTGAGGCCTTCCAGTGCCTTAAGTGGGTTATGAAAAGGGGGGAGAGGTTTTTTATCCCTGCAAATAATGACAGGAGAAAGGGGAATGGTTTTAAATGGCCAGAGGGCAGGGCTGGATGGGATCTGGGGCAGGAATTGTTCCCTGGGAGGGTGGGCAGGCCCTGGAATAGAATTCCCAGTTTTGCTGTGGCTGCCCCTGGATCCCTGGCAGTGCCCAAGGCCAGGTTGGACACTGGGGCTTGGAGCAGCCTGGGACAGTGGGAGGTGTCCCTGCCATGGAAAGGGTGGGACAGGATGATCCTTCAGCTCCTTCCAACCCCAACCATTGTGGAATTCTACACTTCCATGGTTTGACTGATAATGTTGGAGAGTTCCTTCAAACAGAGGCTTTTCCAGGGAACACAAAGTTTTTTGCACAAATAGTTTTTTTTGGGGAAATGTGCCCTAAATTTTTCACTGGATGTCATGCAGTTACACCCTTTAAACTTCCCTGGAAAAGCTTTTCCTCACCAAATGGAGTTGCCCTGTTGTGATCCATTTGCTGGGATTTGGTCATGGCATTCCCAGTGTGGATTTATCCAGGATATCACACACGAGTTAACCCTGGAGCCTGACCTCAGTTAACAGCAAACGTTCCACTGAAATATCCACTGGAAGATTTTTTTTTCAACGGGAAAAAAATCCCAATAAATTCTCAGCTGGTCAAAATATGTTAAAAAAAAAAAAAAGCTGCATCAAGGTATTATTTGAAACCCTAAATATTCAGTTTTCATGGAGAAAGTCAATCAAGGATTTTCCAGGGGGAACTCTGCTGAGCTGGTTGGCTGCTTTACCATGGAATAGTCCAATATTGCAGGCCTTGAGCCTTTCCTAAAGTTATTTAAACAGATTAAAGTCAGATAAGGGAAGCTATTAATTTTTCAATCATATGATCTTATATTTATTATCATAATCAAATCCCGTTCCCACCCCCTCAGTTCCGTGAAATAAATGTGGATTCAGACTCTGCCTCCACTTCAAAAGAGAAATTAAATTACAGTAAGTTTGCTTTATATGGAATTGCTTCATCAGGAGGCAGAGTTCCTCTAATCATATTTAAATATAGACACTGAAAGCCAAACACTGACCGGGGGTTAAAGGAATATTATGGGTGATTTAATGGAAACCCATTTATAGAGCACAAAAAGAATTTTAAATCACGTTGGGGTAAATTGAGATGATCCCAAACGCAGCAATGAACTTTCCACAGCCACTGCTAGGTCTTGGAAATCAGATTATTTTAAATCATTATTTGGCTGGCTGTGGAAGTGTAAAAAAAAAAAAAAAGTGGTGAGAAAGGAGAGAGAAAATTGTGAATTTTGGCTCCATGGCAGCTGAGATTTCCACAAGGTAAATAAAAAGTGTGTTCATGGCTCCCAGGATTTTCTCTGCCTTTGCTCATCACCAGCACAGCTGGAATTGTGTGGCTGGGACAAGAGCAGCAGGAAAGGGGCTGGAGCCCCAGGAGAGGCTGAGGTGATGCCTTGGGAGGGCTGAGCTGGAACAGAGACTGGACAGAGCTAAGAGAATAACGTAGATATTTATTAAAAGGCCTTTAGGATACAGTTTGGGCAGGGCCTGGCCAGGGCTACACCCAAGGTGGACCCAAAATGGTCACAAAATGGTCACAAAATGGTCACAAAATGGCTGACTGGTCACAAGGTCTCACACTTTGATCAGGTTTGGTTCATTTCCATCTTGGGGTTGAATTGTCCCATTCCAGCTGCAGGTGATGCAGTCCCATCCTTCTTGTTCTCTCTCCTCAGCCCACCCTTGTTTGTGCTTTGGGGCCTGAACACTTGTCCCAGTTGTCCTTGGTGTGCAGCAGGAAAAGGATTTGTTTTGTGTCCCTGCTGTGTGCAGAGCTGAGTGACACTGACTGTGAGCTCAGAGCTGCAGCCCTGGNATCCCTGGAGGTGTCACCTGGAGGTGGCACTCAGAGCTCTGGGCTGGGGACAAGGTGGGCACAGCTGGGACTCCATGGCCTTGGATCTGTTTCCCACCCTCAGGGATTTTGGGATTCTGTGATTCCCAGTCACCAGCAGCCAGGCAAACAAACAAGGAAGGATTTTTGTTTCCATTGCAGATGGACAGAAGGAAATCCAGCTGCACTCAGCCTCCACAGCTGTTGGATCCAAGCCTTTCCCTGCTCCCAGAGCTCCGAGGTTTGGCTGGAGCTGGATCCCAGCGACGAAAGGGTTAACCCCACACCTGCGGGCAGCTCCTGAGGTGCTTTTCCCCTGAACACATAATTAGGCTGTGAGCTCATTTACAGCCCTTAATGAGGCCATTATGATGCCACCAGTCGATTTTGCCAGAGCTGGCAATCCCTAATGTGCTTCCTCTCCAGCAGCTCCCAGAGGAAGGGAGAAACCCAAACACCCATCCCCGCTAACAATGCCTTTATTTGCACAGGGGCCCCAAATTCCTTTCTTTATTCCCCCTCTTTCTGATGGGTTTTCCATAACAAGGAACACGCGGGGAGATCCCCGCAGCACAAACCCACTCTGCCTGTTCCATGCCTTTCATTTTCTCTCCGTCTTTTTTTGTTGTCTCCTTCAGCTCCTGGAAGGCCTCGGTTAGGTTCCTCCAGTGCTGGGGCACTGGTGACAGGATTTTTGTGGCTCCTGAAGCGGGATCGAAAGGAAAATCCCAGCTCGTGGAAGGGAGGGGCAAGGAGGACCCTGTAGGCAAGTGCAGACTGAAAGAGGAGGAGGCAACAAGTCCATCGTGGGCTGCTTTTAAAGCAGATCCTTTCTGTTCTCTGGATTTTTCTGGGGCACATCCTGCCCAGCAAGGGGGAAGAGGGATAACCTCAGAATTCCAGCAGAACCACCCAAAGTATCTCTTGGAATGGGTTTGGTCACTTAACTCAGTGGTGGGAACCCTCTGAAGATGCAGCTTCCCAGAGAAATGGGCACTGCAGGGTGGGGAAAAGGAGAATCCAAAATGGGGAATTGTCCCCGTTAATACCTGGGGATTGTGGGGAAAAGGAGAATCCAAAATGTGGAATTGTCCCTGTTAATACCTGGGGATTGTGGGGAAGAGGAGAATCCAAAATGGGGAATTGTCCCTGTTAATACCTGGGGATTGTGGGGAAAAGGAGAATCCAAAATGGGGAAGTGTCTCTGCTCCATCTCTGGGGATTGTGGGGAAAGGTAGAATCCAAAATGGGGAAGTGTCCCTGCTCCATCCCTGGGGATTGATGAGGAAAGGGAGAATCCAAAATGGGGAAATGTCCCTGCTCCATCTCTGGGAATTGATGAGGAAAGGGAGAATCCTAAATGGGGAAATGTCCCTGTTAATACCTGGGGATTGTGGGGAAAGGGGGAATCCAAAATTGGGAAATGTCCCTGCTCCATCCCTGGGGATTGTGGGGAAAGGGAGAATCCTAAATGGGGAAATGTCCCTGCTCCATCTCTGGGAATTGCGGAGAAAGGGAGAATCCTAAATGGGGAAATGTCCCTGCTCCATCCCTGGGGATTGTGGGGACAGGGGGAAGCCAGGCCAGAGAAATGTCCCTACTCCATCCCTGGGGATTGTGTGGCTCACAGGGCAAAACTCTGGTCACATCCAGCCCAGAGTGGCCCTGGCTGCTGTAGGGTCCCTCCTGCTGGCACCACCTCACCTGCAGAGGGACACTGGGATCTTTGGGATTTGTCCCTGAAAACAACTGGACTGGGACTCAGAGGAGCCCAGCAGGACATGAAGGATGTGCTCCCCCCTGGGACATTTGCCCTCCTTTGGGCTTGGAACTGTTCCCAGAGCCCCTGACCAGCACTGGAACTCCCCAAATCCCTCTGGAGATGCCTCCTGATCCTTCCTGAGAGCTGGGAATGCTGAATTTCTCACTTGTACCCAACGCATGAGCACTAAATCCATCCTTTGCACTCGGACAGGAGGGAGATCCAGGGCACAGCTTCCACGGAAAAGCAAAACACACCCAGGACCTCAACAAGGCCCTTTTGTGCTGCTCTGTTCCCTGACACCAAAATGAAGCAGCACCTTCTGGCTGTCCAGGCTGACATCCAGGCAGCTGGGAGCTCTCAGGAAAACCTGGAAGCTGCCAAGTCACCATTTCCAGGTGGGAAAGGGGCCATTCCCAGGGGGAAAAGGAGTGACAGATAAATAACCAAAATAACAGATGTGTGGCAGCCCTTCAGAGCAGGGAAACAGACTGCTGGGGAGGAACTTCAGCTGCAGCAGAACTGCTCCAGGAGAGCTGGAGAGGGATTTGGACAAGGGCTGGAGTGCCAGGACACAGGGAATGGCTTCCCAGTGCCAGAGGGCAGGGCTGGATGGGATCTGGGGCAGGAATTGTTCCCTGGCAGGGTGGGCAGGCCCTGGCACAGGGTGCCCCAGAGCAGCACGTTATTCCTAAACACTTCAAATACACTTTAAAAAATCTCCTATGGATTTATCCTGTCGTTTGGAGATATCCAATAGGCAAATTATCCTGTATTTTTCGATAGATTTATATCCTGTTTGTTTGGCATGACCTGAGTCCATGGAATAACCAAATTATTTCATTACTGCATCATCTGCAACGTTTCCGCTGCTGCATCTCCTGCCTTGGAGGCAGCTGGGTCTGTGTGACACTGGTGGCAGCACAAACTGGCCTTTGGAAAGATGGAACTTCTCTCCTCATCCTGCAAATCTGGCCAAGAAAACTCCACATTTAAAAGGAGCCAAAGCTGCTGCTTCAGGAATGACTGGAATGTCTCCTCCGTGCCCCTAATTCCTTTCACGTCCCTCAAGGTTATAATTTTTTAAATTAAAAAAAAAAAAAGAAAAAAAAAAGGCTCATCTCAAGAGTATCCTTGAAATGCCAGTTGTGAGTTGTGAATCCTGCCTGGAATCCCATTTTCTGGATGGTTTTTAATGGGGAGCTTTGTTTGGGAAGTTCCCCTACAGCAGGACCTGGCTGTGGTCCCCTGGTGCCACCCTTGGCTTGGTGGCTGCTCAGGAAAGGAGGGACCTTTCAGCCCTGCTGGACATCCCTTGGTCTCATCCTGCTGCTAAATCCCTCTGGAGAAGAAACCTCACCCTCTGGAAGCTGATCCTTCAGAAAATTCCAACCCTGGAAGTGCCAGGTGGGGTTTGGATATAGAAGGAAAGCAAAATGTCGTTTTCTGCCCCACAAATATCACCATAAACGTTGTCTCCTCCTTGTCCACAGGGCATGGAACAGCTGGGATTGTCTGGATCACAAAATCCAGTTAAAGCAGGCAGAGATGTTGGGCTGAGGGCTGCTGCTCCCGTTCCTGCCAGCACCACCCGCCTCCCTTCCTTGGAAAAGCCAAATCCCTTTTCCCCCCGGTGGGAGCAGCTCTGTGGAGCTCTCCAGTCGCAGCAGCTCCTCCCTGCTCAGGGCAGCCAACCCTGGAGGGTGGAAAAAGTCCTGCAGCACCATTCCAGCATCTCCCCGTCCCCACATCCCATGCTCCCCGCAAGCTGGAGCCGCTCGGAGCTTCCTGCTTGGAATTGGGAGCAAATATTGCCCTTGGTGTGCTCCCAGCAAAGACACCAGCAGCTCCAGGAGGGCTGGGCAACTTCTGCTGGATGTTCTTCCAAATGATCTGGGGGCACAGCCAGATCCTGCAGAAGAGGAGGGGAAAAAAACCCACTGGAATTGCAGCTGTGTGGATCCAGGAAGTTTCACTGGAAACATCTGGGTTTGAGCACCTCCAGGGCCACCTCTTCCCACCTGGGGGACACCCCAGCACCTGGAGGAGCCATTGTCAGCACACTGGAATTCCAGCAGCAGGTCTGTGGCCTGGTTCTGTGAAGCTCCAGGAGGTGTTTCCCAGCACTCTGAGCCCCATTTTCACCCTGGAAGAGTTTGGTGAGGGGATTGTCCTGCCCCAGCTGTGGGAAAAGGGAAAGGGTGGAGAGTAACAGCAAAGAGCAGATCCAGAACCATGGGTTGGGATGGAAAGGATCTGAATGATCACCCAGTGCCAGCCCTGCCATGGCAGGGACACCTCCCACTGTCCCAGGCTGCTCCAAGCCCCAGTGGCCAACCTGGCCTTGGGCACTGCCAGGGATCCAGGGGCAGCCACAGCAAATCTGGGAATTTTATTCCAGCCCCTCCCCACCCTGCCAGGGAACAATTCCTGCCCCAGATCCCATCCAGCCCTGCCCTGGCAGCTTGGGACACTCCATGGAGGACGTTTCCATCCTCTCTCTGTGGGAAGTGGCAACTGGAGCTGTAT
>VZDJ01005178.1:531289-547663 GCA_008694505.1 Cyanoderma ruficeps
AGGGTGGGCAGGCCCTGGCACAGGGTGCCCAGAGCAGCTGTGGCTGCCCCTGGATCCCTGGCAGTGCCCAAGGCCAGGTTGGACACTGGGGCTTGGAGCAGCCTGGGACAGTGGGAGGTGTCCCTGCCATGGCAGGAGTGGCACTGGGTGGGATTTAAGGTCCCTTCCAACCCAAACCATTCCATAATTCTGTGATTCTTTTCTTCCCTTTGAAAGCTGAATCCTCTGGCATTTCTTCCAGTGTTTCCCTGCTTGGAGGTCCAAGGTCAGCCTGGGGTTGGATTTTCCAGCCCTGATGGGGCATCCATAATTCTCATGTCACATTTCCAGGACAGTCACACATTCCATACCCCACTCCTGTGATACCAGGTTGCCTTGAGGTTTGGAGATGCCAGGCAAAGCTTCCCAGAATCCCTGCAGGCAGGAATTAAACACCTGAGGGCTGTCAAACAGACACAGATCAAATATCTCATCCCTAACAAATAAACAAATAATTGGAAAAAGAGGAAAAAGAAAGGAACTTTGCTGAGCCCCCTGGAATGTGAACCCCTATTCCCCACATTCAGTGACAGGAATTCTCTGTGCTGCCCAAAATTAGGGTTTTCCATGAAATCTCGTTGCTATTCAGAAATTTCCTTCCAAAATCCACATTGTCCTGGAGAGGTAAATCAGGAGCACCCAGGAGATGCTGCTTCAGGAAGGGTGAGCCTCAACTCCAGGGGAACGCTGGGATGGTTGGGTGGAATTCTTGCCGAAATGGACTGTGGGATCCAAAAATATCCCCAAAAATTCAAGCAAACCAGTGCCGTAACTGGGAATGAGGACATTGGGAATCCTTCTGAGGGAAAACCTGCTGTCCTAAGGAATGCTGCTGGTCCTTAGGGGAATTCACCAGCTGGGAAAGGCTTTCCTCCTTCCAAAGGCTGAGCTTTAGATCTGGAGTCCCCCTGGGCCACCCAGGTGCTTGTTCAGCCCCAGGGTTGGCACCATGGCCCAGCAATCCAGGGAAAACTGCGGGAAGGGAGCTCAGCCAATTGCCTCGGGGGGGTTATGTCCATGCCTTTCAGATGGACACACACACAAAAAAAAAAGCAAAAATAAAAACCTTGGCCCCTGCTTTGTGAGGAAAACAGCCTGGGAATATTTATTATTAAAAGGAGTGATGGAGCAGTTTCCATTCTTCCATTGTTTCTGCTTTTTTCTTTCTTTTCTCCTTGTAAAAACACCCGAATAAAAGCAATTTATTAAGAACTGGCGTCGCCTCAAAATAGTTCCTCTTAATGTGAATGCTCTTAGTGACGCCGTAAAATTTATTTACAGCTTCTCTTGTTGCTCGTTGTTTGGATGGACCATAGGACACCAATTTAAAAAAAAAAAAATCAAAGAATTATTTATGCTAAGCAGATGGAGCAGATGGATCATTGGTGATAAGCAGCAGCTGGGCCTGATAAGCTGCCTTTAACTCGGGGTTTTCTTCATGCCCACAGTCTTTTGGAGCGTTTTGTTTTTCTGTCACTCAGCTCTCTTGGTATTAAAGGGGTGTTAAATGTGGAAATCTAAGTCCACGTTACTGCAAGAGTGAAGAACAGAGGATGAGCATCACCCTCAGAGTGCTCCCTGAGCATCCTTGTGACTCCTGGTGCCTTTGCCACTTGGAAAGAAAAGCAAGGCTGAAAAATAAGATCCCCAGACCAAGAGGAGTTTAAAGCACAATGTGGAAAACCCCAACAGAGGGAGCAGAGGGTGGAAATCCTGCCTGGATTCACCTCCAGAGATGTCTCTCTGGGGTTGCCAAATGATGGAATCCTGGAATATCCTGAGTGGGAAGGAACCCACAGGGACCATCCAGTCCCCCCCTGTCCTGCCCAGAGCCCCCAACAATCCCCCCTGGGCATCCCTGGCAGCGCTGTCCAAAGGCTCCTGGAGCTCTGGCAGCCTCAGGGCCGTGCCCATTCCCTGGGGAGCCTGGGCAGTGCCCAGCACCCTCTGGGGGAAGCACCTTGCCCTAAAATCCCACCTCAATCCCTGCTGGAACAGCTCCAGCCCCTCCCTGGGTGCTGCATCCCCCGGGGAGCTCTGAGCTCAGGCTCCTCTGCTCCCACTCCTTGAGGATTTGTCCTTTCCCTGTTGGGAAAACCATCCCTGCTACACAACCCCCAAACTTTCTGGATACAGCTCCAGTTGCTACTTCCCACAGAGAGAGGATGGAAACGTCCTCCATGGAGTGTCCCAAGCTGCCAGGGCAGGGCTGGATGGGATCTGGGGCAGGAATTGTTCCCTGGCAGGGTGGGGAGGGGCTGGAATAAAATTCCCAGATTTGCTGTGGCTGCCCCTGGATCCCTGGCAGTGCCCAAGGCCAGGTTGGACACTGGGGCTTGGAGCAGCCTGGGACAGTGGGAGGTGTCCCTGCCATGGCAGGGGTGGGACTGGATGGGATTTAAGGTCCCTTCCAACCCAAACCATTCCATAATTCTGTGATTCTTTTCTTCCCTTTGAAAGCTGAATCCTCCGGCATTTTCCCCAGTGTTTCCTTTCCCCTGCCTGGAGGTCCACGACCTGCTAAGTCAGCCTGGGGTTGGATTTTCCAGCTCTCTGGGTGCTGTCCCGGTGCAGGCAGTGAAGGACACAGAATTCCCACTTACAGGTGTTCCGTGCTGGATCCATGATCCCTTCTCCCAGGAAGGAGCCAGGCCTGGCCTGTGGGTGGTCTGAGTCATGCATCCCTCTCCAGCCAAGGACATCAAAGCAGGACAGCAGGACACAGCTGGATGCTCCCTCCTGCCCGGGGCTCTCCTGCACAATCCCTTCCATTGATGTCGTTTGGGTTCTCGTCCTAGAAAGGATCCATTGAACTCCGAGGGGAGGAGGAGATGAATGGAAAGGGAGAAAACAAAACCGCCGCAATAAATTTGGTCACATTTTGTCCCAAGCAGAAAGCTGGGCCAGGTGCAGAGCCCTGATTAGGATCAAGTGTTGGGAATGGCTCCAAGGGCTTCAGCTGAGCTGAGTGCTGAGGCTTTGGGGGCCGTGGACAATGAGGGAACTCATTAATCCTCAGACCTTCACCTTCCTGGGGGCACATGAGTCATGGATTGGAGAAGGTCAGAGCCTTGGATTGGAACAGAAGGTTGAGATTATTCTGGGTTGAGCCCAGGTGTGGGCAGCAGGAAAGGGATTGGGATCAGGAAAGGGATTGGGATTGTGCCCCTGGACCCCACCAGGTGAGGCCCCACCTGCAGAGCTGCCCCAGCCCTGGGGCCCAGCACAGGGAGGACGTGGAGCTGCTGGAGAGAGCCCAGAGGAGGCTCCAGGATGAGCAGAGGGATGGAGCAGCTCTGCTGGGAGGAAAGGCTGGCACAGCTGGGATTGTTCAGCCTGGACAGGAGAAGCTTTGGGCTGAGCTCAGGGCGGCCTTGCAGGGCCTGAAGGAGCCCCAGGAAACCTGGAGAGAGACAATTCCCAAGCCTGCAGGGATGGGACACAGGGAATGGCTTCCCAGTGCCAGAAGGAAGGTTTATATTGGATGTTGAGCAGGAATTGTTCCCTGGCAGGGTGGGCAGGCCCTGGCCCAGGGTGCCCAGAGCAGCTGTGGCTGCCCCTGGATCCCTGGCAGTGCCCAAGGCCAGGTTGGACACTGGGGCTTGGAGCAGCCTGGGACAGTGGGAGGTGTCCCTGCCCATGGCAGGGGTGGCACTGGGTGGGCTTTAAGGTCCTTCCAGCCCAAACCAGTCTGGAATTCCCTGACATTTTGAGTCCTGTTTCAAAGCCCCGGGAGCAATGATCCCCAGAGAACCATCAGGGTCAAAGCTGGGCTTTCTGGAGAGCTCCAGCCATGTCAGATGAGGAAACCAGGAGTTGGTATCAGGCTTTTGAGGCAGAAACTGGTGAGAACAGGAATCCAGGTGTGTGCTGATATCCCTGACATGTGAGATGCACAAGAGGGTTTTGTTGGGAAAAACCAGGAGTGGAAAAAGAGCCCAGAACTGTGAGTTCCCAAATGTTTTTGTATCTCACCTACTGACAATTCCCAGCTTGTCCTCCCAACAGGACCGGCTGGGAATTGGTGTCAGGACAGTTCTTGGACAGAAAGAGCTGGGACAGTTCTTGGACAGGAAGAGCTGATGAATCTTATTAAAGACAATCAAAGGGGAAAAAAAAAAAGGACCAAATTATTCTAGGTCCACCCCTCAGGCAAATAAGGATTATCCAAAACAGCCTCCAAATTATCCATTGGATTTTCACCCACCTCTTCCACCCCTTTGGCGTGGGGGCACTGAAAGGATTTCACTGGTTTTTGTTAATTCAGTTGCAAGAAAATTCCCTATGAAGGGAAAAAAAAAGTGTCCAGATGAAAGCATTCAAGATATTTCCAGCTTCCTATTTTCTTGGAAAAACCTGGGAGAGGGAAAATGGACACCAAGACTCCTGAGTTGGATCTTCTTTCCTGAGGTTCTTTTCCTCAATCCTTTTTTTTGGGAGTCATCTCCATCCCGTTTGGGAGAGGAATTCAAACCAGAGGCTTTCCCAGAATATCCACATTTATGGAAGCTTCCTTTCCCTGAAGGAGAAGGAATCAAAACCTCAGGGATTGATTTAGAACTTTATGGAGCTGAACTAGAAATGAAAAAAAAAGAAAAAAAAGGTTTTGTGTGGCCATAAACGGAAAAAAAGAGTTTGCCTTAAAAAATCCAATGGGTTCCTTAACTTTTTTTGGAGTCAAAACACTCTGAATGAACCTTTGGGATTGCAAGGACCAGTTGATGAATGAATGGAGAATTATATCCAGATATTTCTTCAGCAAGAAACGTCAGGTGGGCAAATCCTCCATGTCCAACACATTAATCCATAAAATTCCTGCGCAAATATTCTCTCAAATACTTGTTCCTGCTGGGGGAAAAAAAAAAACAAACCAACACAAAAAAAGAAAAAAAAGAAGGATAAAACCTTCAGGCACAGGGTGGGATTTTGGGTTGGAGTTTTGGGCTGGATGATCCTCTTGGTCCTTCCAGCTCCGGATATTCCATAATTCTATTCCCCAGCATCTTTTGCCTGGTGTATATTCTGTTCACGTGGATTTTTATATCAGGAAAATAATATTTGAAATTTCGTTTCAAGTTCTTTTTTTTTTTTTTTTTTTCCTCATGGCCTCAGCAAAAAACCTGGAGGAGGAACCAACGATTCCCAACTTTTATTTTAAACACGTTTGATTTTTAGGGTGGGGAAACCCTTCAGAAAAATATTCACGTGAAGACATTCACTCATTCACTCCCCATGGTTTGGTTTTTATTTTTAAATAGGGAAAGTATCTTATCCCACATGATTTTAGGAATAAATAGAGATACCAGCAGCACTTCCCAACCCTCTGGAGATTCCTTTATTCTGCCTGGATATGAACTGGGAAACGGGGCCTCTCCAACCATTTTCCAAGTGGTTTCGCTGCCTTTGGATGCCATGAAGAGGCAAAGATCATCCTTCGTGTTATCCTTGACTCCTCCGTTTGGGTTGGAGCCCCTTTCCTTGGAAACCTGTTTTTGTGGAAGAGTCTCCCTCTCCCATGAGGACAAAGAGTTCGTTGGGATCAGCGAACAGAGGGTCTGTTCTCCGTGGGTTCCGTGGCCACTTCTGCGTTTTCCCAGTGCTCCTTCACTCCCAGGTGATTTTATAAATTCCAGGCTGGGAAAAACCAGAGCCTGGGGCAATTTCAGTTCCCAAGGAGCTGCCAATTCCTTTCGTAATTCCTTTGGGATTTCAAAACCGGCAGCGCGGAATTGCACGGGGCTGGAATTCTGGAACCCGGGAAAGGTTTGGAGATGGAGCCAACCCAAATTCCCCGGGTTTGAGGGTGAACAGCATTCCCTGAAGAGCAGAACCAATTCCCCCTTTACCCGGAAAGCCTCTTGGAAAGCAATGAACAAAAAACCAGGAAAAAAAACAGGAAAAAAATCCACTTGTTGTTCTTCTGGGTTTTCTTTTGGAAACCACAAGCCCTTGGATCTGCCCTCATGGAGGGCATCAATTTCCTGGCTTTAACCAAGTTAAAATTGGCCTTTGAATTGTTGAATTTTTACCCCAAATCCTGTACTTGGATGTGCTGAGCCACCACTTGATTTATAAATAAATATTTATAACGTATTGATTTATTTTGAATGATAATGTATTTAATTAATGCAGACGATAATATAAATTATAAATATATTGATAAAATTTGAATGATAATTCCAATATTTTTAATGACAATATTTGTATTTTGAATGCTAATATCTTGAAAAATATAGATTATGATATACCTTATAAATATATTTATAAGATACATAAACTCCTCCTCCTCTTTTCTTCCTTGGTTCCTCAACACTGGGGAGAGTCACTAGAGCAGCCATTGGAGAAATGACTGGAATATTGTCAGGATATGGCCATGGATGCAGAGCTCAGCTTGCAGAAGTTAATCAACAGGTTGATAATCATCTGTTAAATACATTGAGTTCCTCATATCAAAAGAGCTGGGAAAACGCATGGAATTCTCCTTTTTTCCCCCAGATCCTGCCATCGCTGCTGTTTTCCATGAGGGAGGAAAATGTGCTTGGATTCAAGTGGATTTGCCAGGACAGAAACAGACAGAAACAATTTCAGGATCTGCCCAGACACATTTTGTCCTTAGGACAGAGAGCTCATGTAAATGAATCTCACCACTAATTAGCTTTGTTTCAGACACATCCATGGAATTATGGAATCCCAGAAGGGTTTGAGCTGGGAGAGACCTTAAAGCTCATCCCATGCCATGGGCAGGGACACCTCCCACTGTCCCAGGCTGTTCCAGGCCCCAGTGTCCAACCTGGCCTTGAGCACTGCCAGGGATCCAGGGGCAGCCACAGCAAATCTGGGAATTCCATCCCAGCCCCTTCTCACCCTCCCAGGGAGGAATTCCTTCCCAATATCCCACCTAACCCAACTTTCTTCCAGTTAAAACCATTCCCCCTTGTCCTGTAAATGGCTCTCTAGACTCGACCTGCAGCTGATGGTGCTTCTCCTCCTGAATGTTTTCCTGGGCTCCGGATGATCTCAGGGATCAGGAGTTCTTCCCAGCTGGATCTTCACTTTCTTCCAGTCTGGATCTAATCCCTGCCACAGTAATCAAACTGATATTTGAGATCAGAATCCCTAATTCTAAAATCTTGATTTCTAAGAGCTGCCTCTTCATCACTTGGAGGGCTGGGCCACTCAGATGCTTTTCCCTGTCCCGTCCTGACTGATGGGGAAATATGGAACTTCCTTGTCTTACAACATATTCCATTTCCATTGGAATAATTTGGACCGTTCAGTTGGAACAAAGCTTTTTGCTTTGTTTTTAAAGTGCCCAACTCTTGGAATTCCAGTAATACAAAAGCTACTTCAATAGACTGAAATAAATAATAATTTAGTGAATAAACACTGGGATAATTCCAATAATATTGGAACACCTGGTATTGGAAAAGCACAGCCCTTGGAAGTCGCAGAAATTCCTTCTTCCAGAGGCTGATGGATGGTTTCCATGCCTGAGTTTTCCAGCAGATCCTGCACAGAAGGAACAGAAATTCCTCCCTCTGGGGGGCGACTCATGGTTTAAAAGGCTCCATCCCAAGTCCCTTTGTCCTTCTGGCCCTCGGAGTGACTCACAAATTTATCACCTCCAACAGTCCAGTGCATCCAATCTTGCAAATGGAGGGATTAGGAAAGCCACCCAGCTCATCTGTGCACAAAATTCCCAAGTCCCAATAATTTTGGAGAGTCTAACACTGCCAGAGCTCCTGACAGCAGAACTACAGCCAGTTTTCCTTTATTTCCCCCCATTTATCCCCTTTTTTTAATGCCTTTGATGAACTCTAAATGATGGAGAGGCCCAAATTTGGGCTGGTGGCAGCTGAGCATTTTAACACCCCTGGAATTCTCAGGATGGATCTCATTAACAAAGGTCTAAAATAAGCACAGGAATTTCAGCAGGGGAATAAAGAGCTCAGCTTATTCCCGCTCCATAACAAAGACAAGAGCAGACCTTTCCTTCCCAGGAGAGATTTTTTTTTTTTAGCAGGATGATTCCCTAGGGATGAACTTCAGGAGAGGTGTCCCAGTGTTTGTCACCCTCTGTGCTATGGCAGAGTGGGAGAGAGGGACAGATTCCTGCTGCTTTCGGGAGGTTTTGTCACTGCTCAGTTATTTCCTGCTCATTTCCGGAACGTCCAGCTGGATCCCAATCCCACCCACAACGTTGGGAATGCAGGATATCAACCAATATCTCCTTGGAGGTGAAGTCCTCGGAGCTTCAGGCTTTTGTGGGGAAGGAGTAGCACTTTTGCCAAGATAACCTGATCTTCTTTTGTTTTAACTCTTCCTCTCCTGGAGTCCGTTGGCACAGTTTGGGAAATCGGGATGGGCATCCTGGAGGTTGGACATGATTCCCATGGGATCAGAGTTATCTCCAGGCTTTGGGAAAGATCTGGTGCTCTCCTAAGGTTGTGAACAATCCTCGTGGCTGAAAGGTTCATGAACTGCCCAGAATTTTCTGGGACAAAATGGGTTATTCCAGGAATTCCCACCGGCTCTTTGTCCTGGTTTAGGGAACTTTTTCCTCATCCCAAGGATCCAAAAGATGCTCCTGAGACACCTGAAAGGGCAAGAAAAATCTGATTTTATAATACTTTTAATGTTTAATAATATTATTCTCACTGAAAAAGTACTTAAAAATAGGGAAAACAACCCCTTGAGAATTGCAAGGAAATAAAGAACAACCTGGAATGGGCATCCTTGAAGATTAGGAGTAGGGTAGAGCATCCCTTAAAACGTGGATTCCAGGGGGAAAACTTTCTGTGTCATCTCTTTCCTGGAGGGAAAATGTGGGATCTGATTCCAGGTGGGACAGTATAACAACAACAACATTATCAACAACAAGAACAAGAACAACAACAACAATAATAAAAGAAGCTGTGTCTGTCTTCCCTCTATGGATTAATAATTTGATTTATGGCTGTTTCTAAAAATAAAGGAAGTACCCAAACGTGCGAGTGGCTTTTAAAATCATGTGGAAATTTGAAGGCAATCATGTGGAACTTTAATTAGTTTTTAGGGTGTTGAATTCCTGTGGAATTATTACTAAATTATTACGAAATATTACTAATTATTACTAAGTAGTTCTCAGCCAGGATGGTTCTTTACTTTTTTTTTACCACATTTAGATGCATAAAAGGATGGAAAACCATCATTTGATGATGACATGGAAAATAAAATATATTTCCTGTGAGTTTAAAGAGAGAATGTTGGGATGACTGGGAATATTAGGCTGGAATAAAGGGGATTTTTCCTTAATTTTTCCTTGATTCTTCAGGACTCTGCAGTGCCTCATCCCCTGGGATGACCAGCAGGAATGGCAGCAAATTCCTGACACTCCAGTTATCCAGCAGGTCCTATCAAATCCTCCTATCACTTCCACTCCAGCTGAAATAGGAACTTTTTCCTGTATTTATTTGCAGCAAACCCAAACACCGAGGCTGGAAAACCCCAGAGGCCACGGGAGACGTTGGGTTTGATCCCAAGGGAAACAACTCCATTTTATTTGAAATTAAATCCAGGCTCACTCAGAGCTGTTTGTTACTGAGAAATGCAAAAATGGGAATGTTTCACTTTAGGGCAGTCAAAATATTTCTGTTTTTTACCCCCTCTTTAAAATCTTGTTTGGGGTTTGTTTGTGTTTTTGGCTGAAGGAATTGGGTGAGTTTGACACGACACTTCATGAAGGCTGTGGGAAGGAAAATAGAAAGAAAAAGAGGGCCTGAGAATGATCCAGGGCTTGGCAAATCTCTTGGAATGACAGGGAAGATTGATAGGCAATAGGAAATAACCCAGACTTCCCAGGTTTGGGAATATTTTTAAGCATCTCCCAGTGTCCAGCACACAATCATTCCCAAAATCTCATCCCTGACTGGGTGAACAGGATCCTAAATCACCTCCTTCCCTTAGTGATGGAGTAAATTCACTTTCCTTCTCCCAGAGCCCTGGAATCAAGGGATGAAAGGGATGGACTTGTCATTAAATTTGTTTTTTGCTGGAAAAAGAAAGTGGGGAGGGATGGAAAGCCAGTGTGTGTGTGTGTGTGTGAGTGTGTGTNATTATAATAAAATTACAAAAAAATATTATAAATATATGATGAAATAGATGATTAAAGTTCTATAAATTACGTTTTTTAAAAAATGAGGAAAATGGAATGAGAAGAGGCCCCACAAAAATCAGGAGGTGACAGAAAAGATGAGGGGACAAGAAGCAGAAGTTGTCACCTGAAAACCACGTCCATGCCCTGGGTAGGCCACAAATTTCTGCCTGCAGGGAAGGATTTCCTCCCTCACACCTCAGCCCTGCTTTAGCCAGGAGTTTTGAATTCCTCTCTCCCTGGAGAATTCAACGTTCCAGTGGTGGGAGGTGGCACTTCCCAAAAAATTAATTTGAGGTTTGCAGGAGCTCCTTGAGGTTCAGGTGTCCCCTCACAGCCGGACTCCATTTTGTGAAGTCTCCCTCCAGTAAAACCTGGAGCTCTCAGTGGAGCTAAATCCCTTTTCCAAGCTGTTTTTAAGGAAATTTGGGAATGAAAACATTTGAAAAATCCCAAAGTGTTTTTTTTTATTTTAAGGTCACTTAACAAGGATCAGGGGGTGTCAGGAGCAGAGCAAGGCCTTGGGGAGGCACAGGAGGTTGTGGTGCCTCAGAACTTGGGCACTTCACTAATTTAGTGTACAAACTTCTCCTTGTCACCTCGGGGAATTTACTGTCACATCCACACACTGCCCTGCTGGATCTCCTCAGGAATTTCTCCTAAATTCCCCAAAAACCTCTGGATCCCCCCGAATGGGAATCACCCCAAAACTTGATTTCTGATTCCCATGCTCAGGGCCTGTCCCGGCGTTGCCTGAAGCTGCTGCACCCTCATCTCTCATGAGGGGGAAGGTGCAGAACTTCCACGGAAAATGATCCTTCTTCCCTTTGGAAGTGCCCTTGAGACAAGGGGTTAGAAATTAGAGGGTGATTGATTAAGAATAGATTACCCTGGCCCCAGCTGCAGCTCTGGGATGGATTTCCAGGACACTGCTGGGAATGCTGGTGGAGCTGCAGCCAGGCCCACTTGCAGTGCTGGGGGTGTTCTGTCGGCTTCTCTGCCAGAACAATTCCATCTATTCCTTCCCTCCAAAGTCCTCTGCTTTCCAGGAATTGTAAATCCAGTTTAAAGTTTTCCTAGATTTCTTTTCCCCTTCCACCCAAGGGATTGTTTTGGCCATTTGAGCGACCACAAAGAACGAATCAGTGACAGGAAAAGGGGGATTTCTGCCTCCCACAGGAATCATTGGTATAATGGATGGAAAAACCGAGGTTATTCATGGATAAAAGCTTTATTTGGCACTGGTGCTTTGGGCTTCCCAGGAAGATCCTCCAGCCCAGACTGTGAACACCAGAAATGGGAGTTTGGGTGAACCAAACCTCACCTTTTCAAGTCTGTCCTTCACTAAAGGAATCATGGAATGTTTGGGTTGGAAAAGACTTAAAGACCATTTAATCCAACATGGGCAGGAATATTTCTGTGGCACCTTCCCTCTCCCAGGAAAAAGAGTGGCCAGCAGGTAGGGAAGGAGTTTAAAATAAACTTTAGAGCCGGAAAGCTCTTCCTTCCCCTTATCCATCATGGAATAAAGATGAATAAAATGTAGCCTCGATGTTCCTAAAGCCAGGCCCAAATCCAAACATTTCGTTCCTGTGCAAATCCCCCCACCCAACATTAACATCAAATGCACAGATTCTGTTCTCCATTTCTTTTTTTGCTGCAGAGAAGCCTGAGGTAACCGTCCAGATGGGAAATTATTCCAAGTTTGGCACCAAAGGCTGCTCTGGTATCCCAATAAACCATTTGTCCTGGTTATTTCTTGGATCATTTCTGTCCAGCTCTGAGGCCAAATTCTGCTCAGAGCTAGACAAAAGTGACCCCGTGAAGGCACAGGAAGGAGCAGGATCTCACCCTGGATCACCTCCAAAAACATTTGAAAACACCTTGGAGTTAATTTTGTACACACTTGCTCAGGGTCTGGATGTTCTGGATGGGAAATAGATGGAAGCTTTTGATTGGAAAGATGGAAACAGTTTTAATTGGCACAATCAGAATTAAAACCCAACCAAACACAAAAACCCAAACCAAAGAAACAAACACAAATAAACATGTCCCCCCTCCCACCAAAAATCCCCCACAAAACCTCCCATAAAACAATCCCCCCACACCAGAAAAAAAAAAGGGGAAAAATGACATTTGATTTTCCAAGGATTTTGATCACTGGATTTCCCCCAGTAATTGGAATTTTTCTTCCCAGGCAATGAAAAGGTTTTGGGAGTTTGCACATGGCAGCACAGCCCCACGTCCTTGAGTGCCAGGTATTCCACAGAATCCCAGAATCAGATGGGATCCCACAAGAATTATCCAATCCAGCTCCTGGCCCTGAGTCTGGGATGAGTCCAGGAATAATCACAAGAACTGGGATAGGCTTGGGAGGCTGCTGAGCCTGGAGCTGAGGTTGTGGATCTTGGATAAGGTGTGGGAGGGAGCGTGGAGAGGATGGATGTTCCACTATAAATCCCACCTCTGTAAATCCCAGCTCTGTAAATCCCCACACTAAATCCCAACTCTGTAAATCCCCACACTGCAAATCCCAGCTCTGTAAATCCCAGCTCTGTAAATCCCACCTCTGTAAATCCCCACACTAAATCCCAGGTCTGTAAATCTGCACACTGCAAATCCCAGCTCTGTAAATCCCAGCTCTGTAAATCCCCACACTGCAAATCCTAACTCTTTGAATCCAAGCTCTATAAATCCCAGCTCTATAAATCCCAACTCTGCGAATCTCAACTCTGTGAATCCCAACTCTGTAAATCCCAGCTCTGTAAATCCCCACATTAAATCCCAGCTCTATAAATCCCCACGCTGCAAATCCCGACTCCATAAATCCCAGCTCTGCAAATCCCAACTCTGTATATCCCAGATCTGCAAATCCTAACTCTCCAACCTCTGTTCTTTAAAGAGGAACCCCATGGAGGAAGAGCTTGGAGAACATTTGGGAAAACTGACAGGGATGAATCCCCATGGTGGAAGGAGGAGGGGGTGTGAGTGAGGAGGGAATTGGGATTGGAGGGAGGGATTTTGTGGAGTGTCCCTGCCCATGCAAGGAGGTGAGAAGGGATGATCCATGAGCCCAAATCATTCAGTGATCCTGGAAAAAACTGGCCCAACCGCATCATCCCTGGGAGCTTCCAAAGCAAAATGTGCAGGGAAAACACTGAATTAATCAGGGTTCATCCAGCTGATCCCACATGGAATAAAATACAAGAGCAAACTGTTCCCTGCTGGATTTTCTCTCCTTGAAATCCAGGGTGGAAAGCAGCAGATAACACTTTCATCTGGTGGCTGGACACATCTCAAGGAAAGAGAATTCCTTGGTGTTTGAAAATTTGAAAAGCTGACTTCAGGGGAAGAGGGAGCAAAGAATTCTAGAAGAAGGAACTCCATGGAAACTGATGTCAAATCTTTGCCTTTAGTTATGACATGAGGAAATCTTGGAGAGACCAAGCCTAGGGAAAAAATAATCAACATAGAGGAAAAAAGGGAATCAGTTGGAAGCAGATTCAGGAACTGAGGGGGAAAATGGAGCAAAATATAAAAAGGGAAAGAACTGCAAGAGGAAAAGGAAGGGATATGGATGAACCATGAACAGATGTGAGGGATGAATTGCTGGACAATGCCCAGAAACATCTGAGACCTGGGAAAAGAGGCAGAGAAAGGAAGGGAAAGAAGCCAAAAATCACAAAAGCACTATCTTTATCTCCTCAGGATTTGTTTGTAGCTGTCCTGTGAACCTGACTTTGCTTTCCAGAACCACTCAGGAATTTTGTTGGAAGCTGCGACCTCCTGTGAACAAATTTCATGTTCAGGAGGTTCTCCTGTTGTTCATCCTACTCCAGCAACTCCTGTAGTGGTGTTGATGCCTTCAGTTTTATCTTTGCTGTGTTTCAGGTTCTGAGCTGCCCAGGGCTGCAGCTCTGAGCTCACAGTCAGTGTCACTCAGCTCTGCACACAGCAGGGACACAAAACAAATCCTTTTCCTGCTGCACACCAAGGACAGCTGGGACAAGTGTTCAGGCCCCAAAGCACAAACAAGGGTGGGCTGAGGAGAGAGAACAAGAAGGATGGGACTGCATCACCTGCAGCTGGAATGGGACAATTCAACCCCAAGATGGAAATGGACCAAAACTTATAAAAGTGTGAGACCTTGTGACCGGGCGGCCATTTTGTGACCATTTTGGGTCCATTTTGGGTCCACCTTGGGTGTAGCCCTGGCCAGGCTCTTGTCCTGCCCAAGGTGTGTCCTCAAGGCTTTTCAGTAAATACCTGCTTTATTCTCTTAGCTCTGTCCAGTCTCTGCTCCAGGTCAGCCTTCCCAAGGGATCAGTGTCCCCACTCTGTCAGGGCTGGTCCATGGAGATTTTCCCTCTCCTGTGGGAGCCCTCTGGGAGAAATCCAAAGCAGCTCCACTCCTCACTAACAATGAAATGTGGGCAGCAGGCACAGAACCAGCTCCTCTCTGGATCCAGGTTTATGTCCTGCATTCCTCATCCTCTTTACATATATTCCTCAGACAAGGAACATCTCCTGGGACTATGCAGCTGCAGCTGGAGAAACATCTTGACACACAAAGGAACTTGTTTATTTTCACTTTGAATTCTGCCCCGTTTGTGCCTTTGTGAAGTAATTCCTCATCCCAATTATTCCAGAGGGTGGAAAATCTTTGTTCCTTTTGAGGATTTTCCTCGGGCTGGGAGATATTTTATTCTCTGTAGCTGAAATCCACCCAAACACACACCCACCCACCATAATTTGGGATTTAATCATCATTGGAACAATGGAATCACTGAATGGGGTGGGAGGGATGTTAAGGATCATCCCATTCCACCCCTGCCATGGCCAGGGACACCTCCCACTGTCCCAGGCTGTGGACACTGTCCCCAATGTCCAACCTGGCCTTGGGCACTGCCAGGGATCCAGGGGCAGCCACAGCAAGTCTGGGGATCCTGTTAGTTCCCCTAAAACCCACTTTAAACAGGTCCACCTTTGCTTTCCACCAGTTTTTTAGGCCTTTCCTTCCGTGAGGCCTCAGCTCCCTCAGAGGTGATGAAACACTTGACAAATTAATAATCAATCTTTTGAAGAGCTCTCAGCTCCAGCTGCTGGGGCTCTTCACTTCTTTGCCAGAAGTGTTTATGGGATAATATTTGTGGGATTAAAAAAGTACAGCCTGAAAACCTGGGCAAAAAAAAACTTCCAGAAATGTCTGACCTTGGATCTCCAGGGAGTCCCTGTGAGATTCCTGTGCCCCCCTTTGTAGAGGGTTTGTCCTGGAGCATCAACAGCTGTGTGAAACAAATCGATGAGGAGCAGAATCCTTGTCTGTCCAAGTGCACCTGGAATACTTCAGAGACTTCCTGGGATTCATTAGTCCGGGTGTTAATGAGGTTTTGCTTGCACTGCCCGTTCAAGACACAATTACAGCTGTGCTTGTGAAGGAGGGGTGAAACTGAGTCTGTTATTTTGTGGAAAAAAGAAGGATCCTGGTTTAATTCCTCCTGGTTTTTCCTCCAGGCACTTAAAAACCCCTTCCTCCTCTTCCAAGGACTTTCCTGACACTCTGGAAGAGATTTTTCATGGAATCTTGGACTGGTTGGGGATGGAAGGGATTTTATGGATCATCCCATTCCCTGCCATGGCAGGGACACCTCCCACTGTCCCAGGCTGCTCCAAGCCCCAGTGTCCAACCTGGCCTTGGGCACTGCCAGGGATCCAGGGGCAGCCACAGCAAATCTGGGAATTCTATTCCAGGGCCTGCCCACCCTGCCAGGGAACAATTCCTGCCCCAGATCCCATCCAGCCCTGCCCTCTGGCCCTGGGAAGCCATTCCCTGGGGCCTGTGATACCTTGAGAAGGCTGAGTTGGAACAGAGACTGGACAGAGCTAAGAGAATAAAGGAGATATTTATTGAAAGGTTTTTAAGGATACAACTTGGGCATGACAAGAGCCTGGCCAGGGCTACACCCAAGGTGGACCCAAAATGGACCCAAAATGGTCACAAAATGGTCACAAAATGGACACAAAATGGCCGCCCGGTCACGAGGTCTCACACTTTGATAAGTTTTGGCCCATTTCCATCTTGGGGTTGAATTGTCCCATTCCAGCTGCAGGTGATGCAGTCCCATCCTTCTTGTTCTCTCTCCTCAGCCCACCCTTGTTTGTGCTTTGGGGCCTGAACACTTGTCCCAGTTGTCCTTGGTGTG
>VZDJ01005178.1:549386-588263 GCA_008694505.1 Cyanoderma ruficeps
AAATAAAATAAGAAAATAAATAGACCAGGCTTAATTCCAATATCCTCAGAGCTAAAAAGTCCTTAATTAAGCCAGGACTGAGTTGAAGCACCTGGAACTGAGGCTGTGCTTATGCCAACAATGGAAATCTCCTGCAGGGATGTTTGGGAATCTCCTCCAGGGGTGTTTGGAAATGTCCTCGAGATGGTTGGGAATCTCCTCAAGAGGTGGTTGGGAATGTCCTCAAGGGGTGTTTGGGAATCTCCTCAAGGAATATTTGGGAATCTCCTCCAGGGATATTTGGAAATTTTGTCAAGGAATGTTTGGGAATCTCCTCCAGGGATGTTTGGGAATCTCAAGTGGTGATTGGGAATCTCCTCCAGGGATGTTTGGGAATCTCAAGTGGTGATTGGGAATCTCCTCAAGAGGTGGTAGAGAATCTTCTCAAGTGGTGATTGGGAATCTCCTCCAGGGATGTTTGGGAATCTCCTCAAGGAATGTTTGGAAGTCTCCTTAAGACGTGGTTGGGAATCTCCTTGAGTGATGTTTGGGAATCTCCTCAAGGAATGTTTGGGAATCTCCTCCAGGGATTTTTGGAAGTCTCCTCAAGATAGGTTGGGAATCTCCTCAAGTGCTGGTTAGGAATCTCCTCCAGGGATGTTTGGGAATCTCAAGTGGTGATTGGGAATCTCCTCAAGGGACAGTTGGGAATCTCCTCCAGGGCTGGTTGGGAATCTCCTCAAGGAATGTTTATCCCAGTGGGAGTTTCTAAGTGTGGGGAGCTCCTCAGAACAGGTGAACACAGAGGAAACTTTGGACGAGCCCAGGAGAGGTTTGGCAGCTGCTTTGGAACAACAAATCCAACTTTTAATATTCCCTCAGCACAACCTGGAGCTCCTTTGAGTTATTCCAGTGACCACTTGGGATTTCTAGGAATCATGAACTCTTGGAACAAGAGGCCCCTTGTTATGTTTGATGAGGGGTCTGTTATCAATATTGGGATGTTGTTCCTGACTGGGAGAGGAGAAATTCAGCACAAAATCCCAGGATGAGATCAGGAGAGCCCTTCATTCCCTTCATTCCCTTCATTCCCTTCATTCCCTTCATTCCCTTCATTCCCTTCATTCCCTTCATTCCCTTCATTCCCTTCACTCCCTTCACTCCCTTCACTCTCTTTATTCCTTTTATTCCCTTCATTCCCATGGATACAGTTGCTGGTTTAGCTCCCAGGCCTCTTTTTCCTTGGATCGTCAGGAACTGCGGATGCTCAGCTGCAGTTTTATGAAACTAAAAGTGATTTTTTTTATTATTATTTTTTTTTTAGCGATGTTGCAATTTCCCCCCATGGACAAATGCACCAAAGAATTATTTCCTGGTGGGACAGGATAATTCCATTTAGGAACTGTGTTCCAGAGGAGAAGTTGAGCCCAGAGTTTTAAACGAGGCAGTTGGACTGGTAAAATTACAAAATTTGAGATAAAAATAATGAGCTTTGCCTACAAATTGTGTTCATTTGCACGTAAAAATAATGGATTTTGTAGGAATTTTTTCCAGGCACAAAATCAGGCTAGAAAAAAAGACTAAAAGGAATTTCAGAGCCTTTTATTTCATTTAAAGGCTCACAATTAGCCTATTTACCTGACAAAAATATCTTTACCAGGCTCCCATCCCTTCTATCCCAGTTTTTAACCATTGTGCTGCTTCTCTGGGCTGCTCCAAGAGAGAAAACAGGAGTGAAATTGGGTTTTTTGTGTGTTTTGCTCTCTATTTTTCCTTTTTTTTCTGGTGTTAAACTCCTCCAGATTGCCTCGAGCAACAAAAGCCAGGCTTTGGCAGGTTAGTCCTAGTTAAGGGCATATGGCTCTTTATTCCCTGCAGGAATTCAGCCAGAAAATCCAGATTCCCCTAATTAACAACAGCCAAACATTTGGCTAAAAAAATCATGGAGGGTTTTTTTTTCCTGTTGTTTGTTTGTTTTGTGTTGGTTTTGCGTGGCTTCCTACCAATTTATCCCTCTTTATTTTTTAAGGAAAAAGAAAAAAGACAAGGAAAAAAACCCACACCACTCTGGGACTGATGGAGCAAATTATGTTGCAATTATCCTAACGATGTCCTTGCGATTTTTTTTGGAAAAATGTTTGGGTTTTGCTACGACCCTCCTTGGATTTGCCATGGATTTCAAGAAGAATTGAAATAAATTTTGTTGATTATAAATCATCAGATGGGGACTTTTTTTTTGTTTTGAGGGAAGCCAAACCACTCTTAGATGGTCCAGAGGAGGCCACAAAATTTGGAATCCCACTAGGAAAGTGGGAAGGCTGGAGCCCCTCTAGCGAAGAAAAAAATGGGAGAGTTGGGGTTGGAAAAGAAAAGGCTCCAGGGAGACCTTCTGCACTTCCAATATGTGAAGGATGTTCCTAAAAAAGATGGTCACAGACATTTTCTCAAGGTCTGGATTGACAAAAAGCAGATTTAAATTGGACTTGAGCAAGATATTCTTTGGGATGAGAATGGAGAGACGCTGGAACAGTTTCCCAGGTGGCTGCCCCTGGATCCCTGGCAGTGCCCAAGGCCAGGTTGGACACTGGGGCTTGGAGCAGCCTGGGACAGTGGGAGGTGTCCCTGCCCATGGCAGGGGTGGAATAAAAGGATCTTTGAAGGTCTTTCCCAAACCAAACCACTCCATGAATCTGGGACAAACCATCCCAAAACACAGAGTCTCCCTGGGATTGCCACCTAAAGGGAACATGAAAGGTTGGGAATATGACCAAGAGAAGCATCTGGGAGGGATTTTAGCAGCCCTGATCTGCTCCATTACCTTAGACATGGATAAATCCTGGATTTCCTCCTCCCTGGCCTGTCAGATTTGCTCCAGGTCATCCCTTTCCCTCCCTCTCCAGGCAGCAGGACACAGGTGACCACCAGGGAAAGGTAGGAGCAGATGGAGCAGGTGGAAAGCTCTGGAATGTGCAGGGAGCTCCAAACCGTGGCTGGGAAGCTTCCTTCACACCCCAGTGGCAAAGAAACCCCAAAACTGCTTTATCAGAGCCTGCAAGGATGGAGCTGAGCCAATCTTAACACCCCTCCCCACCTGGAAACATCATTCCCTGCTGGAATTCCCTTCTGCACCATCCCCCTTCCTCCTGACTGACCTCCTCTTCCTCCCAGCGTGCCAGAACCAGCATTCCAAGGCCAGGAATGATTCAGCAAATCAGGCAGTGCAGACTCCCAGCTCCTTGTTGGACGTGGAGAGCAGACGTTATTCACATTCCCGGCAGATCATTTAAAGAAAGCTAAATCAAGATGTTGCTGGGCTTTATTTTCGGTCTGTTGCTTCCAAAGGCTTAATAAGAAAATCTCGGTTTCCTTAGGGATGATTCACTCAGACTTTGGAGGCTCTGGAAGAGACAGAGGCAGCAGCAGTGATTTGTGAGCTCTGGAAGGGGAAAGCAGCAGCAGAGTCCTGATCCCAGCCTGGAACGCTCCTAATAAATAACCCTGAGCTCCAAGCCAGGGCCCAGGAGCTCTCCCAGGCTCTCCCTCCACAGCAACCTCATAGGTCCTGGAAGAACCTGGCGAGGTCAGCTCTCCCTGCCCTCCTCCACAGCCTGGCTGCCAGTGCTCTGGAATGAAGCCCTAAATCCCTGTCCTTCTTCTCGTCCATAAAAAACTCCTAAATCCCTGTCCTCTTCTCTTCCTGGAACAAACTCCTAAATCCCTGTCCTCTTCTCTTCCATAAAAAACCCTAAATCCCTGTCCTCTTCTCTTCCCATAAAAAACCCTTAAATCCCTGTCCATCTCTTCCTGGAGCAAACTCCTAAATCTCTGTCCTTCTTTTCCCATAACAAACCCTAAATCCCTCTCCTCTCCTCTCCTCTCCTCTCCTCTCCTCGGTGGGAAAAGTGGGAACCATGGAACAGTTTGGGTTGAAAGGGAACTTAAAGATCATCTCATTCCAACCCCTTGCCATGGGCAGGGACACCTTCCACTATCCCAGATTTATTTTTAATTTCACCTCTTTTATTCTCTTTTAATTGACGGGGACATCGGTTTGGAAAATCCTGGTGGGTTTTGGGAATCCTGGGAATGTGATGGTGGCCACGCATTCCAAAGGATGTTTGAGTGCCTGGAAACCTGCACCTTCATTTTATTATGTATTTTTTTTACAGCCGAATTAAAAGAGCTCCAGGAGCCTTTGGACAGGGTGGGATAATAAACCCCTAAAATCCCTGTTCCTTCTCCTCCATTCCTGCTCCTGTTCCTTCCTCGAGCACCGCCCTGTGGCCCTCCAGCCCATCCTGGGCGAGCTGTCCCTGTCGCGACAGGGGTGACAGCAAAGTGTCCCTCAGAGGGGCCTGACTGGGGACTTGCTGAGCTCATCTGCTCCCAACCCCTCAGCTTCAGATCCAGGAGGGATTTTCTCCCTGAAAAGCAGGAATTCGGGGTGATTCCACTCCTCTGTCCCAGCAAAGGCTGTGCCCTTCTCAGCAGGATCTGGGCACTTCTCACATACGCAACTCCAGGCTGGGGTGGAACTGGATGATTTTTAAGGCTCTTTCCAACCCGAATCATTCTGGGATTCTCAGATTCTACTTCCTTGATGCATCCCAACATCTTTTTATTTCCTCCATGTTTCCACATGGATGGGGAAGGAATTTTTATACCGGCATGTACAGGACAAGGGGGAAATTTAAACTGCCAGAGGGCAGGGCTGGATGGGATATTGGGAAGAAATCCTTCCCTGTGAGGGTGGGGAGGGGCTGGGATGGGATTTCCAGAGGGGAAAATCCCTGGCAGTGCCCAAGGCCAGGTTGGACACTGGGGCTTGAAGCAGCCTGACACAGTGGGAGGTGTCCCTGCCATGGCAGGGGTGGGATGGGATGAGCTTTCAGGTCACTCCAATCCAATCCAATCCAATCCAATCCAATCCAATCCAATCCAATCCAATCCATTCTATGATTCCAGCCTCAATGATCCTGGGATTCTGGGATTCAGGGGTGAGAGCCGTTGCTGTTGTGCCCATCCATCCTCCCAAGACAATGCCTGTGGCCAACCAGGAACATGGAAATCCATCCTCTCCCTGATTTTCAGCCCCTGACCTGAAGTTCCATAACAAATCCCAACCTTTCTGTCAGCCTCTCCACAATCCAGGGGGGGATTTGTGGGATAAGGGGAGGGGGGAACCCAAACCAAACAAGTTATTCCTGCAGATTTGATGAAAGGTTCTTGGGCCAAAGGGTTTTGCCTGAAACCCAGGAATTTTTCCTTCCCTGCTCCAACTCCAGCGCAGCCAATTGTGTGTGGTTTGTGCTGCTGCTGTGAACATTCTCTGGCTGAACAAGAGCAGGGCTAATTAAACCCTCACAGCATTACGTTAATTAATAATCAACATAAATAATCATAAAAACGTCACCCTTTGATGGCAAGACTTAACCAGTTCCAACAGGGCTTGGCCCAATGGAGCATTCGAAGAATTCGGCCATAATCTGCTTTTTCTGCCAGCATTTAAAGGATTTTTTTTTTTCCATGCTAAACATGTTTTTCTTCAAGAGATTATCCTCCTTCCAAGCCAATTAACTGCATTCCAACGAAAACAGGGAGAATTCGAAATAAATGATACCAGGCTGTTCATAAAGAAAGAGAGAGGGGGGGAAGGAGAAGACAATTGAGAGTCTGAAATTGTGGTCACTTAAATCAAACCCCTTCTGTGCACAGCTGAAAACATTTTCTCTCCTCAAATCCTGACATTTTACCACGGGAGAAGGAATAAGGGCATTAAGTCTTCATGGGGTTTTCACTTGTTTGGGTTGCCAAAGTGGCTCTGGTGTTGCCTCACGTTCTGAATGTTTTAAGAAAGACGTTAATTATCCAATTCAGGGACAGAACAATCAGGGGGGAAAACACAAAAAAAAGGAGGAGAACACAAAATATTCTGAGCTGGAAGGGACCCACAGGATCACTGAGAGCAACTCTTGAGTATGGAGAGCGAATCCAGTCTTTTGTGGAATCAAAGCTGAATAAAGTGCAGGATAAACACACAGGAATTTGGGAACAGTAGCTGAGGGGATCCCTCACCTTTTCAACACCTGAGGTGAACCCAAAAAATGACACTGGGGCTCTGGGACACGGTGTTCACACAGCCGTGACCCAGGAGCTGGGAGGCCAGGGGAGGAGATCAGAACTTGGATATTCCAAAAGGAATTTGGATATTCCAAAGAAATTCCTCCCTGTGAGGGTGGGCAGGCCCTGGCACAGGGTGCCCAGAGCAGCTGTGGCTGCCCCTGGATCCCTGGCAGTGCCCAAGGCCAGGTTGGACATTGGGACAGTGGAAGGTGTCCATGCAGCCAGTGGAACTGGAGGAGCTTTAAGGTTTGTCCCAACCCAACCCATTCCATGATTCCATGAACTCTCAACCTGATGGGTCTGGCTGGCTTTGACAGCTGCTCCTGCTGGTGGCCCCAGCAGAGGTGCTCCTGCTGTCCCCTCTGTGGGATGAGCAGCTGCCTCAGGAGTGAAATTCTCCAGGAAGCAGCTCCCAGAAGAACTTGAGCCACAAAGAGGATGGAAACTGGCTCAGCCTTGAGCACTGAGGAGAAAGAGGCCGCTGAAAGCTCTCCCAGGGTTTTCCATGCAGGTCTGGTTGAGCACAAGGAAAATCCAACTGGATTCCCTTCCCAAACCCACCAGAGAGGAGCCACACTGAGCTGGGAAGACCCTGGAGCTCTTCCCCAATGCCTTCCCATGTCCAGCATTTCCCAAGGCACAGCATTTCCACAAAGCCAGGGCTGCCAGAATCCTCGGGAAGGGAGAGCTCCTGTTTTCACCTGGAGAAAACCACCAGGTACGGAGCAGGTTTGGATATCAACGTCCAGCTGTGTGGGCACCCATCTCAGGGTGGATTGTTGGGACTTCAAATTCCCATCCTCAACGGAGACCTCTCTCCCGCATGGAAAGGCAGAGGCAGCTCTCCCATTCCTCCTCCCCTGTCACATGGATCCACCAGCAGTCCTGTTCCCATGTCCAATGGCTGCATCCACACAGGGCTGAAAAAAGTTTTTTCTAAGTTAAATCCCCGCCTGGTGTGTTCCACATCCATCCTGTGAGGAGCCCCTCTGGAAAGGGGAGGATTCCTGCTGTTGTTATTTCTATTCCCTCCACACTCTGGCCCAGGGTACCTTTATTTTTGGAATTGTCCAAACAAATTCTTTCCCCAGTCCTTCCCTCGGGGGCTCCCCAAATAGGAGAGCCTGAAATCCTTCAGGATTGTCTGGCCCTCCCACTTCCTTCAGAACCTCTGCTTACATCAGGATTTATGAATGTGAGAAAATAGCCGCAGTTCCTCCTCTGCGAGCCGAGGTTCCAATTCAGCTTTCCCTGAATTCATCCATCTTGCCGTGCTGGGGTTGCTTCCATGGAGCATTCCCACTTCCAATCCCGGCTGTGGCGACCACCAGGGTGTTCCTCATTGGAAGTTTCCTCCTTGGGACTCTGCAAGGGGCTGGCAGATGGAGCCATGTCAGGGCCAATTCCCAGTTCTGTGCACGAATAAACTGCAAATCCTGGGAAAACCCAGAGCTGGCAGGACTCCTCCATCTTCCACATCTCAGGTGTTTCACCTCCCTGCCAGTCAAAAGAAGGCACAGTGACGAACAGAGAACATTCCCATCCTTGGGAGTGCCTAAGGCCAGCTTGGATGGGTCTTGGAGCAACCTGGGATAGTGGAAGATGTCCCTGTCCATGGAAGGAGATGATCTTTAAAATCCCTCCCAATCCAAACCATTCCGTGATTCTCTAAGCTCTTCAAGCCTAAAATTTTATCAGGGAATTTAATCCACCCTTCCCTCTCTACCGCACTGTCTGGGCTGTCTCTTGCTGTCCAAGATGCAGGAGGAGCTCAAGGCCCCCAAGCTCAGCTCCTGTGGACTTCTCCCAGCTCAAAGAAGAGCTCCCAGATTCACCTCTGGACACACAAACTGCACTTCAGTAGCTTGGATTCCAGGGAATTTTCACTCAGGAACTGTGGTTCCCTCTCTTGGCCAGCTTGGAAGTTCTAACAAGCCTCTTCTGGCCAATTTTTCTTCATTCCCACCCCAGCAATTAGCTGGACAGCCTCCCTGGATTCCTGCATTATCCGCTTGTTTGCTGAGGCAAATTTAATAAAGTTTCCAGGAGAAAACATCTCCCAGACCAAGCTCCAGTTACTTTTTGATGCCTCCCAGGAGCAAGTCTGGACTAACAGAGCTCCCAGCAATTGAATTCCACCTTTTTCTGTCTGCTTCCCTTCCCGGGGAGCTGCTCCAAAGGGAAGCTCAGTCTCCCTGGCAAATTCCACAGCTGTGTGAAGTGTTCTCAGCCTCCTTCCACATCTGGGGCTGTAAATCCCAGCCCAGCTCAGTGTCCACGGATTGCTTCATTTATCTTGGAAAGGTTCCTGTGGATGTGCCTGGAACCTAAATTTTCTCAGCTCCTCACTTCTGATGATGCCCCCCTTATTTTTTTTTTCTATTTTTTTTTTCACTTCTCCCATCAAAAATTGAAGCCAAATATAGAGATTTCTTATCCTGCATCCCGATCTAAATAAAAACCGGGACACAAATCATATTTTTGAGGATTTTTTTTTTCCTTCAAGCAACTCGTGTTTCTTTTCCTGAGGAGCAAATTCTCTCTCTATCAGTTGCTCTTGGGCTTGTTTACAGAAGAAGGAAAAAAAAAAAATCAGTGACAGCTTCAGAGAGATCCTTTAGTGACATCCTATTTACAAAGTGTGCCCACCAAGTCCTGTTTCCCAGGAGAAAACAAGCAGGAACCAATGACAGAAGACATTTTCCTGCTCCCAGTTCCCGAGTCTCCCCCTCCTGTCAGTCCTGTTTGGTTTTTCAGGACACATTTAACTATTTCTGGGGGTTTCTTGCTTTTCTCTCGCACAGTCACTCCACTTTGGAGGAGTGAAGTCACTGCACTCATCTATTTTTTCCTCCTATGGAACTTCCTCCAGAGCAAAGCTTTTGCCTCGAGGCAAGTAGTAACACCTTGCTCTAAACAACTCAATATTCTGTCAAATCCAGCTCTTCCTCCAGCCCTTCCACCCCTAAACTCAGTTTTACTCCCTCAAGCACTCCTGGCATTCAGCTCCTGGGGCTGCACAAAGCAACCTGATCATTATCCAGCGTCTTGCTGGGCACAGCCTGGGGATGAGGCTCAAAAAACCTGGATTTGGGCCTTTCTCACTGCCTTGGTTTGGGAAGACAGGGGTCTGTTTCTGCCCACCTCTCCAGGGAGTGGCAATAGGCAAAGACAAATGGTTCAGACGAGAGGGGGAGGTGTGGGAATTGTGGAAACTTAGATTTTGAGACTTTAGTGTATAGCAATGTGTGTGAAGCAATATGTATGAAGCAACGTGGAGGATTTGAGGCGTTGCCTAAGTCCTTCATCTTCACCTGCTTCTTCCTTCTTCCTCATGGGTTTGGGTGGGTTTCTGTAACTGGTTAATAAAGTCTGCATTGCGGACTTCAAGTGGTTGGTTATTGGGTTTAAAGTAAAAATAATTTAGGTGGCATTTCCCAGTTGGACGGATTGTCCTTGAAAAGACTTTGTAGAGATAGAGAGGTGCTCCGTTTTGCACCTTGTTAACTAGAGGTGATGACTCACAGCTTGTGGGGCTGTAATATAGAAAGGAGCTAATAAACATCCGAGTCTGAACACAAACTGTGACTCCTGAATATTGACCCCAACCTTGGCAGAGAAAAAGAAGCCAGAACTGTTACAGGTGTCTGCTAAGGAAGGCAGGAGCCTCCCTTGGAATGGAGAATGTAAACCCCCTCCCTCTGAATTATTGTAATTTCGAAATTAAGGGGCTCTCAGGCAAAGATACGGGGATAGGAAGAACAGTTCTTTACTGGGAATATTAAAAATAAAAATGTAGTAGTACAAAAAACCCCACTGACAATCAGAACACAACCTGACCCCCTGTTGGTTCAGGGTGTTGGTGTCAGCCCAGCCCAGCCCTCCTGCAGGGACAGATGTGGTTCTGCTGGAGCAGAGATGATCCTGGAGAAGGGTCCAGTGGTGCTGGGATGGGTCTGGGCTCCCTCTGGGAATCCAGTGCAGACAGGCTGTGCTGCTGTTCCCAATCCCAGCTTTGATCCAGGTGGGAATGCTGGGCTCCTCCCCCTGGGTGGAGCCTCTCCCCATGGGATGATGGAATTGTCTCAGCCCTGCAGTGAGCCTGGATGGCCCATGGACAGCAGATCTCCCCTGCAGGGAGGACGGGTCCTGGAAGGGATAAAGAACAGCAGATCTCCCTGCAGGGAGGACGTGTCCTGGAAGGGATAAAGAACAGCAGATCTCCCCTGCAGGGAGGATGGGTCCTGGAAGGGATAAAGAAAACACGGCCCCACCTGGTGTAACAGCTGATATAAACACAAACTGCTCTTTACATCTTGCATTGCAACCTAAGGCACTCACATACAGGAATAAAGTTTTGTTGTCCTTTTTTTTTTTTACATCTGCTTCAGATCATGGCCACAGAGACCTTCTGTGTGCCCCAGATGAGGTGAGGCAGGGATTTGACTGATTTCTGAGTTGATTAAATCCTCTACCTGCCTTTGAGACCAGACCCTCTTCCAGGTTTTCTGCTGCTCCCGAATCCAAGCCTGGAAGTCAGTTTTGCCTTCCATAGTTCTTCCTACGGTAGTTTCTGGAACGCTCACTCCAGAAAAGCTGGGGGGAAAAAAGGAAAAAAACCAAGGTGTTTCTGGGGCAGGGATGTTATAAACAAATTGAGCCAAATTGTAATAATAAAAATAAAATTTATTTTTGCGTGACAGCGAGTATGGAAATGGATCAGAAAAAAAAATCACAGCCACGATAAAGACCAATTTGATCCCGGGAATCGAACGGGGTGAACGCGAGACAGACTCTATCGCACCTGCCCCCCCTGCCTTCACCAAAATCCCACCACCAAAGGTCCAGGTTTTATACTTTTTAGTTTCCCCCGAGGCAGGGTTTTCCTGTGTCCAGTTGTCCGAGTATTGATATTCATTGCTCTCCTTTTGGGATTCTGATTTTTCTGAGTGGGTTTTCAGGGGAACAGAATCGATGTCTGCAGGGAGCCACATCCATTCATGTGCTGATCTCCTAAATCTTCCCCCATTCTGCCCCTCCTCATCCTGGAGTTTCTCGGGGAATTGCTTTCCCTGCTTTTAAATCCTTTATTTCTCAGGCACAAATTAATACACGGAGGTTGTTCACAACAGGGAGGTGGCACCAGGTGACCACGGGGAGCCCTTCCAATCTCCCTCATCCTGGGATTCTCTGCAACAATTTTTTTGCCTTCAAAAATATTCCTCAACTTGCGGATGAAACCCTCGGAGTCAGGATTAGGGGATGTTGGCTTTCCCTAGGGAAGTCGGCTGTTCCTGAGCCAGGCTTTTCTCATAGCCAGCTGCTGCGTATGGCAGGATTCATCTCATCCAACAGGTGTTGAAATTTGGACAAGAAAGTTGAAATTTAGGTTATTTTAAAATGGTATTTAAATTAAGGTGAGAAAGTTGAAGTTTAAATTATTTAAAATTCGTATTTCAGTTAAGGCCAGAAAGCTGAACTTTATTTTAAAGACTGTATTGAAAATACGGGCAGTAAGAGTTTAGATTTAATTCGTTTTAAAATTGTATTTTAATTTAGGCAAGAAAGTTGAAATTCAATTTATTTTAAGATTTTACTGAAATTTGGCCAAGCTGCCTCTGCTGGAAGAGACATCTCCCCCCAGACTTTGCAAGTTCCCATCTCCAGACATTTTCCAGCTGACCCAGTTCATCCACAACCCTCATTTACCTCAGAAAAAAAAAAAAAAAGAGAATTTTAGAATCTTTCATCTGGACTTTTATTTCTATACCTCTCCTGCAAATTGCAGGTTTATATGACAGAGATCTGGGGGAAAAAAGAACCCTTCAGGGGTTAATAAGGATGGGAACATCCTCACCTGGCTGATTTCCAGTTCAAGAGCTCACCCAGGCCTTTGTCACCTACTGTCACACAAAGCTGCGCTCCCAAATCAAATAATACTCAATCAAGCCCCTTTGAGGACTCAGAAGTAAATAATTTGCAGCATTTTAGCCCAAATTACTGCTATTTACTCCCTGTTATTGTTCAAACAACTCCCAAGACATCAACAGGGTTTTATAAACGCAGAGAGCAGGGAGATCTCAGCCCATAAAAGCTTTGGATGGGAACAAAAGGGAGCAGTAAATGAAGGCAGACTCTCATGTGGGGGCTGAGGGAATGCTTACAACCAGGATGGATCATTTGGTGGAGCCGTAAAAATAAAATTGTGCATTTTTCAGTTGATATTTCTGGCATTTAATGCTTGAAAAGCTTCTTCCTGAAACCTTCTGGGCTTATTTGCAGGGAAACATTTGCTCCATCACTCAAGAGACTGCAGGATTGGCCTGAAGTCCCTGTTTCAAGCAGAATCTCCAGGTTTGAGCATCCAGACTCTTGGGAAAAGCCAGGGAATGCTGACCCCAGGCCAATCCCAGGTTGTGTCCCAAGGAGTGCAGCTTTTCTTGGAAAAACCCTGCTCTTGTTTCCCCATCAAGCTGGCTGAGGAGGGAAGGGGGTGGAAAGAGGGAGGGCCAGGTGGGATAGGAGAGAATTTTTTCCCTCACAGAGTGGTCAGACCTTGGGATGAGCTGCCCAGGGAGGTTTGAAGTCACTGTGTGTGGGAGTGTTCAGGAGGAGTCTGGATGAAGGTGGCCCTTGGGGACAGGGCTTGGGTGATGTTGGTGCTGCTGGGGTGGCACTGGCTGATCCTCAGGGGCTCTTCCCACCCTGGGGATCCTGGGATTCTGCTGACCTGATGGGATCCAGGCCAGCAGAGCCACTGCCATGGGAGGGTCACCAGCTCAGCCCTGTCCTTACCACAGCAGTGACAAAAATCATCTTTTGCAGTAACAGATGGTAACGATTTTAATTCATTTTAATCCATAATATTAAATAGCCTAAATACGATAATTCAATATGCTGTTTTCCAATTGGAAATCAGGTTATCACCTCCTGCTAAATCCTGAATCCTGCAGCTTGGGACACATTTCCCCTTTTTTCCAAGGTCACCCTGATGTCACAGCTTCCCTTCAGGAATGGCCTGGCACGGAGGTTCTTCCCATTCCAAAGATTTACTCCCTGTTGGGATAACCACAGGCACAGGGATGAGGAAACATGAGCAGGTCTGCGCAGAGCTTGGTGGCGACTCCTGAAACTCCCCAGTCTGGAGATGATTCCCAGAGTTTCCTTTAAAAAAATTCCAGCCCAACCTCCCCTGTCGCCTTGTTAGAGTCATCCTGGTGATTGTCCCAGTGAGAGAATCACGGAATTATGGAATCATGGAATGGTTTGGGTTGGAATGGACCTTAAAGAGCATCTTGTGCCACCTTCCACTACCCCAGGTGGCTCCAAGCCCCATCCAAGCTGGCCTTGGACACTTCCAGGGATCCAGGGGCAGCCACAACTTCTGTGGGCAGAAGACTGGGGACAAAGCTTCCCTTCCCTTCATAAAACACAAGGATGAAGCTCACCAGTATTCCAAGGGCTGCTGACCGCTGGAATTCCCTTTGGGGAGCTTGCAGGGAGAGCCTTCCCCAGAGCAGGGGCTTCTCCGTAAGGGTGGGGTTTATCTCAGCACTTCCCTGCTCCAGAAATTAAAGCAAAGTGGAGCTAAGCAAATCCATTCAGGAGGAATCTCTGCAGGGTTTGGGTGGTTTGGAGCAAAGGAGGCCTGGGGCCACCCTCTGAAGGCTGGGAGTGACCTGGGAACAATGAAGAGCTGCCCAGTCCACGGGCACCAGGGCCTGCGTCACAGAAAATAGGGACACTGCGTGCCCGGGAACCACAATGGGATGGACAACACACGGCCAGTTTAATTCTTTTTTCCATCCCAATCTCCCCCATTTCCCTTTCCCAGGCTGAAGGTGCCCTACAGACTCATCCCCCCCCCCTTCCCCAAGCCCAGGGCTGAGCAACACCCAGGGCAAGCCCATCCTGAAGCAATCAAGGAGCATTCCAGATGGGACGCATGGAAATATTTCCATCCCCTCGGCAGCAACGCTGAGCACACAGCCCCTGGGAAAAGCAGGGCTACAAAGGTTTTGGCAAGAGAGGTTGTTCAAAACCCAGCAGGGCCCCAAATTCCTCCGTGTGCTGCCATTGTGCAAACACCTATGGATGTGCAGGGACTCATTCCACCTGCCTGGAAGGGCCTGGGACACTCAGGGCAAAGCTCTGGCAGTTGGAGAACATCAATAATTCAAAACCTGTGTGTGACTCACGCTGCCCAACCCATCCCCCTAAGGTTACTTGAACTTAATATTCACAGAAGGCACATTGTTGTTTCTTCTTCCAAAAAGTCATGAATAATTTACCATTCATTACCCAAAAACTTTTTTTTTTGATGATTTTTTTTTTTAACAATTGGCTTCGTCCAAAAGAATGAGACAGCAGAGAAAATGTTCATTTCCCAACCTCTTCTTAGTTCATTGTTGTTGAGCATGAAAGTATCCCTCAGAAATCTGAAAAGTTAGCAAAAGATGACATTTTTGGAGTTTCATTTTGAAGAACTGCATTTGTTTGGGAAGCAAAATGCACCTCTGCTCTGAAAAAAGTGACCAGGGGAAATAAAAAGGCAAAAAAAAAGCTGGATATTTGGACAATGCTCTGAGGGACAGGGTGGAATTGATGGGGTGTCAATGCAGGACTGGATGAACCTTGTGGGCCCTTCCAGCTCAGGATATGCCATGATTCTAAAGGAATGCATCAGAAGTCATGCTTCAGGCTACCAGAGGAACATGGACTGCTGGAGTCTTGTTCTCCCTGCCTGGCAGAAGTTGACAAATCCTCAAGAACTCCACCTGGGACCATTGGAAATGTCCCCAGCCAGAGCAGCTTCCTCTGCCTGCTGTGTGAAAAGTGATCCCTGCAGGGCAGGCCTTGCCCCTTGCCATGGGATCAGGCGGAATCTGGCACCTGCTGGTTTTCTCTGTGGGAATGACACCTGGTCCCACTGGGAATGACACCTGGTCCCACTGGGAATGACACCTGATCCCACTGGGAATGACACCTGCAGTGTGGGGCCTGTAGCAGTTACCACACAGACTCATTTCCGTGGGATTGCTCCACCTGGCTGAGTTGAACACATTTCCCAGAGGTTTCATTTTGGTGTCCAGACAAGTTAATGGGTTTGGGATGGGATCAGGCTCCTGTTCCACCATCACTGCCAGCCAAACCCCCCCCAAAAAAGGGTCCTGCCCTCAGCCCCCAGGCTTATCCCAAGCATTCAATTCCTCCCTTCAGGGTTCCTGTGGGGAATCCAGCTGGGATGCTGGCCTGGGCTCAAACACACCTCTCCATTTGGAGAGGGTGATTTAACTTGGAGCAGTTCCCAACCCTGCAAACCATTGTTCAGTGCATCCCAGAGAAGGCTGCTGTGGGAATGGAAGCACTGGAGCAGAGAAAGGTTTCACTTCCCGATTCCTGCCAGGATAAAATGATCCTGGGACTAAAAGCACTCCTGGCACGTTTCTCTCACTTTCAGCCTGAGTTTGCCTCCCTTCAAGGGTCAGCTTTCAGATTTTTAAATTTCTGTAAGTACTTAAATCTGTCCTGTCTCTAAAACTTAGCTTCCCATTAAAGAGACAAATTAATTGATGTTCACCACTGCTTGACACAGCCCAAGTGAGATCTTCCCCATGATTTTCCCTGTAAATCCTGCAGGAAGGGAAGGGCTGGTGCTGTTTTATCCTGGTGCAGCAGCTCCACCTCAGGCATGTGGTGGGATGGAAGCCCCTGGTTCACATCTCTGCCTCTTCACCTCTTTCCTGTCACGTCTGTACACCCACATCCACAGGGATTGCACTTCCAAGCCCCAGAGGAATCCCTGGATGCTTTGGGCTGACCCTCACAGATCATCAACTCCCACCACCAGGAATGAGCAGGGACAGCTTCCCTGTCTTGGTTTGGAAAGACATGTGTCTGCCACTGCCAGAGAAAGCCAGAGCTTCACTTGGAATGGAGAATGTAAATCCCCTCCCTCTGAATTATTATAATTTTGAAATTAAGGGACTCTCAGGCAAAGATATGGGAATAGGAATAACGGTTCTTTACTAGGAATATTAAAAATAAAAATGTAGTAGTACACACACACACACACACACAAAAAAAAAAGGGGGAAAAGAAACAAAAAAAATCCTGAAAACCCTGACAGAGTCAAGACACAACGTGACCCCCTGTTGGTTCAGGGTGTTGGTGTCAGCCCAGCCCAGCCCTCCTGCAGTGCCAGATGTGGTTCTGCTGGAGCAGAGATGATCCTGGAGAAGGGTCCAGTGGTGCTGGGATGGGTCTGGTCTCCCTCTGGGAATCCAGTGCAGACAGGTTGTGCTGCTGTTCCCAATCCCAGCTTTGATCCAGGTGGGAATGCTGGGCTCCTCCCCCTGGGCGGAGCCTCTCCCCATGGGATGATGGAATTGTCTCAGCCCTGCAGGGAGCCTGGATGGCCCATGGACAGCAGATCTCCCCTGCAGGGAGGACGGGTCCTGGAAGGGATAAAGAACAGCAGATCTCCCCTGCAGGGAGGACGGGTCCTGGAAGGGATAAAGAACAGCAGATCTCCCCTGCAGGGAGGACGGGTCCTGGAAGGGATAAAGAACAGCAGATCTCCCCTGCAGGGAGGATGGGTCCTGGAAGGGATAAAGAACAGCAGATCTCCCCTGCAGGGAGGATGGGTCCTGGAAGGGATAAAGAAAACACTGCCCCAGCTGGTTTAACAGAAGATATCCCCCCAGAGTTATGAGGAATGGGTCATGGAAGAGATAAAGAAAACACTGCCCAACCTGGGTTTAACAGCTGGTGATTGAATACAAGCTGCTGGTTACATCTTGCATTGCAACCCAAGACATTCCCACAAATCCTGCTCAGGATCCCTGTGCCTGGGGACACTGGGCAGCCGTGGGGACAGGACAGGACCTGTGGCACACAAAGGCCTGTGAGGAGATTCCTCTCTCCAGGTGCATTTCCCTGTGGGACAGGGATCCTGTTTGGGCTGCCGAAACATCTGTCCCTTCAGCATGGAGCTGTGCCAGGAGATACCATGGAATGGTTTGGGTTGGAAGGGACCTTAAAGATCATCCAGTTCCATCCAGGGACACGTCCACTACCCCAGGTTGCTCCAAACCATTCAGCCTGGCCTTGGACACTTCCAAGGGCAGCCACAGCTTCTCTGGGATCCATCCTGCCAGGATTCAGCCTTGGACCCTTTTCCAGAGGAAAGCCTGAGGAGAAGAGGGTAGAGAAAAGGCCCAGGAAGTTTTGTTTTGTTTGTCATCTGAGCTGGACATGAGCTGAGCACAGAGGGAATGGCTGTGCTGGCTCTGATTCTGCTCAAATCCTTCTCCCTCAGCTTTATCCTGATTGGATTTTCCCCTCTCCAGCTGCTGCTGTGCCTCATCAACCCTGGACTGACACAATTCCTGCATCAGCCCTTGGCTCCGAGCAAGCAGAGCCTCCTGCTCCTCACACAGGATTTTATTTGGGCCAGGGCTAAAGTAGCCCTTTGCTCCTAACAGAGTTCCAAAAGAAATCCCATCCTCCAGGACACAAAAGTCCAGAAAAAACCAACTCCTAGGAGAGAATAAACCCCAACAGAAAAACCACCAACAATGAGCTTGGAATCCAACACATCCAAAGGGGGAAAGAGGGGTTTGAACAAGAAAAACACCTGTGGTGCTGGAGCAAGTTAAATTCAGCAATTTCCATCAACCACAGAATTCCAGACTGGTTTGGGTTGGAAGGGGCATTAAAGCTCATCCTGTTCCACCCCTGCCATGGGCACCTTCCACTCTCCCAGGCTGCTCCAAGCCCCAGTGTCCAACCTGGCCTTGGACTCTTCCAGGGATGGGGAATGCAGGGAAATTATTTTCTAAGCAATTGTGGCTTTAATTTGTCTCCTACCATCACGAAAACCTGAAAACCTGTGCAACATCATTACTATAAATATGGGGTAAATCTACTTTGCAGGTGACACACCACTGTAACAGCCGGGTCACTTTAAATGTATATATTAATATATATCTCACAGATATTTATATACAGACATACATATAAACCCTGTTTTTCTTTATTTTTATGCTACGGACCTTTTATTTATTTTTTTTTAATTAAATCTGTCCCACCACTTCTAGCAAAAATCAGCAGTTCAGTATCATAGCAGAGTCTGCTTGGCTGTGAATTATTTCATTTTTTTTGATGTTACTTTTCATATTTTAAATGTTACTTTTCATTTTTTTTAAATGTTACTGTTTAGTTTTTGTTTAGCATGGGGATACCAAGCACCAATTTGCCCAGTTTAGATTCTTATTTCGATATTCTTGTTTAGCTTCCACAAAGAAAAACTTGAGCTATTCAAGTTTATCAAGAAAAACTTAAGCTATTCAAGTATATCAAGTTTATTCAAGTTTTTTATTCGAACTATTCAAGTTTAAAACCTGATTAAAACCTGGCCACTCCTCACCAGCTCTTTCCTAAGAGTGAGACAGCATTTTCCAGGGAATGGAAAGGATGGAAGGAAGGGAAATATCCACGGATTCCCTTGCAGGTTGCAGCTCTGCAAGGAGCAGAGGTGAGGGCACGCAAATCCCAAATCCTGAAATCCAGAGGGATCTTCAATCAAGTCAGAGGGATCTGAGCCTGCAAGGAGAAGACTGGACAAAATTTGGGATGTAAATTTATATGAATTGGAAGTAAATTTCATTGGAATGTGGAGGCCTCCACACGAGCATGGGCAGTTTGGAAACCTGACTGGTTTTTAAAACCTGAGTGGTTTTTAAACCTTCTGAGCCTGGAGGTGCCTGACATTCCCTGCCTGGAGAGTGTGGACTCAGAAGACCCAGCACAGGCAGGATGCAGTGCCAGGACCAGCAGTTTTCCATATTTTTGGAACAGCCCAAACTCACCCCTCGTGCCTTTGCCTGAAAAATATCCAAGTGCTTTCTAAATCCACATGAAGCAATCCCCAGTGGGGTGCCCGTGAGGTTCTCCAGCCTGTGCTGGGGCACGTTCCCAACAGTGAGGACCTGCAGGGGCACTTCCCAATAAAAGGTGTTTTTATTGCCTGCTTTTAGTTGGGAAATGGGATGGAACTCCTGCAATGGCAGCTCAGGGCAAGGAGTGTTTAGAAGCAGCTCCCAAGTTTTTTTATCTCCTGTGAAGGCAGGAGACAAAAGCTGTGAAGACAGCTCCTTGTTTTTTCCATGTTTATTGGCTCCCTAAAGTAGGATACATCATGTTTTTACCTCTGCTGATTAGCAGAGACTTCACAGGGGAGCTCATGTGGAAAAACCAGGAATTATAAACAAAATTAATTCCCAAATCCTGCTCTGGAGTAGTTCAGCACTTACCAGTTCAGGCAGCTCTTAGGAGGTGTTGAATAGGGGGAGTTTTGGGATCAACCAGCAGGAAATCTGCTCTGGGATCATGCAGCCAGGTGGGTAAACCTGGTAGGAGAAGATTAAACAAGACTTGGGGTAAATCTGCATTAATTGGAGGTAAATTTGCATTAATTGGAGGTATAAATCAAACCTCTAGAAAATTGAGCAGACCCTGGGCCTGTAAATAATGACACAACACAATAAAGATTCCTCTGGCTGCCCTTAGGACACAAAGGCTCCTGAGGTGGGATGAAGGAGTAGAAAAGAACCAGCAAGGGAAGGGCTATCAGTCCCCAGGGTGGAAAAAAAACAAGGAATGAAACAAATGGGAATAACCTTGAGGTGTGCAGAGCTCCCTGATCTTTCTCAGCTTTCCAGCTGCCCCTGTTCCTGGCAGAGCCATAAATAATGAAAAGAAGGCTCTGGAGCTCTTCAACAACAGAACAGTTTCCAGGTATCCTATCAGCCAGACCAGTTCCCAGTGTTTATGGTGGAGATAAAGCAGGAAAAACATTGCTCAGGCTGAATCCCATTGGCCACAGTAAGATCAAATCCCAAACCAATCTGCTCAACTGTTTTGCTCTGCATTGGAATTTTTGAGCCCTATTTTTGAGGTGGAGAGCTCCACTGCCTTCCCAGTTAGTCAAAACAGGGTTATCTGGGACAACAGGACATGGACACAATGGCTAAAGAAATAATAAAAAAAAAAAGCTTTTTGAACCATCCCCTAGAGATTTACAGGGGATTTTGTCCTCTTCAAGCTCAAAATGAGGGCCAGGACTTTGTTTGGTTGCACGGAGGGAAAAGCTTTTGGCTGGTTTGGGAATAACTTCCAGTTACTGAGGATGAGCAGGGTTGGCCTCACAGACTCCCAGTGCAGATCCATGTTCTAGTTAGAAGGGGAAAGGGAGTGGAAGGACATTCCTACAGGAGGGAAAAAGGCAGGAAAGGAACAAACTTTGGGAAGATCTGTGCTTATCCACACTCGCACAGGGCCTGGTGCCCCTCAGACTTGCTGCTTCCACAAGATGAGCTCAGGGCGTGGGATTGTGGATATTCTGGGATAAACCCAGGGAGGAGACCCCACACACTTTCCTTTGAAACTGCCCAGGGCAGAATTTCAGGGGAATTGCTGGGCCCAGGCCCTGCCCAGGGCTCCGGGGCCGTTGCTGGGCCTGGAGCAGAGCCTGGGCCTGCTCTGCCCTCCCTGCACATGGGGACAGACATGGGGACACACAGGGACAGACATGGGGACACCCAGGGACACCCAGGGACACCCAGGGACACCCAGGGACACCCAGGGCTGAGGCCCCTCTCCCTGGGGCTCCTCTCCAGGCTGAGCAGCCCCAGCTCCCTCAGCCTTTCCCGGGCACGGAGATGCTCCAGGCCCTTCCTCAGCTCCAGGAGCTCCTGGCCCTGCTGTGCTGAGCATCCAGGGCTGGACAAATCTCCATTATTCTTCTACTAACCTGTGTCTTAATCCAGAAAAATCCCTTCATTTGACTTTCTGGAGGCCCCAACCCCTTTTTTCTGCCATCAGCCTCTGTGCCGAACATGACAGCATTCCCAAGCCATCTCCAAACTTCTCCTGAGCTCCTGAAGCCATGGTCTAAACATTCCTCAAGGAAGAGTTTTCTAAATCTCTCCACTGGCTATATACATCTGTCACATTTTGGGAGTGAGACAAACAGGAGCAATTTATCTTGGAAAAATAGCAGAAGGCATGGCCCTGACCCCCACGGCACCCCACTGAGAAATCCAAGCATGGAAACACCAAAGCTTCTCAGCAGAATCTCTGGAATAATTTTGTTTTTAATGCAGCATGGAAAAATCAACATAATTTTTATTCTCGGGAATGATCGAACTCATCTAGGCAAGTCTTCCCCAAAAACATCACTCTGAGGTGGCTGCTTGACCCAGAACCACAGAAACGGTCCAAGATTTTTAAGAATGTGGGAGATCCAAGAGGGCTTCCTGTGTTCTACCTGTCCATGCACATCCTCATGCCTGTCATGAGAGGGAAGCAACAACAAAAACAGGCAGCCTCCTGCTCTGGCACCCTTTGGATTTTTCCCCTAGTTCTTCTGGCATCCAAACAGTGTCCTGGGGTAGCAGGAGAGCTTGGAGCACACCCAGGTTTCACCCCCAGTGGCTGTGGGGATGCTCACAAACACCTCAGAGGAGAGAGGTACTGCCAATGCCAATAATTCCGGAGTAGGGAAGCACCCCAAAAACTTGGAGGAAGGAGTGTTTGTGAAAACAAACAGGCCTGGCACAGGGAGAGCTTTCTTTGGGTAGGAATTGTTCCCTTTGAGGGTGGGCAGAACCTGGCACAGGGTGCCCAGAGCAGCTGTGGCTGCCCCTGGATCCCTGGCAGTGCCCAAGGCCAGGTTGGACACTGGGGCTTGGAGCAGCCTGGGACAGTGGGAGGTGTCCCTGCCATGGCAGGGGTGGCACTGGGTGGGATTTAAGGTCCCTTCCCACCCAAATCCTTCTGGGATCTGTTGATTCTCCCACTTGAGTGAGACGTCCCAGAGCCAAAAGGAAAAGACGGAGCCTTTTCCCTGCACCCAGTTTCACTGGGAATCACCCTCTGGAGATTCCACGGAGCAGTGGAACAATCCACACCTGCTCCAGAGTCCTGGTTCATTTTGTTGCTGTCACAAATTCCAGCTGGGAATTGCCCCCTTCAGCAGCCCCCAGGGTTGGTGTTCCCGAGGAAAGCCAACACTGGCTCCAGGACTTCTTCAATGTCACCACAGGGAGTGGGAATAAGGGAATAATCACCTCAAACAGGGAGAGGGAATTCAACTGGAGCTCTAAGCTCTGCTGGAAGGAGAATTCCCAGGCATTCCCTCATGAACCTCCCTTGTCTCTCCAGCCATGCACTCCACCGATTCACAGCTCCCTTTCCTTCCTATTTCCTTCATTCGGCATCTCATTTCCGAGGAGCAGCTTCTCCCTGCACAACACAGGAAGTCCCTGGGCTAGCCAGCCTTGTTTTCCACAGGGAGGTGTGTGTGGAGTCAGAAAGTGCCGGAACATGTAAAAATACTGCCCTGAACACTCTCCCTGCAGCTGGATCTCTCCAATTTTCCACTGCTGGACACTGCTGCCAGGGCTAGAGGAGCTCCCAGAGCCAGCCCAGTACTTTTCCATGGAAGGATGAAATCCCTAAGAATAACAATTTATCAGAGGAGCTGTGGCTCTTTGACCTGGCTCATTTTCAGAGATTAGGAACCAACCAAGCTCCTGATGAATTGTGGTGACTTTGTGGTTGGGTTTGTTTTTTGTTTTTTTGTGGGTTTTTTTTTTCCCCCCTAAGAAGTAATTTTCATGTTTCATCAGTTCTCGGGGAAGGGAGGGGGGAAGGAATGCACATCTGTCTTCCCAAGTGGATCAGGGAGAGGATAATAACAAACAATGATAACACACCCACGTGGAGGGCCTTTCATCCTGCAGGAGCCCGGGAATGCCCCAGGGCCAGCCCTGCAGTCTGCAGGTTTCAGGGAGAGCAGGAACATCACACAGGGCAGGGCAGAATCCTTGGATCCCTGCAGGTATCCTGTGGGAATCTCCACAGGTATTATTATTGAGAAAAGAAGTGTTTTTAGCAGAATTTTCACATTCCTGCTCTGCTGCAGCAGAAGATTTTCTACAGGAACAACTCCTTGGTATTCAGTGCTGTCTGAAGAGCAGGTGAGTGGAAAGGAGTGGGAGATATCCCTGTTGTGAGGGAGGTTTGGAAAACCCTCAGGACTGACAGGGTCACTGTCATCATCTTAGTGACAGAAACAAGCCCTGGCCATCCCTGCACGGTCCCACCTGCTGCTGGGTTGGCCAAAGCCCAAAGATGTGGATGCACACAAAGCCAGGCTCACAGAATCATGGACTCATGGAATAGTTCGGGTTGGAATGGACCTTAAAGATAATCCAATTCAAGCCCTCCACCATGGGCAGGGACACCTCCCAGTGTCCCAGGCTGCTCCAAGCCCCAGTGTCCAACCTGGCCTTGGGCACTGCCAGGGATCCAGGGGCAGCCACAGCTGCTCTGGGCACCCTGTGCCAGGGCCTGCCCACCCTGCCAGGGAACAATTCCTGCCCCAGATCCCATCCAGCCCTGCCCTCTGGCCCTGGGAAGCCATTCCCCGGGTCCTGTCCCTCCAATTCCTGATGAAAAGTCCCTTTCCGTGTTCCCTGTAGCTCCTTCAGACCCTGGAATTTGCTGTGAGGTTTCCACACAACCTCCTGTTCTCCAGGCTGAACATTCCCAACTCTCCCAGCCTGGCTTCACTGGGGAAGTGCTCCAGTCCTCTTAGGAACTTTGTGGCCTCTTCTAGATTTGCTCCAGCTTCCACATCCTTCTCATGCTGGAGACACCAGGATTGTTCCCACCATTCCAGGGGAATGGATCCCATGGAATCCCTCCCTGCCCCGCTGCCCACGGGGCTTTGGGTACAGCCCAGGACACAGGGCAGGTTCTGGGCTGAATAAAGCTGTGAAAAGCTCAAACTCCTCACAGGTTTTTCCAGGCAAATCCTGCCTCCATGGGAAGCCAAAGGAATGGGAAAGGGACACTTCTGGATGCCCCCAGTGAGATGGAAGCAGCAAAACCTGCCCCCATGTCAGGTACCTGCTGTGCTTCAGACGTTTCCCTGACATCTCCACCAACCTGAAAACATCGGTGTTAACCTAATGAGCTGCACATTCCAGCTCTTTCCCAACTCCGGCCTTGCCTCCTGGGAAGACTCAGAAGCGCCAGGTGCAGCTTCAAAGCAACCACCAGGGTTGGTTGTTGTGATAGGATCTCCAGATGAGATCCTGAGGATACACAAATTAAAAATATAACAGAGAGGGATGAAGATGTGGATGTGCTGCTTGGGAGAAATCGCTGGAAAATCCACCCGGAGTCAGTGCTGGAGAAGGATCTTCAGAGGTTGAAGTTTCCTAATAGGCAGGGGAAAATTCTTTCCCATCTCGTGGACATCTGTCAAACAAAATGGGAAACATTTTTAAGGCCTCTGCCAAATTTAGCTGCTGTTTGCTCCTGCCTGGCCCTCACCACCACTCCAAAGGTCACATGAGAAATGGTTCTCACAGCACAACATCAAGTGGATCCTCCTCTGGCCAGGACAATCCCAGGCTCCCCATTCCCTCCAGGAAAGCCCTGTCGACGTGCTGGGATGCCACAGCCCCTGTGCAGAGCTAAATTTGTCCCGTGCTCAACATCTGGGAGATGTTCACAGGCACAGAGAGAGGAGCTCCACTGAGCCATCCCCGCTCCGGGTGTTTGCCGGGAAAGCAGCCCCGTGTGAGCACAGAAAAGGTGCAATTCCAGCCCAAATCTGCCCCTGGGAAAATCCTCACCGTCTCCTGCAGCTGCTGATCCTTCAGGGGACCCTGGGGAGTGGCAGCAGTGGGGCTGTGGCACTACACTGGCAACAGGAGCCCAAAAATGTAGGGCCAATCCTTGCGGGAGGTGGCCACCAATCCTACACCTTGGGGATATCTTGGCAAACCCCAGGCAGAATTCCAGATCAATGGAGCCCTTTGGAAAACACACCTGGCTCATCGTTCAGGGCTGAACACCAGTAAAATCCAGTGTTGGTGGGCATGGAGCTCTTTTCTCATGGAGAAGCCTCTTTCCAGATGTTTCTGGGATATTTTTTGTGTTTTCTTTTCAATAATCCCTGTAAGAATCAGAAAAAAACTCAGAATATGGTGCTGGGGTGCAAAAAACTCAACCAATGGTGCCTCACACAGGGCTTGAGCCCACGCTGAGCCCAGCTTTGTTAAGACACGCTCAGACCTTAATTAGAACTGTATTTAAGGGTGGCAGAGCAGATCAGGATTGCTCAAATCAGTCCAAAGAATGCTCCATCCTCCTTCCAGAAGCATCTTCCAGACAGAAATGTCCCATCTTCTCTGGTGGCCTCTGCTCAAGGAATATTATGGTGCCAAGGTCGTTTCCATGTGATGACAGAAACCCTGACTGTCCTTGGGAATTTGGAGACTGAAAGCAGCTGATGAGTGCAAGGCACTCTCTAACCCTGATTCAGGGCTGGTCTGGCCTTCCTAGATCATGGAATTACAGAACGGTTGATGTTGGAAGGGATTTTATGGATCATCCCATCCCACCCCTACCATGGGCAGGGACACCTCCCACTGTCCCAGGCTGCTCCAAGCCCCAGTGTCCAACCTGGCCTTGGGCACTGCCAGGGATCCAGGGGCAGCCACAGCAAATCTGGGAATTCTATTCCAGGGCCTGCCCACCCTGCCAGGGAACAATTCCTGCCCCAGATTGTCACGGGGCGAAGCTGGGCGTGTCCCAATTTAGGAACACTCCAGAGAGGCTCAGGACACGGCTGTTGTAGAAAAATTCTCTTTTAATTTTATTTTGACTTCAGTATTTATAGATACGTACAGAGGTCAAGGGATTGGCTGCACAGGTCACCACCCCTTCAACCTGGATGGTGGACATCACCATCAATCGTTTCTTCTCTCACAGGAGAAGTGTGTAAACATTCTAAGGATGGACATTATTTACATCAAGGCTGCGTGTGAAAGTTCTACAGAAAGACAAAAGACAGAAAACTCAGGGCAACACCAGATCCCATCCAGCCCTGCCCTCTGGCCCTGGGAAGCCATTCCCTGTGTCCTGTCCCTGCAGGCCTTGGGAATTGTCTCTCTCCAGGTTTCCTGGGGCTCCTTCAGGCCCTGCAAGGCCACCCTGAGCTCAGCCCAAAGCTTCTCCTGTCCAGGCTGAACAATCCCAGCTGTGCCAGCCTTTCCTCCCAGCAGAGCTGCTCCATCCCTCTGCTCATCCTGGAGCCTCCTCTGGGCTCTCCATCAGGTCAAAGAATATCCCAGCTCCCAGTCCAGTGAAAGCAAAGGAAAATTGCTGAATTTGAAGTCTCAACCCCAGAGCAGACAGGGACTGATCCAAAGAGGATTAAAGGTGAACAAGCTCGAGGGGTTTGTTCTTTGAAACAAGTGGTTCTTAGAACATTGGGAGTTGACCCTTAATTTGTTCCATTTTTACATTAAGCTGGGAAAAGTAAATGGATTTTCCAATCCAATAATATTTATTTTGTTCCAGTCTGTTATAATGAGCTTGTGCTGCCCTGAAGGCAGCTCTGCATCCAGCGACTCCATTTCAGAGCTGTTGGTTTCTGGGAGAGAAGAAGGAAAAAGATTGACTTTGATGTTTTGTAGCCCACAGCAGAATCGCTCCTGACATCCCCTCTCCTCCAAGGAAAGGAACCTCCTGGCTGTCAGCAAAGTGGGTGGAAAAATAACATGTTAACCTCCAGCAAAACTTCTGGTGACTGTTAAAAACCCCCCAACATTCCCAGAATTCGGGATGCCTGAGTACACAGGGAGAGCACAGGATAAGGTGTCCAATAGGGAATTCCCTGTAGTGTTTGCAACTCTGCTGCTCCCACCTCCTTGGGAAGGGAATTCCCCAAATGTCAAACAGAAGGTTGGGGTGGGGTATCTTGGCTGGGCCTTTGGCCCAGTTCCAAGTGAGGGACAAGTGACAAACTGGGAGATAATTGGGATGAAGAGTTCAGCATTCCAAGAAAAACAAACTGTGAGAACAGCAGCAAAGAAATAATGGATCGCAGGAGATCAGAACCCAGTAGCTGGAGGTGGCTGGGGGAGTTTTTTGGGAAGATAATTGGGAATAATGATGGAGACTCCATTAAAAGTGCCCAGAACATCAAACAGGGCTCGTGCACACCATGAGAGCCAAAACAGAACTAAGGATGAGTGGATTGGAGCAGGGAAAGCCCGGGAATCCAAAGGAATGTTGAGTGATGAGGGATAAAGGTGCTAAAGATAAATTAGAGGAGCAAAAGTGGTGCTTTTCCAACCAGGAATGTGGCAAATCCCACAGAGGTGTCAGATCTATGGGAATGTGTTTTGTGTGCTCACAGAGGGAGAGTTAACTCAGGTTTAATATTCCCAAGGAAAAGCCAAGGTGGAAAACACAGGTGAAGAAGATTTCTGACAAATTATGGATTTCTGACAAATTAAGGACTTCTAACGAATTGTGGGTTTATAACAGATTATTGACTTCTAACAAATGAAGGATTTGTGGCAAATTAAGGATTTCTGAACCATCAGGATCTGAGGGAATCCCTGGCATGAGAAGGAGCCAGGAATCTGATTCCACCAGGAATGTGAGAGCCTTGAGTGGCTGGGAAATAGAAAGCACAGCACTTCCCTGGAAAAATGAATGGGGAATTTCAGAGCTGTCAGTAAGACAGAAAGCTCTGGGAAGCAGAAATTCCTAGGAAATAAAACTCCCGTTTTTCCACTTCCTGGAAGATTGTCCTGAGCAGATCTACTGGGCTTGGCAAGAAGAAGTTATCGAAATCCCAGCCTTAAAAACGGGAATGGATGTGGTGGATCCAGGGAGAATATGGCACAAGGTGTTCTTTGGTCATGGAATCATGGAATAGTTTGGGGTGGAAGGGATTTTAAGGATCATCCCATTCCCACAGGCAGGGACACCTCCCACTGTCCCAGGCTGCTCCAAGCCCCAGTGTCCAACCTGGCCTTGGGCACTGCCAGGGATCCAGGGGCAGCCACAGCAAATCTGGGAATTCCATTCCAGCCCCTCAGCACCTTCCCAGGGAGGAATTTCTTCCCAACATTCAGTGTAAAGGAGGAATGATGATGCTGTGAGAGAACGATGCCTCGTGAGGCACAAAAATGCCAGAAATGAGAGAGAATTCCAGTGAAAGGCACCAAGCAGACACAGGATCCCGGGCAGGAATATTTTGGGGAATATTAGCTTTTCACACCGCCTTTCCCTTTATTTCTCTCACACAGAGAAAAACACATGGAACAATTTTATCCAACCTCCCTCAATTAACAAATCCCTGCAGCAAATCCCAGATCCCAGAAAATATCTTCATTCTCTTCCTTACCTAATCCCATTTTTCTCAGGCAGTGAAACCAACAACAGGATGTCTCAAGGCATCCAAATTTTCTCCCTGGGCACAGCAGATGGGAAAGGAGCAGGGAAAGGTTCTTCCAAAAGGAAGTTGGGAGCAGGAGCCTGATTCCCGTGTCCAGGATCTTGCTGAGCAGCAGGTTTTCACTCTGGATCCCAGAGCCAGCCCAGGAACCAGCCTAAAATTAGTCTAAACTAATGTGTTCAAATAGAAACTAAGCCAGGGATTATTTTCAGGGCACATTTGGAATTCCAAGTCAGTTTTATATTAAAAAAAAACCTATGTGATGTTATATGTGCTAAACAAATGTATTTTAATTCATTTGAATTGAATTAATTTTCAGTCTTCCGCTGAATATTTCAATCCTCTCCATGAATTCTTTTCCAGTTTCCCACATTAAAAATAAAATACAATCCCAAAAATTCAGGCAGGCAGGTGACAACGAGCTTCACAACAAACAGATTGTGTAAATTTAGGCTGCCAGGCACAGTCAAGACTTTTTAGGTCTATTTTCCCCATGGAAGACAAGGAAATGGAAATAAAGCCTGATATTTTTACCAAGGAAATTCAAGGACTTCATTGAAAAAACCACTTTGACTTTCAAATTCCAGGAATGAGGAGCCTTCCATAAAAATACACTTTTTGTACTGTTGGATTACTCTTATTCTGCTTGGCCTGGAGAAGAGATGATTCCAGGGAGAGCTCAGAGCCCCTGGCAGGGCCTGGAGGGATCCAGGAGAGCTGCAGAGGGACTGGGGACAAGGCCTGCAGGGACAGGAGCCAGGGAATGGCTTCCCAGGGCCAGAGGGCAGGGCTGGATGGGATGTGGGGCAGGAATTGTTCCCTGGCAGGGTGGGCAGGCCCTGGCACAGGGTGCCCAGAGCAGCTGTGGCTGCCCCTGGATCCCTGGCAGTGCCCAAGGCCAGGTTGGACACTGGGGCTTGGAGCAGCCTGGGACAGTGGGAGGTGTCCCTGCCCTGGCAGGGGTGGCACTGGATGGGATTTGGAGGTCCCTCCTAACCCAAATCCTTCTGGGATTCTGTGGTTCCAACCAAAGTCTAAGCCTGCAGATGAGCAGAGGATGATGCTGCAAAGGTCACACACTCCCCTGAGCTCCCCTTTTCCCTGGAATGCTCTTGGAGTCGATGGCTCTGCAGCTCGGCCTGATGGATCATCTGAGAACCAACCAAACCGGGAGAAAAAAAAATCTGCTTGCAGCTGAATGAGAGAAAGGTAGAATTGTGGATGGGTTGGGTTGGAAGAGATTTTAGGGATCATCCAGTTCCACCCCTGCCATGGCAGGGACACCTCCCACTGTCCCAGGCTGCTCCAAGCCCCAGTGTCCAACCTGGCCTTGGGCACTGCCAGGGATCCAGGGGCAGCCACAGCTGCTCTGGGCACCCTGTGCCAGGGCCTGCCCACCCTGCCAGGGAACAATTCCTGCCCCACATCCCATCCAGCCCTGCCCTCTGGCCCTGGGAAGCCATTCCCTGGCTCCTGTCCCTGCAGGCCTTGTCCCCAGTCCCTCTGCAGCTCTCCTGGATCCCTCCAGGCCCTGCCAGGGACTCTGAGCTCTCCCTGGAATCATGTCTTCTCCAGGCTAAGCAGAATAAGAGTAATCCAGGGAGGAATATTTCCCCAGAATATTTGATAATTCACCATTAACCAGGCTTTCCATGCTGGGGGTCATATCCCATCTCTGGAAACTGGGTTAAACTAGGAGTGCTTTTAGCACAAACCACGACCGTGCCAAAGGGGAAATAATCACGAATTGGTCTTCATAAACAGCTGATAATTCAGTGTTCAAGGCTGATTCCCCTCCCACAAAATTCCATGGCAAATCTCTCCCTGTTTGCAGGAATTGAGAGGAAACCTGGAGAACTCAGGGAGTTTTCTGCTCATAATTCTGTTCATAATTTTGTCTTCAGTGTACACTGAGCCAGGGAAGTGGGCTCTGCAAACAAATTGAGGAAAGGAAAACCACATTCAGGACTGGAGTGGATTTTTGTTTGCCCTCATTTTCACGTGGGCAAGCCAGAGAATTCCCAGAGGATTTCCAGCTGCATGGTGAAAAGCTCCAGTGCTGGTTTCCCACTGTCCCATCCCTGCCAGCTGCCCAAGGATGGGAGATTTCCACAAACCTCTGGAGGCCCAACCCCAGTGTGGATATCTGGGCTGCTGCTCCTCTGGGAAAGCCAGGCCTGCCAAGAGCTGTCCAAGAGCAGCTGAGATCCAGGTGGATGGGATGCCTTCAATTTTAGTTTTCATGTATTTCAGGTTCTGTGGTGCCCAGGGCTGCAGCTCTGAGCTCACAGTCAGTGTCACTCAGCTCTGCACACAGCAGGGACACAAAACAAATCCTTTTCCTGCTGCACACCAAGGACAACTGGGACAAGTGTTCAGGCCCCAAAGCACAAACAAGGGTGGGCTGAGGGGAGAGAACAAGAAGGATGGGACTGCATCACCTGCAGCTGGAATGGGACAATTCAACCCCAAGATGGAAATGGGCCAAAACTTATCAAAGTGTGAGACCTCGTGACCGGGCGGCCATTTTGTGACCATTTTGGGCACATTTTGTGACCACTTTATGTCCATTTTGTGTCCATTTTGTGTCCATTTTGTGTCCATTTTGTGACCATATTGGGTCCACCTTGGGTGTAGCCCTGGCCAGGCTCTTGTCCTGCCCAAGGTGTGTCCTTAAAGGCCTTTTAATAAATACCTGCTTTATTCTTTTAGCTCTGTCCAGTCTCTGTTCCAGCTCAGCCTTCCCAAGGCATCAGATGATTCCCTGTTCCTACTCCCTCCCACCACAGGATCCAGCTGCTCTCTCCAGAGCTCGTGGTGTTGGGAGCAAACATTCCTCTCTCCGTTTGGATAATGAAACAGCCAAAAGGGGAATGGAAGCAGCTCCAAACCCCTTCATTCACACACACATCTCCAAGTGCAAACTCAGCCAGGAGCACATCCCGAATTCCAGCAACCTCAGGAACTGAGAGAATTGGATCTGGGGCAGCCAAACCCTCCTTTGTCTCTGTTCCAGCTGCTCTTCAGCCTCTCCAGATGCAGCAATTGCAAATGGATGGGCTGAGGCTGAGGACAGGTAAAGATGGGACCGAGGGAGACTCATTCGCCTTCAAATTCATCTCAAATCACCTAAATGTTCAGTTTTTCTTACATTCAAACGTTTGTCTTTGGCAGAAGCCTCTCCCTGCCCTGTCCCACAGAGCAGCTCTGCCGTTCCGTGGGCAGCCTTGGGAAGGGCCAGGTTCCAGCAGCTGGACTTGCCCATGGAGCCACCTCTGGCTCTGATTCCTCCCAAATTTCTGGCTCAGAAATGAACTCAGTGAATCTTTAGTGATGCCCCATTAGCCAGGCACGAATTCTTTGCTGTTTAACAGACTCCGATTGCAGCTGCAACAGGAGAGAAATTCCCCTGTTTTCATTTCCAAGAAGGCTCCTTTGTCCATCTCCAGTTGTGAAATAGGGGCTTAAGTAGACTTTACACCAAGTAGTCGCCACAGAGGCATGAATAAACATGAGGCACTCGCTCTCCTTTGTGTTTGCACAAGAAAATTATGATTTTCTGTTTGCTTGCAGCAAATCCCAAGGATTCTGCTGTAAATAGACAGGGCAGAAGTGAAGTACTCAGGGAAGATGGAACAAATCCATTGTTTGCAGTGATTCTCCCAAGTTCCAAACCAGACCCAGCAATTAATTTGCTTTGATAGACCCATGGTTTTCGTTAGAGTTGCTCATATTTAATTAGGTCCTAATCCACCTCCAAGAAAGCAGAGAGAGCTCAGCGGAGAACCATTACCTACAAACAGGAGTGAGAGCCAAGCATTTGAAACCCAGTTATTGATACAAAACAGAAGGCAGATTTCCAGCTCAAGCAGCCCCTCGGGTTTAATCTGAAGATCTATCAGGGAAAATCTCTTCTCTTTCCCACTGGAGGCTTTCATCTCTTCCCAGGGGGGAGCAATCATCTTCCCAACCCCTCCCTCGTGGTCCTAATTGTCCAAAGGGAGTCTTTGTGTTTGTGCACTTAATGAATTTACTGAGGGCAGATCGTATCTGCCACCGGACAACTCCTGAGCTGCAGCAGGGTGTGATTCCCAACCGTGTGTCCTGGAAAAATCCCCTCCCATGGAGCCAGAACCCTGGAGAAATTGCTGCCTGCTTCTCCTGAAAGCTCGGTTTGTCACCAGCTCAGAGGCACCCCCAAAGTTACAAGTTTCCTCCAGGCAAAAGTTGCTGCTCCTTGCCTGGGACTCAGAGTTGTCCCAACCAGGGCTGGGATGTTCCTTAAGGAATTGGCACAATTTCAGGAAAGGAGAAAAGCCTTTCCCTGCAGGTGGGAGGTCTCCAGTTGTGTAGAGGGTTGGGGGGTGAAGTAGGAGAAGCTGGCAGTGCCCAAGGCCAGGTTGGACACTGGGGCTTGGAGCAGCCTGGGACAGTGGGAGGTGTCCCTGCCCATGGCAGGGGTGGCTCTGGATGGGTTTTAAAGTCCTTCCCAACCCAAACCAGTCTGGAATTCTGTGACATTGTCCTGGACAAAGCACCTCCCATGGAGCCAGAATCCTGGAGAAATTGCTGCCTGGTTCTCCTGAAAGCTCGGTTTGTCACCAGCTCAGAGACACCCCAAGGTTAAAAGTTTCCTCCAGGCAAAGCTGTTTCTCCTCACCTGGGATTCAGAGTTGTCCAAAGCACAACTGGGAAGATCCTTTGGGAATGGACAGAGTTTCAGGGAAGAATACTTTTCCCCAGCAGATGAGATTTCTCCAGTGTTGTAGAGGGTGTGGTGGTGGGGCAGGAGAAGCTGGAGGTGCCCAAGCCCAGCTTGGACAAGGCTTGGAGCAGCCTGGGACAGTGGAAGGTGTCTCTGCCATGGCAGGGGTGGAATGGGATGATCCTTAATGTTCTTCCAAACCATTCCATGGTTCTGTGACGCTGCAGCCTTGCACTGGGCCAGCGAGGAGATGCCACTACATCTACCCAACTTCAGCTGCTCCAAGCCCAACCGTTGACTTAAATGCCCTGGAAAAAACTGGATTTCTCCCAGGATTTCCAGTTTTCCATGGTGAGGGTGAGAATCTGCCCTCTGAAATCCTGTTCCAATCCCCTGAGTCAGACCCTGGAAAGAATGGTTGATGTTCTGCAGCATTCCCTCAGGAATTCTTGTCCAGGATGGTTTGATGGAAGGTCACACATTTAAAAGCCTCATGGCCAATCCCAAATTCGCTTTTACGGGAATGAAACCATTTTGGGTGGGAATGGCAAATGTGGGTGATGAATTCTCCTAAAGGAGCCCGTTTTTTGGAGCAGCTCAGTGATCCCCATTCCTAAGCCACGTCCCACTCAGGATAAAATACACCTGGAAATGCTGAGCTGTTACAGCAGCGAACAGAAACTGTAATTTTGGTGTGGGTACCAAGACTTTCAAACCCCGCTGCTTCAATATCCACGGAAATGAATCCAACAGCAAGAAGTTTCCCGGAACGTTCCAAGGCCTTCCAAGCAGGTTCCTTAAATTCCACCCATCCCCAAGAACCTCTTTGCAGAGGCTTCTCTCTGCCTGCAGAAGCCGCAGCCCTAAATCCTCCTGTGTGGCACTTCCACTCATCCACCTGGAGACAATAATGGAGCATCCCTGTCCCGTTTTCATCCAGTGGCCATTTAGTTATTGAATTCCTGCAGGGCCTGGATTGGATTGGAGTTAAGGATCTCCACTTTAGGCTCGGAGAGATAATATTGCTGTTATCTAACCCCGGGCACCCAAATATCTTTAAGATCCAGCCCTTGCCGCCCCAAAAGTCTCAGAATTCCCCTCAGCTGTGATTCCCACACCTTTGGAGGTGGTTATGAGGGACCAAGGTCTTTCGAGGTGAAATTCTTTGAACTGAAATGAAAATATGTTAGTACCTGATAAATATCTGGACTTCTCCCCTGATCAGAAAATACCCCCAGGGATTTCAGCCTGTTCTCCTTTGTTTTTGTGGGAATGAGTCACGATTTTTGGATTGCTTCCACTTTGTAGGAAGGCTAAGGACACAGCTCCTGAATGTTTGCAGAGCTGCTGGGAGGTTTGGGAGACTTCAATTCATTTTCTGAGCTAAGGTGGAGTCATGGTCAGCCCAAAACTGATAAGATAAACCCACCCTGGTGGAGTCTGAGGGACATCCAGCTCCTGGTGGTTCTGCCTGGCAATCAAGATTCCAAGGGAAAGGCTGGAGCTGCTGGGATCTGCTGATAGCCCAGGCTGAGGAAAGAGGCGTCAAAGAGCAGGGATGGCCAAAATCCCCCATCCACAGCCACACACACATTTGGAATGTTCCTCAGCAGGGAGGCTCCCAAAATCATTGTTGGGAGAACAAAGGCGAGTTTGGGATGACAGGCATTTCAAACAACAGAGAAGTTGGAGGAGAGCAATAACAAAAACAATTGGACCGGGGGAAAGGATTAAGTGGTCAACAGAAAACAACAAAAGGAAAATTAACATCTTTTCAAAACTCACAAAACGGCCTCAAAAGCAGGGGGAGAACAGTAAAAAAACCCAAATTATGCACAGTTTAACAGCAAAGCTCACAAAGAAATGAAGTGACTCCTGCAGAGAAAGGGTGTGGGGAGATCTCATAAACTGACCACATTCCAAAGAGGAATAAAACAGCAATTCTCACACACACGGGCTGGGGGGCACCCAGCCCCACTCGGTGCCCTGAGTTTGGATAGCCAAATTCTGAAATCCATCTCAAATCCCAAGGGTCCAGCAAAGGGGGAAGCTGGAGAATAAACCAAGGTCCACCAAGCCCAGCTGGGATTGGGAGGAGCTGCCAAGGAGTGACACTGCACGATGTGATTTTCTGGATCTGTCACCTCAGCAAATTTCAACAATTTGGGATGAAATTTGGTGTGACAGGCACTGAACTCAGGTAAAATTCTGTTTCTTGTTTGTTCTGAAAGGTTCAGCTGATTTCATTGTGCTGTTTCCCAGGAGGAGAGTTGGAGCTGGTAAATTATGGAATCACTGGAAGGAATTTCCCTCTGGAGAGCTTTGCTATTCCCAGGATCTTAAAATTTAGCAGAAGCCTGAAATTCGGTTTATCTGTGTCATAGTTTAATCTTCTGCCATCAAAATCCAAGTGAATTTCATGATAAATCTTAGGGAAAACACACATCCTTAAGAGAGACCTCCTCAATTTCAGCAGTGAAATGGTCACAGAATCGCAGGATCTCTGAGGTTGGAAAAGATTTCCAAGGCCTTGGAGTCCCAGCTGTGCCCGGTGCCCACCTTGTCCCCAGCCCAGAGCTCTGAGTGCCACCTCCAGGTGACACCTCCAGGGATGGGCACTCCAGAGCTCCCTGGGCACTTCCAAGGCCTGAGCACCCTTTCCATGGGGAAATTCCTGCTGCTGGCCAAGCTGAGCCTCCCCTGGCCCAGCCTGAGGCCGTTCCCTCTCCTCCTGTCCCTGTTCCCTGGGAGAAGAGCCTGTCTCCAGCTGGCTCCACCTTGCCACACAATCCCTTTCCTATTATTTTCCAAACAACCCAGGAATCTGCACCGGGAACGACTCCCTCCCTTCAAACCTGCAGAAGCCTCATTTCCCTCTCTCCTATCAACCCCCTTAGATAAGAGCTTTTAATGGCACAACCCTGGCAGCTTTTTCCTCCAGCCCGTGCTCCCTCCACACGTGGCTCCGGCCACGCTCTCCCAACAACTTTTCCACAGTTTGTTTTCCCACAACCATCCGGTGTTAGCAAACATTATTTACAACACACCATTCCCGCTGCCTCCAAAGAAAGCCCTTATCTCCCACAGTAAACTTCCTTATATCCTTGAACACACACTTGTTCACTTCCTTGCTGATTTTCTCTTTGGGTGTCGTTCCGAGCCTTTTCCAAGGCCTCAAGTCTCCTCAGTTTCTTCAGGAGCCCAGAAATGCAGCCAGAGGTTTAGTGGAGTCGGGAATAACGAGGCCCAGCATTGCTGAGGGTGTTTGCTGCTATTGCCCGACATTTTTGTCTGTATTTGAATAAACACCTTTGAAAAGCTGCTTCTCTGGCCTTGCGCAACTCCAATCCCTTTATTTTCACAACTCCCATTCCCTTTATTTTCACAACGCTCCCCTCAGGGCAGGGCAGACAATGTCGTTCCCTCGTTAGGAAATTGGGGCGATGAAAGTGCCTGGGCAGAGCGGGTGCCCAGCTGGAGAGGGGCAGGAATTGCTCTCCGTGGCACTTTGTTGGCAGCAGCTCCTCCTGTGCCCCACAGGAGCCCCTGGCCTGCAAATCCTTTGGGAAAAGCCGAGTGCTGGTGCTGAACCTGGGCTGGGACAGCCCCGGGATCAATCCAGGCTGGGATGAGCCCATGGAGCAGCCCTGGGAGAGCTGGACCTGCCCCAGCCCAGAGACCCCCGTGCCCAGGGTGGGGATCAGGAAAGGGATTGGGAGCAGGAAAGGGATTGGGATCAGGAAAGGGATTGGGATCAGGAAANAGGAAAAATTTCCTCCGTGTGAGGGTGGGCAGGCCCTGGCACAGGGTGCCCAGAGCAGCTGTGGCTGTCCCTGGATCCCTGGCAGAGCCCAAGGAAACCTGGGATAGTGAGTGGCATCCCCACCTATGGCAGAGGGTTGGTTTGGATGCCCTTCACAGACCCTTCCATCCCAAACCCTTCCGTGACTCCATTCTGTGATTCTCCCAAGCTGACATTTCCCCACCACTGAAATCCCCCTGGGATTTGCTCAGGGCCAGCAGGGAATCTGTGTACAGCTCACCTGGATCCCAACACAGCTTTTCCCCATCTGAGCCAACAGTTCTGGAGCACAAAGGGAAAAGAGCAAGATCCCTGTGCCATCCAACTGGCACTGGAATGAGGCCTGAACTGCACCAAACTTTGTGGCCAAATGCAGCAAAAACTGAGATTTGCACTTGAAGTGCAGCCCATGGTTTCACATTGTCATAGACTGGCCAAAAATGGATTTAATTCCAAGTTTAAACCTCATGAGTGATTTAATAAAGGCCTCCCATCCTGATGTTTGGTTTTCCAGCTGCAGCATGACTGTGCACAAGTGTTTGAGACAAGAGGGCCACAGTTCAGGTTGCAGACTGATGTCACTCCTCTAACTCATTCCTCTCCCCTGGGAAAAAAAAAACAACCCTGCTATTTTCTAGATTTCAATTTTCGGGACACAAATGATATTAAAAAGTCATCCTGGCTGATGAGATTTAAGAGCAGGATTAAAGCAAGATTGAAAAACTCCATTCTGCTGGAGAAAATCACTCGCTCCTCACCAGATTTGTGCTTTGCTGCTGCTCAGGAGATGATAATACCCACGTTAATACCATATTAATACCCACAGTAAGACCCACGGTCCTGCAGCCCCTGAGGAGCCACAGGCACATCCTGGAGGAGATTCCAGCTCCAGCCATTTGGGACTTGTGAAAGGAAATACTTCCCAAAGAAGTCCAGAACCAACCTGGGGAATTTTCTGCCACAGAAACTCAAAGGGCAAAGAGCACAACCGTATTTTGTAAAAAACCAGGATCATTTTCCTGGACATTCCTGGAGATAAGGAAGAGGGAAACACACACAATTTTTTCCAGTCCCGTTGGGGCTTTCCATGAGAAGAGGCAGCTCCAGAAATCCAGCACTGGGCTCTGCTTGGTGAAGTCTAAATGCACATCTCCAATTAACCTACTTGAAAATTTCCACTGAGCCTGGCAGAGTCAGCCCAGGGCAGGATCCAGCCTTTGGAGAAGTTTGAGGTCAAGCATGAATTGGAATTAAAATGTTTATGGAGTTCAAGGACTGCAAGTCCCAGAAACAGCGGAGGAGAGTTCATGGAAATGCTGAATCTGGTGGGATGGTCTTGCTTAGGAACTCAGTGCCCTCTTGGGCTCTAATGCCATGTGAAAAACTCCTTAAAAGAAGATTTCTGGTGCTACCCAAAGCCCACAGAGCCAAGGCTGCTGTAGGAACTGTTATCAGCAATAGAATTGATAACGAGCTGATAGCAAAGAGCTCTGAGCTGATAACAGTGAGAGCAGGGCCAGGCTGAGCCAGCTCTGCTGCCAGGCAAGGCCAGTTCCCTTCCCTGGCCACACAGAGAAAAGGTTAAAAATGCTAAAATTCCACAAAATCCCAGAATTGCTGAGGTTGGAAAAAAATTCCACAGCCATGGAGTCCCAGCTGTGCCCAGTGCCCACCTTGTCCCCAGCCCAGAGCTCTGAGTGCCACCTCCAGGTGACACCTCCAGGGATGGGCACTCCAAAGCTCCCTGGGCACTTCCAAGGCCTGAGCGCCCTTTCCATGGGGAAATTCCTGCTGCTGGCCAAGCTGAGCCTGCCCTGGCCCAGCCTGAGGCCGTTCCCTCTCCTCCTGTCCCTGTTCCCTGGGAGCAGAGCCCAACCCCCCCGGCTGTCCCCTCCTGGCAGGGACTTGTGCAGAGCCACAAGGTCCCCCCTG
>VZDJ01005178.1:612153-629347 GCA_008694505.1 Cyanoderma ruficeps
TTAAAAAAAAAAATAAATTGGATTTCTGGGAAAAAAAAAAAATTGGAAAGAAAGAAGGGCTGGAAAAACAAATGAGCAACACAAGGGACAATGAAATCCCTGAGATTTGAACCCCTTCCCCTCAAATCTCCAGGCTGAAATCAGCTGGCAGGAGGCCACGGGGTGGGGGGGTTTTAAACCCTCAAATCTTCATTTCATTTCATCTGTGACCCCACAACGCTCCTGTCTGTGCGACAAACAACCCCAAATCCCAGCCAGACAAAGCCAGGGAAAAACACGGGAATGCAGCAGGGGAACCACCTCGTTCTTGCAGGCAGAAATGCAAAGAGGCATCTGTGCTCTCTAGGAGTCACCAGGGGAGAAATGCAGGAAAATTCCACTGATTCACGATGAGCCCACAGTTATTTTTGTCCTCCTGCTTGACTGCAAACACAAGGATGATTTAAATGCAGGGGAGCGGACTGGAACACGTTAAAACAATGCATTCACTCCAAAAAAAAATTTAAAAAAAATCTAAAATGTAAGATGGTCTCAAATAAAGGAAGACGTGCCTTTGCATGTGAGGGAAATTAAACAAAAAAGAGCCAGGTTTCATTTCTCAAATTTACCATATTCAAGAAATTGTTTGAACCCTGAGTCCTAAGGATGCTCAAATCTGTTGCCTTCAGATGGCCAGGGTAGGACTTTGAGGAACCCGGGTGAAAATTCCCTTTGAAATCCTCCTGGAATACAACTCTGAGCCAAGGGGACAGCGGAGATATGGTGGGCTTGGAAGAGCCCCCGGGGTCCCACGGTTTTGGCCCCAAAATGCTTCCCCCTGCGTGGAGCTGGAAGATCCAAGGCAAAGAAAATCTTCTGAGGAACAGCAGAGGTGAAAGGAGCAGAAAACACCTGGAGGAAAGCACAGCAGGTGCAGGAGGAACTCCACGTTGTCCTCGTTGAGGTAATTCCACAAATATTTTTTTTTTTTTATTTTTGTTTTTTTTGGGGTTTTTTTTGCTACCTGAACATTCATTTCTAAGACCACGGAAATGGGGGAATTTGTTTTGCCTTTGCCTCCCTCAGCAGGGCAAGTTCACGAGCAGGATTGTCAGAAGGACCAGCACAAGTGTTGCCTTCACCTTTTCAAAACACGGCAGTGGAAATTCCTTGAAAAATCTGGGAAAGGACCAGATCAAACCCAAAAGTTGGACTTTAGTGACCAAACGGTGCCACAGCAACGATGGGGATGATCCACAGAGAGCTTGGGGGGAGATAAACCCACAGCCCCAGGAATGGCCATTTCCAAAATTCCATCCACAGGCAACCCGTGGCTCAGCTAATTAAATCACAGAAAGATGTTTCATTGATTTAAGGATAATTAAGGGGAAAAAAAAATAGATGAAAATTAAAAGCAAGCCCCTGGAAAAGGGTGGCTGGTTCCCACCCCACCGAGCCCAGTGGCCACCATGCTCAATAACCAAGGAATTTCCACAAGGGTGTCTCAGGGTTTGGTGGGTTCTGGTGCCCCCACATCCACCAGCTTTGCTCAAGGCCTCTAAAAAACCACCAAAATTCCCAAAATTCACAGGTGGAANAAAAAAAAAAAAAAAAAAAAGGTGGAAAGGAAAAAGAAAAAAAAAAATCCCAAACATTTCAGGGCTTTGATCCTTGAGGCACATCCACACTTATATGGGGAAAAGAATTTGAAGGCTAAGTAATGGTTCAAGTGATTAATGAAGAAAGCCCCATCTAGTGGAAGGAGACAATCAACTGAGCAGAAAATACTTCAAATGTGCATCAATCCACAAATATTCCAGCTGCTTTTCTTCTCACCCGAGTGCACTGCAGAGCCTGGACACCTTTTCTGCCCAAACAGCTCGAGTTGTTCTAAAATCCAAACAACGGCAACAAGAAGTTGGGTTGGGCGTTGAGTTTAAATTTATTTTGGGGTTGGGGGGATTAAGTAAGGAAGAATTGCAGCTCCTTTCATCCGTTTCTTTTGTTTTTTTCCCTCTTTGGTCTTCAAGAGGCGTGAAAAGCATCAAGAGGCTCGAGCTGAGCGAGGCCAAACACGTTTGGAGAACGAAATCCTTAAACTCTGCTCAGTGAAGGGTGGGGAGGAAGGGTTGTTCAAACCCGGGGAACGCTCCAGAGAACAATCCTGACAGGTAACCATTATTCCAGGCTTCCAAAATCAAGGCAAAAATCAAACTGTACCCAGGCGGTGGGGATGATCAGAGGGCACCTCAACCTCTCCCATCCGCCTGGAAAATTTCATCCTGCCACGAGCAGAAGGTTTCAAAAGCGAATTGTGCAACTTCCTAAGCTCGGCTGCTTTGGGGGAAGAGGCAATGCCTGAACATATTAAAAAAAAAAAAACAAAAAAGACATGGAAATGTTTCCACAAAAGTCATAAAAAGGGGGTGTCCAGAGAGGTGGTGGATTCCTCATCCCTGGAAATGTCCAGGTTGGATGGGGGCTTGGAGCAGCCTGGGAGAGTAGAAAGTGTCGGGTTGCAACCAAATAATCTTCAAGATCCCTTCCAACCCAACCCATTCCATGAATCCAATTCAATTATTGAATGATTCCTCTCAATAGTATGGAATTGTTCCTCTCAATAATTCCTTATCCATTCCTGCTGTTGCAGGTTTTGGAAAGAAGAGCCTTTCCTGGGCAGGTGCTTTGGCAAAGCCACCTGGAATTTCTGCCTCCTGAGCCCCTTGGATGCTGTTGTGGATCCCTTGATCCACAGGGATCCTGGAATTCACCTCCTACAGAAAATCCCCCAGGCACGTGTGAAGATAAACTCCCCAAAATCCAATTCCTGGGTGAGAATTCCTAATAAACTGCCCAAACTGGATGATAATTCCTGATAAACTCCCCGAATTGGATGATAATTCCTGATAAACTCCCCCAAATGTAATTTTTGGATGATAATTCCTGATGAACTCCCCAAATGCAATTCCTGATCAACTCCCCAAATGCAGTTCCTGGGTGAGAATTCCTAATAAACTGCCCAAACTGGATGATAATTCCTGATGAACTCCCCAAATGCAATTCCTGGATGATAATTCCTGACAAACTCCCCAAATGCAGTTCCTGGATGAGAATTCCTACTAAATTCCCAAAATGCAGTTCAGCAAGAACAAAAGCAAGCCCTGGGTTTGCTATTTCAGAGAACACGGGGGCTGAGGAGACAACTGGGAGTGAAGAGCAAAACAAAAAAAGATGAAGAGGCAAAGCAAGCAAATAACAAAAGAAAATTGCCATCTTTTCAAAATCAAATCTGAAAGCAAGGGGAAAAAAAAAACCCAACAAGGCAACGAAAAGACTGGCAAATAGAACGTGGAAATTGTTAGGGATAGTCAAGGGCTTTGCTGGAGAACTGCTAAGTCATGGAATGGTTTGGGTTGGAAGGGAATTTAAACTCATCCAGTGCCACCCCTGCCATGGGCAGGGACACCTCCCACTGTCCCAGGCTGCTCCAAGCCCCAGGGATTCTGGCACTCAGGATGGTACAAGAAAATCAAGTTCAGAGATTTCTCTGTCCTCGTTGTCACTTTAATCCACTCCCGGGGGGACACAGGGTGCTCTCAGCTGCTCATTCCCAAACTGGGATTGATAAAATATCACTGGCACGAATATTTAGAGATTTTTGGGGAAAATCACAGGCCCAGATTTTGCCTTCAGAGATTCACAGGATGGTTTGGGCTGGAAGGGACATTAAAGATCATCCAGTGCCATGGGCAGGGACACCTCCCACTGTCCCAGGCTGCTTCAAGCCCCAGTGGCCAACCTGGCCTTGGGCACTTCCACACAAAGAAAGGTGCAGCTCAATCAAATGGAATGAATGAAATGATAAAAAGGTGGAGAAAGGTGTAAAATATTCCTGTGTTACAGGATGGTTTAACAGAGGGAATCCCACACATCCCAAAACCAGGGAGAAGGAAAGGCCCCGGGGCTCCATCAATCCCCAAACCCTGAGCAGGCCCGAGCTCCATTACCTTTGCTCCAGAGACCCAAAATAAGGATGAAAACAACATTGAAGGGGGGGCTAAAACCCACTAAAAACTCTCAAATTCCAAAACAACATTGAAGGGGGGGCTAAAAACCACTAAAAACTCTCAAATTCCAACCTCAACTTCCTCCTCCAATCCCCCATCCCAGCTCCTGCAGCTTCAGGGATTCCTGATCTGCAAACCCTTGGAGCCGTCACCTTCCCGAAGGAACGTGTGATTCCTATTTTTTATTTTTGGGTGGTTTTTTTTAATTTTCTTTTTTCCCAGCTGTTTTGGAGCTGCCTTTGGATCATCCCCCCCACATCCTGCAGTTCAAATCCCCCCCCAAACCCAAGGCTGGCCCCTCAGCACTGCCCAGAGCCACGGAGAGGCACCAGGGTGGGATTGAGGCAGGGCCAGAGCAAACAGGGAACCACAAAATGCCACCCCCAGTGCGCTACTATCACTTTACAACCAGTTGGAATCTGCTCCAGCTCTGCCCTGAGCAAATCTGCTCTGCTGTCCTCAGCCAGCCCCAGCCTGGAGAGGGATTGGAGAGGGGGTTCAGTGGTTCTGGAGCATCTCAGACAGCAAACAGAGCCAGAGTTGAACATTCCTTCAATTCAAAGGCTGGCACACACCTTATTTAAATGGGTTTGGTTTTGTTTGTGCCAGACACAAACACCCCCTGGCACCAAAAAAAACAACAAACCCACCAAGCACCTTAAAAGCAATTTAAATGCAGCTCATTAATAACAAGCAGCGGCGAGTAAAAGGAATATTTGGCAGGAATCTGGTGCCCAGCAGGAGGGGAAGGTTGGAAAACTTTTATTTAAAATATTTTATTCTTCCCCTGGTTTTTCACACAGCCAGGGCCGTGGGCAAGTCAGGCTCAAAGTCTCACCTAAACTTCCATTCCTGGAACTTGGTCCTTGTCACATTTTATTCACCCACAAGATGAATTGTTACCATTTCAAATCCTTCCCCGAAATACTTAAAAAACCAAAATATTCCTGCTCCTCTACCAATAAAATAAATGTGAATGAGTGGCTAAGTCAGTTTTAAGATCAGTAAATCAGGGATTGAAAAGTTTGATTCTTTAGATGAATCCACACAATTCCCAAAACTCAATTTTCCTAAGGACCTACAGGCAAAACCTCTCAATATTAGGTCTTCCAAAGAAAAAAATAAAAATAAAACAAAAGGAGGAGGATGCCCAAAGAGATGCACTGAAGAGAAAAACCTAAATTTTAACAACTTCCTCAACGAGCAGAATCTCCTGAGAAGGAATAATTCCATTGTTTGCAGCATCTGAGGTCTTCAGGAGAGTAAAACTGCTCCTGCCAGTGACAGCTGAGGGCCACAATCCCCCGTGGCAGGCTTGGAGAAATCTGTTTGACACAGCAATTGCCAGAAAATTCCTTTTCTCTGGGAAGTCTCCTGGACATTGTTAAGTTTGTAACGTGCCTGTAACGCGCTTTATATCCACAATATCCCAGATGATGCTGGAGCACTCCAGAACTCAGGGGAAAAAAAGCCCTTTTTGAAGGACAAACTGTCTCTCCTGCTGATTTATGGATTTGTATTTTCTACTTGAACTCTTTCCCTGTCTCTAAAATCACCAGCAAGACCTGCAGGAGCTTTGCCCTGAGAATCATGGAATGGTTTGGGTTGGGAGGGAAGTTAAAGATCATCCCATGGGCAGAGGACCTTCCACCATCCCAGCTTAGTCCAAGCCCCATTCCATTAATTTTTATATAATTAGATTAATTTTCATATAATTCACCAGCCAGGAGGTCCAAGGAAACAATGGATCGAGTGTCCAACCCAAATTTCCAACTAACTACATGCCATAGGAAAATGAATCAGTTAAAGCTCTAAGAGTCAGAAAAATGAAAAAAAAAACAAACTTAAAAATATTAAAACCTCACACAAGCAAAAAAATAAAAGCTTTGGAAGATTCAAGATGCTCCCCCCAGACACTCATTTGAATTCTGACAGAAGCCTCATCAATTAATTCAGAATAAGCCAAGACTAAGGAAAGGTGAAATATTCTGGATTATCCGATGTCCCACTCCAAACCAACCTCCTCCAAAAGGGACACGGGAGAATCAGAAATTGGCTGGGAGGGAGAAAAGATTCCAGCATTTCATGGCAAATCCAGGAGCTTAGGGAGGTATCTGGAAAAGTTATTTTCTTTTTAACTTTGTCCTATTGAAGAAAAATAAATCAAAAGGTTGTTTTTTTTACAGCTGCTGTAAAGGAGAACTGGCTGATTTGATAAGGTGGCTCAAAAACTGACTCCTCACTTCCCACTGATGGATAATGGCTGATTTCCTGAATGTTTTATTTTCCAGCATAAAATACTGGATGCTCCACCAGGAATCCACCCTGCAGCTGCAAAACCCGCAGGAAAATCTCCAGGAATAAAATCCTCTGGAATTCCCAGGTGGAATCACTGCCACTGGAGGATCCTGTGGTCTGGAATTTTGAGATCCCAAAGAAAGGCACACAAACCATTTCCTGTAACACCTCTCCCAGTCCCTTCTCCCCCCCAAACCAACCAGGGACACCTGGGGGAGGTTCCTGTCACCTCCAAGGACAGAGATCCAAGCGCAGGAAGAGGGACTGAGAAACATTTGGGGACATCTGACCCGGGAGGGGGAGGAGGAGCAGAGGAGGAGGCTTTGATCTGAACGTTTCCTGCTTTGAAGGTTCCAATTATTGGTCACTAAAACCTTGTTTTACTCAGCACATAGAAGACACCTGCTCTGAGGGCTCTGCACACAGGAGGGGTTTGCTCAGAGACCTCTGGGAGAAGGATTTGGAAATGCTGAGGGGTGAGAGCTGGAGCTGCCCCAGCCCAGAGCCCCCCGTGGCCAGGGTGGGGAGCAGGAAAGGGATTGGGAGCAGGAAAGGGATTGGGAGCAGGAAAGGGACTGGGATCAGGAAAGGGACTGGGATTGTGCCCCTGGGCCCCCTCAGGTGAGGCCCCACCTGCAGAGCTGCCCCAGCCCTGGGGCCCAGCACAGGGAGGACGTGGAGCTGCTGGAGAGAGCCCAGAGGAGGCTCCAGGATGAGCAGAGGGATGGAGCAGCTCTGCTGGGAGAAAAGGCTGGCACAGCTGGGATTGTTCAGCCTGGACAGGAGAAGCTTTGGGCTGAGCTCAGGGTGGCCTTGCAGGGCCTGAAGGAGCCCCAGGAAACCTGGAGAGAGACAATTCCCAAGGCCTGGAGGAACAAGACAAGGGGGAATGGCCTAAAAGTGAAAAATGACAGGTTTAGATCAGATATTAGGAAAAATTTCCTCCGTGTGAGGGTGGGCAGGCCCTGGCCCAGGGTGCCCAGAGCAGCTGTGGCTGCCCCTGGATCCCTGGCAGTGCCCAAGGCCAGGTTGGACACTGGGGCTTGGAGCAGCCTGGGACAGTGGGAGGTGTCCCTGCCATGGCAGGGGTGGCACTGGATGGAATTTAAGGTCCCTCCAAACCCAAATCAGTCCCCGACTCCCCTTCAGGCACTGTTGCTCTCTTTCTCCATATGATTTTTTTTTTTTTTCAAACCATGTCTTGACCCTGCCAGTTTTGCAATGTAGGATGAAATCCTGTTGCATGCCCATGGGAGCTGAGAAATTCTTGTGTCAAGACAGAATTAGTGATTACCTCATCCTGCTGTCGGAGCAGAAGCATTTTATAAACATTAATGGCTTTTCCAAGGGCAGAACAAGGAGCTGGTGTTTCTCTCCTTGTGCCAGTGGGCAGCTGAGGCAGAGGGATGAAATTCCACTGATTTTGGGTGCTGAAGTGGAGAGATTAGATGACAGTTTTTTGGTTTGGGTGGCAGCACTTCTGCAGGTCAGGTTTTGGGTTCTTCAACAAGAAGACAGGGACCAGCATCTCCAGAACTTTGGAGAAGAGATGAAGAGAGGCCATTTCTCCAGGGGATCTGTGCCAGGGCCTCAGCACCTCCACAGGGAGAGAAATTCCTCCCCAGGATCCCATCTAACCCTCTGGCAGTGGGAACCCATTCCCCTTGTCTGTCACTACATCTTGGAGAAAATCCCCTTTCCTCCATTTTATAGCGCTCCTCAAGGTTTTGAAAGGGCTCTGAGGTCTTCCTGAAGTTCCTCTTGCCCAGGCTGATGGGACAGGAGTGTGGAGGACATTCCCCCTTCCCCTGGCAGCTCTCACCATTCCCATTGGGCAGGAGCCCCACAGGGTGCTCAGAAGAAGGAATGAAACCAGGGATCACCTCTGGAGAGTTGATCCAAGGACTCTGCAGCTCTGGAGTCCCCTCAGCTTCCCCAGAGCCCCTCAGGGAAGAGCAGCCTTGGCCAAGCTCCTGTTCCAGGCACAGGCATCGCTGCAGGATCGGGAGGAGCTCGTTAATTGTTATTTGAATTAGGCAGCCCTAACAGTGGGGGTTGCTTAGCAACATCTCCCAGGCCTTGGGAGAGGCAGCAGCCATTTCAGAGGTGGCCTCCAGGAGCAGAACCACCCTGGGCAGGGCAAGGAAACTGCAGCACCTCCCTCTGCACTGTGGGGCAGCCCAGCGTGCATTCCCACTTATTGTGTTCCCATAAAACACAAGGATTACCCCAAACATCCTGAAGTGAGGAAAGGCTGGGAGAGCTGGAGAGGAGAAGCTCCAGGGAGAGCCCAGAGCCCCTGGCAGGGCCTGAAGGGATCCAGGAGAGCTGCAGAGGGACTGGGGACAAGGCCTGCAGGGACAGGAGCCAGGGAATGGATTCCCATTGAAATGAGGGAAATTCAGGTGAGATTAGAAGATATGGGGAAGAAATTCTTCGTTTTGAAAGTGGTCAGGCCCTGGCACAGGGTGCCCAGAGCAGCTGTGGCTGCCCCTGGATCCCTGGCAGTGCCCAAGGCCAGGCTGGACACTGGGGCTTGGAGCAGCCTGGGACAGTGGGAGGTGTCCCTGCCCATGGCAGGAGATGGAACAAGATGAGCCTTAAAATCTCTCCCAACCCAAACCATTCCATGGTTCTGGACTTTATCAAACCCCAAAACTGTATCAGAAACACAAGCAAGTGTTACAAGGCACCTAAACTTGATAATTAACATTAGTGGAAAGGAACCCATCCTGCCGAGCAGCAGATGGAAGTTCAGCTTTTATCAGGAAACAGCCTAAAAATAGTTCTTTAAAAAATAATAATATTCTTCATGTTGGGGAAACTTCTGCAGGCCTGGGGCTACAAAAACACCACTGAAAACCAACACGAAACTGACCCCAGTCAGAACAAAACACACAAAACACTCCAAAAGCAGGACACGCACCCCTCCAACAACCACCCACCACCTTGCTGAGCCCTCACAGATCCCACCTGCAAAACCCAAAAAGCACCAGGGAAGACCAAAGGGCTGTTCCTAATGGCCATTCTCCAGGAGCAGCCCTGAAAGGATTTGAAGGAAAGGCTTCACCACCTACCCTCCTCTCTTGTGGCTCTCCTTGTGCTTGGAGATTTTGTAAGGCAGAGACCTTTCCCCCAGATTTTCCAGGTTCCTCACGACGGCTCCTTTCTCCATCAGAGCCTCAACGGTGCGTTTGAGCACGGCAGCTGTCTCAGGCTTGAAAAGAAAGAAAGAAAAGTGAGAAATTCACAGAAACCTGGTTATTTTATGTGGTAGGAAGGACACCCGTGTTTGCACGGCTCAGCACTTGGAGAGGGGGTGCTGCAACCCAAGGAGACAAAGTGGAAGCATTAAGGGAAAGGATTTTTTAGGAGCAGGCAATCCCTCAGCAAAATTTCCTGCCATTTCCAAGTCAGGCCCCTCCAAAAAGAGAATGAGTTCATGGATTTGACTCACCTGGAATCACTCGGTCTGAGCCTTGCACAAGCCAATTATTCCTAGCAAAGGAAAATGATGGATTGGGAAGAGTTTTGGGGTCCTTGCACTGTGGGTGTTCATTCGTATTTACAGCGTGGGGAAAACACAAACCCATGGCTTGATATGGAGACAACAATTAGCACCATGTTAATTTACACAGTTATTTACACGGCACGTGTGTAACACTCAGAGAACCACGGAATATCCTGGGCTGGAAGGGACCCACAGGGATCACTGATCCAGCTCCTGGCCCTGCACACACCCCAACAATCCCATTCTGGCCCTGGGAAGTTGTCCAAAGGCTCCTGGAGCTCTTGGGGCTGTGTCCATCCCACAACCTCATTTCAGGGAGTTGTGGAGAGCAATGAGATTCCCCCCCCTCCAACAAACCCTTCTTAACCTCCATGCAGATTTAAATGAAATTAAATTAAATTAAATACTGCTGGGTAAACTCCCTGCCCTCCATCCCTCACCCCCCAAATGACACAGAAGCTTTTTGTCTCTTTTCCACACGCCCAGGGATCAGCACATTCCCCGAGTGGCTGCGAGGCCAACGTGAGGTGCAGTTTCTGAACACAACGAAGCCAAAGATTCGAGCCCCACGTATTTAAAAACAAAACCAGAGAGAAAGAACAAGAAAAGAAAGCCGCAGATTTCTACATTCAGGATTGTAAAATTTGCAACTTTCGCCGCTTGCGGCCATACTCTGAAAACATCAACTAATTGTTGGGTTGGAAAGCTTGTCACTATAAGCCCTCTCATTCTCCCTCTCCCAAAATTGCCATGGTTTATCCTGGCTTGCCTGAAGCCATCCCCCAAACTAAAAATAAGCTGAACTCTGCTAACCAAGAGATCCACAGACACAGGTTCCTTGGTTTGCCTCAGAGCCAGCCCACTTGGGGACAGAGGAAATGGGCCTGCCTGGCTCCCAGCTCACGAGCCACAACATTTTTTCCTGAACAGCCCAGCACTAATTCCAGTCCCACAGCCCAGCACTAATTCCAGCCCCACAGCCGTGGGGAGGGAAGGGGAGACAATGGGAGCTGCTGCTCCAGAGGGGAGAAGGGAGAGCTCACAAGAGCACGGATGGCCTGCTTTGGAATTCCAGCTCTGGACACCCCTCCTGCCCCCATGGGAACCCAGAGCCATTCCCAGCTGCTTTCTCCCCTGCTGGACTTTGGCAGTGACCTTGGGCCACATCAGTCGGTCACAAGTTGTCACCTTGTTCTAGAAAGGTCCAGAATCCTGGGATGGGGGAGGCTGGAAGGGCCCCCAGTGCTCACCTGGGATCAGCCCAGAGCTCAGGGATTGTGGATACCCTGGGATATCCCCAGGGAGGAGACCCCACAGCCTCTCTGGGCTCTGCTCAGGGCTGGGCACTGCCCAGGGCAGAATTTCAGGGGAATTGCTGGGCCCAGGCCCTGCCCGGGGCTCCGGGGCCATTGCTGGGCCTGGAGCAGAGCCTGGGCCTGATGTGACCCTCCCTGCACACGGGGACAGACATGGGGACACACAGGGACAGACAGGGACAGACATGGGGACACACATGGGGACACACAGGGACACCCAAGGCTGAGGGCCCCTGCAAGAAGGACTCAGAAGACTTCTGTCTACAGATCCAAATTCCCCTCTCCTCCACCTCCACGTATTTTAGGGCTGCCCAGAAGAAATCTGTTAACTCCACAGTTCCCACCAAGTCAAACGTAGCCCCAGGTGTCACACCAGCCACAGGTGAGGGGACAACCTGAGCACTTTGTTCCCACCTCAAAACCTGTGTCCAGCTCTGGCTCCTGCAGGACAGACCTGGAGGGGCTGGAGCGTGTCCAGGGCAGGGAAGGGAGCTGGGGAAGGGGCTGGAGCCCCAGGAGGGGCTGAGGGAGCTGGGAAAGGGGCTGAGCCTGGAGAAAAGGAGGCTCAGGGGGGACCTTGTGGCTCTGCACAAGTCCCTGCCAGGAGGGGACAGCCGGGGGGGTCGGGCTGTGCTCCCAGGGAACAGGGACAGGAGGAGAGGGAACGGCCTCAGGCTGGGCCAGGGGAGGCTCAGCTTGGCCAGCAGCAGGAATTTCCCCATGGAAAGGGGGCTCAGGCCTTGGCAGTGCCCAGGGAGCTTTGGAGTGCCCATCCTTGGAGGTGTCCCAGAAATGTGGGGCTGTGGCCCCTGAGGATGTGGTTTAAAGGTGAGCACACTGCTGCTGCTGGTCCATGGTTGGACTGGATCACCTTAAAGGCCTTCTCCAACCTCAGCAATCCTGGGATTCTGGCCTCTCCCTCTGTCCTCACCCGTGTCTCATCTCAGCACGATCCTAGCCAAGAGCAGGAAGCTGTTCCATGCACAGCTTGGGGTGCCCCGTTCATTCCCCCCCGGGATTAAAGCCTCAAATGCCCCCACAGAACCATCAAAGCAGCACCAACCACCTGGTCCTGAGGGGATGTTGTGTGTCAGAGGGAATGAAAACGTTCCCGTGAGTTCTGTCAGTCCCGCAGGACTCACCTGGCAAGCAGGAAGGGTACAGAGAAAGGGGAACCGGGAAAAAAAATGGGAATTCTCTGGTGGCAGAGTGGCTTCGGGCATGATCATCAACCATGAAGCTCAAAGAACAGCTTGGAGACAAACCAAACGTGGAAATAAAGCCTTTGGAATGCTGCTGCCTCCTAAAAACGAGCAGCCACCCACCTGGAACCAGAGCCGTGTGAAAGGACTTGGCTCCACTGCTCCTTTTTCCATCTCATTTCCCCAAGAAACCTCCAAGGGATAGAAAATCCAGCACTGGCTACGAAAAAAAGCTTTGTCAACCACCAAAACCTCCTCCAAGAAGAGTCTTTGGAGAGAGAAAAGGAAGCAAACACCAAATCCTCACTAGTAGTTTTTAGGGCTAGGACAGTTCTCAAGTTCTTCTGGCCACTTGTTCAGTCCAACATCCCAAATTATAAACAGGAATTACTCCATCCCAATTACTTGATTATCCCTTCAATGTAGTACACAGCAGGATAAAATTATTTCTTTTTTTGGTTGCTCAGCAGTTACAAAAGGTTGGTCTGGGATTATTTACTGAGGTGGAAATCAAAGAAGGCAAAATCCGTGTTTAGAAAGGAGCTGCAATTCCAAGCAGCAAAACTAAGGGGGAAAACCATTTCCTTGCTGTCACTTACTACTTAATAAAACATTAGAAATTATTAGTGAAAATTATTAAAAACCCTGCAATTTCTGCAAAAGCAGCAACAACTCAGAGCAACAGCCCCAGGTTGGATGTAACCACTCAGGGCAGCCAGGAAAGATCAAAATCCAGATAAATGCAGCATTCCAAGGAAAGAGAGAATGTGGGAGCTGTGCTGAAGCCCTGGGGAAAATGGGCCAGGCTGGGCCAGGCTGGAAATTGAGCAATGGAAATGGGAGGACTCTGAACACCTGCCTGGAAGTTCAGCAGTGGGGAGGGATCCCAGCCTGGTTTGGGTTGGAGGGACTTTGAAGCCCACCCAGTGTCACCCCTGCCATGGCAGGGACACCTCCCACTGTCCCAGGCTGCTCCAAGCCCCAGTGTCCAACCTGGCCTTGGGCACTGCCAGGGATCCAGGGGCAGCCACAGCTGCTCTGGGCACCCTGTGCCAGGGAAGAATTCCTTCCTAATATCGAGTCTAAACCTTCCCTCTTTCAGTTTGAAGCCGTTATTCCTTGTCCTGTCACTGCAAGACCTTTAAAATGTCTCTGATAGCGGGTGCTGAGAACGTGGAATCGTGGAATCATAGAATCATGGAACCATGGAATCATGGAGTCATGGAATCATGGAATGGTTTGGGTTGGAAGGACCTTAAATCCCACCCAGTGCCACCCCTGCCATGGCAGGGACACCTCCCACTGTCCCAGGCTGCTCCAAGCCCCAGTGTCCAACCTGGCCTTGGGCACTGCCAGGGATCCAGGGGCAGCCACAGCTGCTCTGGGCACCCTGTGCCAGGGCCTGCCCACCCTGCCAGGGAACAATTCCTGCCCCAGATCCCATCCAGCCCTGCCCTCTGGCCCTGGGAAGCCATTCCCTGGCTCCTGTCCCTCCAGGCCTTGTCCCCAGTCCCTCTGCAGCTCTCCTGGATCCCTTTAGGTGCTGATTTCCCTGATTTCTCTGGGCTGGGAGGGTGAATCACTGCTGAGAAATCCAGAATTTCTCCCTGGGTTGGATCCTCTGCTCCTCAGCCTCCGCTGACTCTGAGTAATCCGAGTGACTGGGAGAGGGTTGTAAATCCCAGCATCCCAATCCCTGGGACATTCCTGCCGACCTCAGGGAGCTCTAAAAACAGATGTGGTCTAAACCCCCTCCTTAATTGCACTGTGAGGAGCACGAGCCCCCTCCCGGGGTTATTCTGGTGGGAATTACGCAGTCCCTAAATGCTGGCATTTGGGACAGGACAATAGTGGTGTTCCTCATGTGAGAATCCACAGAAATGTGATGGCTTCTTTCAATGGGAATTGCGGCCAAACCACAGGGCCTGGCTGGAGTCCCATGGCAGGGGGGGTTTGACCAGAAGTATTTGCTGAAGGATTTTTGGGAGGATGAAATCAAGCCCAGGGGTTCACCAAGGTGCCTCGCTCCTGCAGGCATGTGCAATGCTTTGTTTTCACAGAATCCCAGAATCCCTGAGGCTGGAAAAGCCCTCCCAGAACATCCCAGCTGTGCCCACCTTGTCCCCAGCCCAGAGCTCTGAGTGCCACCTCCAGGTGACACCTCCAGGGATGGGCACTCCAAAGCTCCCTGGGCACTTCCAAGGCCTGAGCTCCCCTTCCATGGGGAAATTCCTGCTGCTGGCCAAGCTGAGCCTCCCCTGGCCCAGCCTGAGGCCGTTCCCTCTCCTCCTGTCCCTGTTCCCTGGGAGCACAGCCCGACCCCCCCGGCTGTCCCCTCCTGGCAGGGACTTGTGCAGAGCCACAAGGTCCCCCCTGAGCCTCCTTTTCTCCAGGCTCAGCCCCTTTCCCAGCTCCCTCAGCCCCTCCTGGGGCTCCAGCCCCTTCCCCAGCTCCCTGCCCTGCCCTGGACACGCTCCAGCCCCTCCAGGTCTTTCCTGCAGGAGCCAGAGCTGGACACAGCCCTGGGGCACAGAGGGACAGTCCCTGCCCTGCTCCTGCTGGACACACAATTCCTCATCCAGCCCAGTGGCCTCTTGCCCCACCCAGACTGGTCTGAGCCACCTCTCTCTGCTTTGAGGGGAATTTTCATGGATCAGACCCGGCTCTGGACACGCGGCTCTCGGGCCCATCCTGCACATCCTCACTCCTGCCCAAGGACAACAAGTCACAACAAAGGCAAAGCTGAACAGGGTGAGTAAAAAACCTTCACAGCACATTTTGGGGACCACGGCCCTAATTTTTAAATCCTCCCCCTTTCACAGAGCACAAGCATCCTTGGCTCTGGAGCAGAAGAAGGTGAAAGTCACAGTGTTTTCATCAAGTGAAAAGGGGAATCCTGCCAATTCCTTTCTCAGATTCTGCCAGATAAATCCTGGGATGCACAAAACCTCCCAAACTGGGCTCAGGTAAATATGAAAAATCGCTTCTGACAAAAGGTTATAAGCATCATCAACTGACTTATCTTCTGTCACTCCACCAACACCTCAAAAACAAAGCCCAAAACACCCAAGAGGCAAATCCCTGAGCACAAACTGATCCAAGTGAAAAGATCCAGAGGTGAAACCTCCTGCCTCGTTCCCTTTCCCAGCACCAGAATTTCCACAGGGAAACTCTGGCAACCCCATCCTAGAGGGGGAATTCAGGAAAAAGGCCTCATTGGCACCATCTCCGTGGGATTTTCCACAGAAATCCTGCCCAGAACCCACCTGGGCCAGGCCCCCACGCCCAGAGGAACCTGAAATCCCCAAGAGCAGGAAATTGGGGAGTGAGGTTTGGCCAAGGCAAACAGAACCAGCTGGTGACAAAGAGGCCGCCTGAACCTCTTTGACAATCACTGACCTGGAAAGCTGCTCGCTGAGTAAACACCTAATAAACTAATTACCAACCGGTTAATTAATAGTAAACTAATGAAAATGCTCCCTCCTGAAAATCACAGATCCAAAGCAAGTTTGTAAGGCAGGAAAATGCTTCTTTTTCATCCTAAATCTAAAGTTTTGTCTCAAAAAAAAAAAAAAAGTTTCTTATCCGCCCCTTTAAACGAACAAGAGAAAAATTTCCATTTTTCTTTTACAACACAGCAGCAAAAGAAGAGAATAAATGAAAAATTTAGGTAAATTCATTTTTCCTGCAGCTGAAATTCTGGGTTTAACAGCCTTGCCACAGTTTTTGCCAACATCCCATCTCCAGAGGAACACCAATCCCTAATTTTACAGCAGGCCTGCCCCATCCCTTGCTGAACCACCAACACTGGCCAAGGAATTCGTAATTCCCACCACGATTCCCAAGTTCATCCTGTCCTTATGGAGGAGACAGGGACGAGGAGAAGGAACTGGGAGATTCAGGGCTCTGCTCACACAATGTGCTGATGTTTTAACTCCACAATCAATAAGGAGAAGCTGGTCCCACTCAAGAACTGCTTAAGCAGCAGCTGAACAGGATCTTTAAAGATAAAACAAAAAAAAAAAAAAGTAAGAATTTTGCACAACACCCGCTCAGATTCCTTGGCTCAAGGGAGGGTTCGCTCCTGTTTTGTGCCCTGAGCCCAGCCCAGCCCAGCCCCACCTCCCAAAACTCAGGATTCGGGATCCTGAAGTTCCCTTTGCAGTTTCCAAGAGCCCAGTCTGGCTTTGCCTTTGGAATAAGCAGGAAAAGTGGGAATCACCTTCACCTCCAGGGAACGCAGGGCTTGCTGAAAGTAAAATACTCCAAAACAGTTCCACAAATCTCTGTTCTGGTGGGTTGGTCGCTTTGGGCTTTTTTTTTTTTTTTTTTNNNTTTTTTTTTTTTTTTTTTTTTTTTTTCTTTTTTTTCTCCTCTATTTTTATTGAAACTTTGTACAGAAGTTTGAAACATTTCCATACAATACTTTGAGACAGGACAAAAATGCCATGGTAAAGGAATGTAAACTGCAAGAAACACAGTCTGAAAGTATCCAAATACTCTCTAATAAGAGTTTTAGTTTGAAGACTAATGCAGGAGGCAAAAATAATATGCATACAGTATACAAAGAACAGTATACACAGGGCCAGCAGTGCTAACTATGAAAATTTTGCATCAGATTTACTTCAAAGATTGATAGCAATATGATAATTCTATACACTAGACCAAAATTAATTTATCATACATCGTTTCTATGACAAAAAGCTTGTCATTAAGGACAGTAGCAACTTACAATATAATTAAGCTGTATTAATCTCATTAACACTTCTAAATCTATATTCCTACTACAGTAAAGGTTTTTTTGTTTTTTTTTTTTTTTTT
>VZDJ01005178.1:630500-645500 GCA_008694505.1 Cyanoderma ruficeps
AAAAAAAAAGCTGTCATTCCAAACTCAGTTTTCCAAGACTTGTCATCCTAAGCTCAAGGCAATAATAAATAAACCCATCGCTGCAAGACAGAAGCACAACCAGCCCCACGCAGGGGGAGGAGGCCAGGCAACAAAAATTCACGACTGTCCATCGTGGGGAACACTCTGTGGTTCTGCTGGACCAAAAACATGGGGTTTTAACCCCAAATTCTTCAACTTTCCCCCCTCCCCTCAGCAAAGGCTTGTTTACGCTATAAAAAAATCCCTTCTCCTACACAAGGTCCTTCTCGCCAGCAGGCAGCTTGCCTGGAACCTTAGAAATCTCTTTATTGAGTAAGAAAGGCCTTTTAGTAAGTGGTTTTATGCAGCAAAGAATTATCAGCAACTTCCAGGACCTCCATGACACAGTGAGGCCGGAGAGGAGCACAAAAAACACCTCAGAAACACCTGAAGAGGAAAAAAAAACCCAAAAGCACTGGAGAAAGAATTTGCTTAAAAGCTTCACAACACCAGGTCCAAAGGTGGGGTTGGGGGGGAGGCAGATTAATAACTCATTATGATCTCGCCTGCCAATTAGCAGCGTGATTAACGTGGCAGCTCGTTAGTGTAGCGAAAGGGAGAATAAATGAAGGGAGAGATGGAGCGCCTCGGGCTCCGCAGGGCATTCCTGAAGGACTCCACTCCCTTCCATGGCCAAGGGGGGTTTTCTTCCCCCCCCACGGATCTGACCGAGCAGGACACTGGAATTCTGCCTCTTAGCTCTTTTCAAGCGTCCTCTTTGAGGAGCAGAGGACTCGGGGAAGGGGCAGAGGGATGGAAGGAGCAGGGAGAAGCCGATGGAAGCGCTGGGAGCCGTGCCCTCGGCTGCCCACCCGCGTAAGGCACCCTGGGGAACAGCACAGGGGGGCGAGGGAGCCGAGCCAAAGGGTCCCTGAGCTGACCTGGCTTCCCAGGTGGTGGGAAAAGCGTTGGACATCGAGGGCGAGGAGGAGCAGCCTGGAAAATCCCAGCGCCAGCAGCTGCTCCCAAGTTCGTGCCGAGTTCCCGAGGGACACGAGTCTCCTTCCCTGGGCCAAAGGGAGTGATTGAGCCACATCCCAACCTTCTCAAGAGGTTATCGTTGGGCTGAGAATTATCTTTTACCCTCTGTAAGTTGTTATTTTTTCGTCCTGCTACGATCAAACGTTGCCCTAAACTGCTTTATCCTGTACGGAAACAATTCCCTACCGTTTCCATCAAAACATCCTTCACAGCTCAGCCCACTAATGAAGCAACTTGAGGTGCCATTAATTTGACAGACCAGGATTGAAAATTGTTCTCCCAAACTACGCTGGGGTCGCACCAATTGTGAGAAAAATGTGTCTTGTCCCATCGGTAGCAACATCAACACCAGGTACGGTGACTCCTCTCTGCAAATATTGCAACAACGCTCCGAGGATTCCACTTTGGAGTAGTTCTACTCCCCAGCAGCGACAACTAAACCAAGCGGAGAAAAGTGGGGCAGCTCAGCCTCTGGTGAAAGCTTTGGAATGAATGAGATTCGACTGATATTAACACACCGCCAAAACAAACAAAACCGCCCCCAAAACAGAAGCGAATCCTTTTATCTGAAAAGTGTTGTAAATTATCTACTGAAAGCCACGTGGATGGCACCACTGGAAAAGCAAAATTTCTCCAGCAAAGGCAGGATTGACCCAAATTTCATCTCTGCCAAATGGTTTCCCCCACAGGAATTGGTTCTTGGTGTGCCAAGGAAACGTTGCTGGACCCCTGAACTGGTTTTGGTGAACGCTCACAATGGTCCCTCAGCCCGATTTTGGCCCAGCCAGTTCGTGCCCTCCTGAATGAGCTCAGGAGCAAAGACAACTGCAGGAATTATTTCTGTGCAAAGCCTGGATATGACCGCTCTGTCTTGGAGAGGGGAGGAGTTGAAGGTGGGCTCTGCTCCCAAAACCAGGACCCAGCTTGGCTGGGGGAAGGATGAGAGCACCAACCTGCTGCACACACATCCTCCACACACCTGGGAACTGCTCATCCCACCTGGGCACCCATCCTTCAGGAGCAAAGATCCTCTGGATCTGGAGACCTACAAATAGCTGTGACTGCCTGGTGGGAGGAATTCAGGTTTTTGGAAAAATCCTGAGGACAAGACAGACCTCAATTGCCGGCACAGATTGTGGCTGCACGCGCTCCCTGTCTCCTGACACCAAATCCCTCAGGATCCTTCTGAGGAGGGAGGGAGGGAAGGAATTTCTTCACACAAAGGTCACTCATGGGAAGGAGCTGCCCAGGGAGGTGTGGAGTGCCCAGCCCTGGAGATGTCCAAGGAATGTGGCACTCTGGGCTGGGTGATGAGGTGGGGATTGAGCACAGCAGGAACTCAATGACCAGGGAGGGCTTTTCCAACTTCAGGGATTCTGGGATTCCTCAGAAAACCAAAAGGTTTGACAGGGTGAAAGGGGAAGTGGGAGAGGATGTGAGGCAAAAGGGCTCTGGAAAACAAGGAGCACTTGCACCTCTCTCCCCCATTTCCCCTTCCTTGCCTTCCCAGTTGTTCTCGCCCTGCAGCATCGGGGCTGCAGGGATTCCTCCCACATGCAGCAGAGGAAAACTCTTCTGCAGGGTGAAAAACCTCTTCTGCAGGGTGAAAAACCTCTTCTGCAGGGTGAAAAACATTCTTTCAAGACATGCGAAGCCTCCTGTTTCTCTTCTTCCCAAGTGGCAGAACCTACAAACAGATTTGTCCCCTAAAAAGAAGCGAATGCTAACGGTTCAGAGGCTGGAGAGGCTGAATTAATCTTTTTGGCCATTTACTGAAACTCAAGGAATTCCACCTAAAGCTGAGGAAAAATTTCTTTCCATGGAAGTGGCAGAGCCCTGGAACAGCTGCCCAAGAACATCTCAAACCCACCCTAAAAGTTCTGGGATTCTTCAATTTCAATATACTACAAACCCCACAGAAAGAATATTCCTTTCTCCTCCTGCTCCATTGACAGTTTGTCATCTCCAGGCTTATTTTTCTTTTAATTTTTTCTCTCTTTTTTTTTTTCAATACAGAAACTTTTCAGTAATGGAATTTACAGTGGCTAAAAATCAAACGACAAAAATTTCCTTACAAAGAATAATAAAAAAAAAAAGACAGAAAGCTGCTAAGAGCTATCACGTTTTAAGTGCTATAAAATGAGACAAAACAGCTTCCTGTTGTTGCCAGAAGAAAAATGAGAAAGTGAAAAAAAAAGAAAAAGAAAAAAAAGCAGTGAGTGCAATTAAAAAGTGCTAAGTTGGCCAAGGTAATACAGTTATTTTATAAATGTGCATCACAGCTCTGCATTTAAAAATCTTTTGACACAGCTTTAATCACTCAGCTTTTACACACTGGTAACTGATTACCTGTTATCTTCACTTAGTGCTGACTGAGCTGTAACTGCCTGACTTCAAACACAGCCACCTGCCTGCCTTTGGTATATTTATACACAGAAAAACAAAAGGTTAGTGCTGCAAATGGAAAAAAAAAAAACCAAAAAAACAAACCAACACAAACCAACACAAAAGGGAAAAAAGAAAAGACCACCACAGGACAGGTTCTGCTCTCAGCAGAGGGAGGACAACACATTTCAAATGGTCTCGAAATAGGCTAAAGCTGAGTTGATCTTACAATTATAGCGTAAACAATGCCTGGGTTGTGGTCACGTTGTTTGAAAAGAAAAGAAAAACCAAAAATCTCCAGAGACCTGTATCAACTTCTGTATGTTTAAGCCATACCCTTAAAAGTTCACTATTCACTCACAAAGAGAAGTAGACAAACATGAAGATTCCAAGCGAACAGACACAGACCAGTCCAGTATTTAGTAATAGTTTAACTTTTGGAGTCTCTTCCAGCATTTGTAAACAAACAGTCTCTTCCTCGACCTCCCGAACCACTCTCTTGTTTACGTTTTTACTTTTAAAGCCACAGAACCAATCTATGAATTTCAACTGTCTCGCCTTGTTGTCAGTCTCCTCCTCCACCTCGTGCTTTTTCTCCCCCATCAGGGCGGCCTGTCCGTTGGAATAACAATCCACGGGCGTCTCCACCTCGGAGTGGCTCACTGAGATCACCGGGTTGCTGTCATCCCTGCACGTCACCAGGAGGTTGATGTCCTCCGGCTTCACGTTTTTAATGTTCTCCTCCGACTTCCCGTTGGGAATGATGTGGTTGGCGTTCTCGTTGCACTTGAGGATGCTCTTCTCCTGCGCCTGGTACAGCTCCCCCTTGCCGGCGCCCTCGGGCGCGCCGCGCTTCCTCAGCGCCCAGAACGTGGTGGTCCGGACCTGCTCCTTGGTGGGCGGCGGCGTGAGCAGGCTCACCACCACCGTCACCACCCCGGTGATCCAGAACAGGCCCGTGGCCACGTACATGTAATGGATGTTCTTGATGAAGGCGGGCCTGGTGTCCGGCTGGTCACACTCGGGAGCGCGGTAGAAGAAGGCCAGGACCAGCCGGATGGCGCCCAGGACGAAGCCGGCCATGCCGCCGTAGAAAGCCCCCTGCTCGTTGCAGCGCTTCCAGAAGATGGCCATGAGGAACAGGGCGGCCACGGGCGGGGTCAGGTAATCCGCCACCTCCTGGATGTACAGGTACATCTGCCCGCCCTGCATCTCCACGATGATGGGCACCCAGGCGATGCTGATCACCACCATGAAGGCCACGAAGACCCTGCCCACGATCATCAGCTCCCGGGAGGTCGCGCTCTTCCGGATGAGCTTGTAGACGTCGAGCGTGAAGATGGTGCTGGCGCTGTTGAAGATGGAGTCCAGGTCGCTCATCAGCGCGGCGATCATCACGGCCATCATCAGCCCGCGCAGCCCCACGGGCACCAGGTTCATCACCAGGCGCGGGTAGGCGATGTTGGAGCAGCCGGCCCTGCTCCCGCACACCTGGAAGCAGTGCTCGGGGTTGATGCAGGCGATGTCATCCACAAACAGGATGCGGGAGATCATCCCCGGCACCACGATGATGAACATGGGCAGCAGCTTCAAGAAGCCGGCCATGAGGGTGGAGCCTTTGGCGTGAGCGATGTTTTTGGCGGCCAGAACTCTCTGCACTATGACTTGGTCGGCGCACCAGTACCACACCGAGGCCGGGGTCTGTCCCAGCAGAAATCCCGGCCAGGGAATGTCCTCGTCCGTCGGCTCGCGCAGCATTTTCAGAGAGTCGGGCTTCGGGCTGACGTTGCAGGAGTTGGTGTTGGAGATGTTGTAGTTTAGGAGGATGGAGGTGACGTTGGGCGTCGCCAACATGTACCTCCTTTTCGCTTCTTCAAACCCACCGACCTCCGTGAGGCTTATGATCATGAGCGTGAGGGCCCCGACGATCATAAGCAGCGCTTGGAGGGTGTCCGTGTAGATGACGGCCACCAGCCCTCCGGTCACAGTCAGCAGCGCTGTCATTCCGATCAGCAGGATCACCGACAGGTAGAGGTTCCACCCTAGGGACTCTTGGATAAAAAGCGCCCCTGAATACAAGTCAACCGAGAGTTTGGTGAAGATATAAAGAATTAGTGACAACGCTGCAAAATAGATTTGAATCCTATGCCCTCCGAACCGCTTGGACAAGTATTCGGGCATGGTGTACACTCCCGACCGGATGTAGACTGGCACGAAGACCCATCCCAAAAGCTGTAAAAGCATTAAGGCGTTGAACTCCCACGCGCCTACGGCGAATCCGCTCGCCGCTCCAGATCCTGCGAGCCCAATGAAATGTTCACTTCCAATATTGCTCACAAACAACGAGGCCCCGATAGCTACCCAGGTCATAGAACGCCCTGCCAAAAAGTAGCCACTCACGGTGCTCCGATTGTTTTTCCACATGGCAAAGAAACCTATGCACATTACAAGCACGAAGTACAGGGCCACAATGGCAATGTCTGCTGGCTCCAAAGCAGCCCTCATTTTGTAACCAAAAAGCCTTCGCTGACGTCCACTTCTCGCCCCCCAGCCAACGTCTCTTAAGCACCACGTGAAACCAGTTTTAACCAAAATCAACACAGCGGGTCAAATTCTTTGTCCCTTGGTTTGCTGTCCTGATGCTGGTGGCAGTGGTACATTTACTTTTCTCCGCTTCTCAAATTTGGGAACTTAGCACGCACTTTTAATCCACATTCCACAAGAGCATCAGCCTTAACTCAGTTGATGTAGGAGAAATTCTTAGTTGCAGCTAAGTTTAGTGAGGCCTACTGTACCAACCCTGCAAGGCAGCAAAGACAAAAGACAAAGATTGAATTAGAGAGGAATTTCATGAAGTAATGAGAAAAAATTTGAAGTGTAGTAAAACAAATCACTGAACACCACAGATTTTTCCCCCTTTATATCTCCTGCAATCCATAACAGACATCATTCAATATTTGTAGGGCTAAGAGGTAAAAGCCTTTTACAAGTCAACTTCAGTGGTTACAGGTACCTTCAGAGACGCAGCGATTTGGGAGGATTGAGTGACCCAAAAATCCCCACAACACGGCAAGCAACAAAATACGTTTTTTTTTTTCTCTTTACTCTGGTGTCTCACAAGTCTCCTCAAGCCACTAACGAAATCTTTCAAGTAATCTTAGGAAAATAAAATTAAAATAATCCAACAAGTACCAATGGCTATGGAGCACTGGCTCAACATTTTCGGCGCTGCACCCCCATAATCCTGGGAGATCCTGGCACCACGGAAATGAGACTCCACAGAAATGAGGCACTTGAGACACCAGCTGGCTGCTAGAAAAATCAAAGTGAGGTCACAGCGCTGTCAAAAAGCAACATCTATTCCCAATCAGCTGGGGAATCACGGTTATTCTGCATGTTTTGAGGTGAGTTTGCTCCTGTCTGGGGTACAGATAATCACAGGGTTATTTTTCACTTGGAAAGCTCTCCATACACATCCATGTGGTCCTAGGGGAGAAAACATCCCATTCCAGCAAGTGGCAGAAGCAAAACTCCGCCCTGACATCCCATTTTAGGGCCAGCGCCTTTGGATACCCACACCTGGGGTTTTGTGGGAGCACCAGAGGCACAGAAGGGAACGCTGGGTGGATTCTGGCAGCAGTCACAGCTGGAAGGATGCCGGGAAATGCCCTTCCCAGCATCCCTTCCCATCCCAGCATGGAGAGGTGGAAGGTAGGGACGCGGAGCCTTCCCTGTCGCGCTCTTCCCGAATTCCCAATCCCACCTGACGGCTCCCAAACGTGTCGGGAAACAAAATTCATTTTGCCAAGCAGGACTGAAGCGCTGGACATGGAGGGAAGGGGACAATAAAGATTTGGTGGCAGAGGAAGGGGCACTGAGGAGCCGCATCGTGGCTCCTTGATGGATTTGTGATGTGTGTGCTCCCGTCTCCTGTTTATGCCTTGGGAAGTGCCACAGAATCACGGTTTGGGATGGAGGGACCTTAAAGCCCATCCAGTGGGCCATGGCAGGGACACCTCCCACTGTCCCAGGCTGCTCCAAGCCCCAGTGTCCAACCTGGCCTTGGGCACTGCCAGGGATCCAGGGGCAGCCACAGCTGCTCTGGGCACCCTGGGCCAGGGCCTGCCCACCCTCTACAACCCAAAGGCTTCTGATGGGTTTAGAGAGAGCTGGACATGGGATTCTCCCATTCCCTACACCCAACGGCTGTGGGAAGGGAAGACCAAAGCAAAGAACAGGTTCAGTCTAAAGATCAGAACACAAACCTTTAGCAGCGATAATGAGATTATTACAGAAGGTGAGGACCAGGGTCTGACTCCACTCCTCTCTCCCACTCACTGGTAAAGGCACAAGAAAACCAGCACTGGGTCTTTTTTCTGGCCATAAAGTCTCACAAGTCCTACAAGCATCAGCTCCAGGCATCCCATTCGAGTTCATTCTCTGGCACGAGGCTGAAGCTCCCATTTCCCCATTAATTAATGATTAATACAAACAGCCTGATAGCGTATTCTAATATTTGGCTGGTTTCTTGTTTAGCATCCCTGCCACATATTGGCTTTGTTTAAAGGGTCAATTAAACCATTCCAGATTCCAGGAGAGTTAAGGTTGAAAATGCACACGTTGTGTTGAAGGCAGCGATGGTGCTGAGGTAAAAACGTGCAACTCCTCACAGATTTTAAAAATAGCTCCCAGCAAGCCACAGCTTCAACCTTAAGGAGAAATCCACCACCGTGTCATTTGTATGGTCCAGTTGTTTTTCAGGAGAAAAATTCAAAAAAAAGAAAAATAATAAGGGTTCCCCCCGAGCACCACAAACCCACTTGAGAATAGAGATATTTCTACTGCTGGAATTACAGCCAATAATGAGAGACTAAGGAGACATGGCACAAAACGGACTGATTACAGCACTGGGCTAAATTTATCATTCCTCAGAAGCCTCAAACCACAGATGTATTTTCAATTCTTCCACAGAAGAATTCACATTTCTCCCCACCCGCAAATACAGGAGTAGTTAAATGGTCTAATAGCTTAATCCAACCCAAAATTATAAACACTTCACATCAGATGACGCAATCAGAGCCAAGTTTAATGGACTATTCTTAGTTTTAAGCACTTTGGAGCAACACTTTAATAGTGTTGTGTCTTTTGCCATATTCAGCTAATTTTTCAACTACATTATGTTTATACCAAAACTATAAATATTTGAAGAGAAAGGGAAGAAGAGATTTTACTGAGATATGAAAAAAGGAAAATCTGCTATACAGAAAACCAGAAGAATAGCCAGATAAGGAAATGGTAATAATTAATGTTTTTATTGTCCTGTTGTCCTCCTCATTACTAAAAAAAGTTTGATTTTCACTTGAGTTCACCCCCCACCATCTTCCCTGTAGGTTCATCAGTGACCTGTCACAAATATCCTAGAGAATAATGTGGAAAAATCACAAAAATATCTGTTAAAATGAATTCCATTTGATACCGGAAGCATCCAGAGTGTTTCCATAAACAGGATAATAACAGGGAAGCTGTGGCTGCCTCTGGATTCCCTGGGAATGTCCAAGGCCAAGCTGGATGGGGCTTGGAGCCACCTGGGATAACTGAAGGTGTCCCTGCCCTGGGACTGGATGGGCTTTAAGGTCCCTGGGAACCCAAACTTTCTGTAATTCCAGCATCCAGACGCTCTGACAAGTGTGTCAGTATTAGACGCAGCTGTCCTCAAATAAATTGTGACATTCCTCAATTAAGTCACTTCAGCTCCAAGGGGCTCATTCCAACCAAAATAAACAACATGTGAAGTTCCTGGAGCGTATTCCATAGGAAGACACAGCCAGACCATGCACCTGAAATAATCAAATTTCAGAGAGCTGAACCCTGCCTTTTGTCACCAACACCTGAGGGTTTGTTTTTTTTTTGCAGGGCTCAGTTTGCCCGAGCTGGAAGGTGGAAAGTTTTCAGCAGCCACCACAAATTTGCTGCACTGTCACTAAATTACAGCACTGAAGCAGCTTCTTGTACCAGTTTCTTAGACCTAATTCCAAAATAACCCTGGAACTTTTCTTCATTAGGAAAATGAGACTCGTCCCTCTGAACTTTCAGCAAGTTCTGACCTCAAGTCTTACAAAGGACTTTTGAGATGCCCCATGTGAGTTTAATCCTGAGTTATTAGAACAGTGAACATTGTGCCACTGACAGAGGGAGGGAAAAAAAAAAAAAAGGCAGAAAGGCAGTGCTGCTGCCAAGGACTGGGAATTTTCTTCCCTGAGGCTGTTTTCTGGCTGGATCATATCAAAGACACAAAACAATGTGCTTCCCTCTTGTCTGGAAATAGAGGCTGCAGCTCTGGTGAAACAATGCATATGTCTCTCCAACACCCAGCCTGTTCCTTAAGGGAATAAAAAAATCCCAAGCAAGTCCCTGAAGAGAGATTTCATAATGTGAAGCAGACCCAGGGTGGGATTTTGGGGAGAAATTTGTACCATTGTTCTAAGGGAAAACTTTCTCCACAGTGCTTTTCTAATAAAATGGGTGTGTAAAACATGCCAGAGTCCAACTGCTCCAGCTCTGAAGCCACTATTTGTTCTCAGTTCTGTTGGCTTTTCTGCTGATGGGAAGTTTCTGAGCTGACTTTCCTTTTCTCCTCACCAATCCTGGTGGTGTTTTAAGGGTTAACTTGGAGCCGTGGATGCCCACCTATCCCACAGAAGTGCCCACTGTCAGCAAGTTAAGTGCTTTGCTCACAGATTTCCAAGTAGTTTTCACATTATTTCAGACAGTTTCTCTCCACCTTCAAGCAGGAGTGTTTGAACTCAGACCTGCAGCACTCCACCTACTGAACAGCTCTGTCGTGTGGAAGAAATCCGTCCAGATTGCCAGGATCATGGAAAATATTAACTCTGCCACAGAAAAATTAATAAATAACAGAAGCCTGAGTCCTCGAGTGGGGTCTGTGCCATGTCCAATCCCCTGAGTATGTTTTCTCCTCACATACCTGGCCATGGACACACCGGTGAGTTCCTACCTGTCCACTGCTCCTCAGTAAACACAAGGCAGCCTCAGGAAAAAAATGTCTTTAAGGAAAAAAAAAAAGGAGGAAAAGCTTTGTTCCATTTACTGCAGCACTCCAGAACATAAAAAAAGGAGCACTGAAGCTCTTCATGGAGTAAGTGATACATAAATTATGTAGCACATGCCCTTGAGGAAGCAGGGGCTATCCTTGGCAGCTGCTCAACAAAATCCTCAGCATCCAGGGCAGCAGTTCCAGGCTTTTCCCTGAAAACCAGGAGCTGGGGCAGAGGAATGTGCCAGGAACCCCCCTGGGACAGACAGGGAAGGCAGAAGCTGAGCTGGAGCATCCAATAAATAACTGGAGCTGCTGGGGATGCCAGGCCAGACCTGAACTCAAGAGGCTGCAGCAGGAAAGGGCCACGTTACCTGAGCCAACCTGACTGAACCTCATCACCACATCAACCTCCTGCTGCTCTGGAGAACTCGGGAGCCAACTCTATCGAGCAGCACTAACAAAAAAAAAATCCAATTTGAGGTCCAAGGATCCAGTCACTCACTCAAAGGAGCCGTTATGAACACGTAAGGAACTTTTGTTTTGGTCAGGAATCACTCCAGCTCTGGTCTTCGTTTTACTGCAGCAGCAGCAGCACAAAAAGCAGCTTGTTCCAGCATAAATTCTTCTGGATTCTTTTCTACACAACTGCTGAGGGAGACATGAGAGAAATAAGTAACCCCAGAGCAAGAGCCACAGAGAACTCGCTGCATTTGCCAGACAGAAGAAATGGGATGTAGAGGACAATTACAGAGCAGAAACTGGAGTGATGCGAGGCCAACTGCAGCTCAAGGGCACTGGGACTGACACTGTTGGAGCAGGACATCATTTAGTTGTCATTTTGGGGATTTTTTTTAACCATTTCCCCTCCCCATCCCAAACAAATGCACCTATTCCAGCGTCCCACCAAGTCACAAATGAAGGAGGGGGAGAAGGCACAGGAAGGACACTCCAGCAGTCAGTGGGCACAAGAGAAGCTCCAGCCTTGCAAGGCAAGAAAAGATGGAATTTTTTCAGAATCTGCATCACCCTCCCCGAGCCACTTCGTGCCACTGCCTGTGACATTCACACTTGGCTGGTTCCCTTTGCCAAGAGCCAGACCCCAGCACTCCAGCAGGAATAAGGAGCTGATTTGCTTCCACTGTTCCTCCCAAAACTCCAAACACCTACAGGGCAAGGGGAGGGTAAGCTGGGGACAGAGGGAAGGAGATAAAAAGTCCCTTTTTATCTGTTAAAATACAGAGATGCCAGCAAGAAATTCTGCCTTCTCCAGGCTTACCTAGACATGATGTAGCATCATACCCAGGAGATTAACCCATCAATTATCAATTTAAAGAAAATAAGGAACTAATACCTTCCTTTTCCCCCTTGTCAGCCCGAAGAATTGGCTTATGTTTTCACGGGTGACAAATGTTAGCTGGAGGAGTTTCTTCATGAAAAGGAACTGGGAGTACCCAGGGAGGGCCTGGAGGTGGCACTCAGAGCTCTGGGCTGGGGACAAGGTGGGCACAGTTGGGACTCCCTGGGCTGGGAGGGCTTTTCCAAGCTCTGGAATTCTGTGAAGGGAGAAGAAACTGCCAAGGAATTGGGCCTCTCTTCCCTGGGAAATCAGCAGAACCTTTTCTGCCTCGGCCACAGCTCCAGCAGGACCCTCCTGAGCTCAGTTTGTCACCACAAAGCCCAGGCCTCAGCAAGGAAACCGCAGAGAGGTGACATCCACCCCTCCACGGGACACGGTTCTTTTCCACAGGAACTGAAAGCAAAAGGGGCAGAGACAAGCCAGAAGCCACGTGGCCAACAGCAAAATTAAGAGCACCAGAGGGCAAAAAGCCAGACGTTTTCAAGGAAGTGGGAAGGGGCTGGCAAAACCTGGAAGGTTCTGGCATCACACAGCACCAGGCAGGATTCCCCTGCCGGGTCACACTGCACTGGAAGGTGCAGAAGGACACTGAGGCTCAAATCCCTCCTTTTGGCAACCCAAAATCCAGCAGCGCAAACATTTTACTGCCCTGGCAGGAATGAAGGAGATGAAGCACTTGGTCACCAGAGCAGCAGCAGGAGAATGGGTTAAACGAGCCTCAACAGCCAAAAATTTGATTTTTGGAGTGGATTTGGGACCGCTTCAGTTCTCTGGACAAGGTTATCGCCATTTTAAAAGCAAATAACAAAAATGGTGCAAAATCTCTGCCGTTCCTGAAGATGCCCTTTCCTCCAGCTGGAGGTTCAAAGATGTGCTGCAGCTGGTGGTGATCACCACTCAGCAGGAACTGGATAATCCCAGCCTAAAAAATGTGCTGCTTCATCCCATTTGAGGAGGATTTTGGCTGGGAGAGTGCAGAAGTTACTTGGGAAAGGAGAAAGGAGTGGCAGTCCCCATGAAACCGGGCAAGACACCAGGAAGAAATTCTTCTTCAAATTTCTAGGAAAAACAAAAAATAATAAAAAAAAATAAACCCAGACACATGAAGCTTCTTTAGGACTTCCCCAAATTCCCATCACATTGCTGGCTGCCCACAATCTTTGGAAGAATATAAAGCATCCCCAGGATTATTGATAGGTGAGACAGAAGTTCAGGATCAAACATCATCCAAGAATTTGAGGCTCTCCAAGCTTCCCAGTCAGCTAGGTGCTGTTTCAAGACTTCTGATCCTTCTTGGAGATTTCAAGACACCAAAACCAGAGCTCAATAAAATTCTGTTGGTTATAAAACAATCAATGCTAATTACAAAGCTTGAGACAGAATATCTGTATTAAAAGCTACCGAACATTGATTTGTTTTCCTAGAACACCAACTCCACTGAACACCTTCCCCCTCTGTATCCACCCTCTGCACGGACCTGCCTTTTCATTATTCCTCAGATATGTGCAGGACTGACCACAAGGATCGGCTTGCAAGTGGACAAACCAGGATTAAAAAATAACAAGAGCAACAGTTCTGCAGTTCCTCAATCCTATTTCTTGGGTTCATGACCCTCCCTTTGCACCATCCACTTCCTTCCTGCTCTTCTCACCAGAGGTGATGAATTTTTCATAGAATCTCATTTTTAGCACCAATATTTGCACCAGTGCTCCACAGGCCAGGTCCTTCACATCTTGCCTTACTTTCCACGCATTCCCTTCCAATTTTTCCCCTTCCACTTCTCCATAATTAGTTCTATTTTGCAAATCCTTCTGTGTTTTTTATTTTTCCCTGCTTTCACCTTTTTATCAGCTCCTCCATGCACGCTGGGGATATTCCTGCTGCTCCACAGGGCAGGAATTTTTTCCAGGGAATAACCTGAAGCCCAGAGGTTCCTGCTGCCCTCAGGTAAGGATGGGACACGAAGCTCTACCAAGCAGCTGCTTCCACATAAGCAGCTCTTCCTTCATCCCAGCTGGGGAGGTGTGGGTGCCTGTGGCTCCAGGAATTATCAGCCTGCCATGGATGGAGCCTGAAAAATCACAGAATCATGGAATGGTTTGGGTTGGAAAGACCTTAAAGTCCATCCAGTGCCACCCCTGCCACGGGCAGGGACACCTTCCACTGTCCCAGGGTGCTCCAACCTGGCCTTGGACACTTCCAGGGATCCAGGGGCAGCCACAGCTTCTCTGGGCAAAGGAAAAAAAAAAAAAAGGGAAGATAAATTACTTGATCAACAACTTAATAACTCCCAAAGCAATCTTTGTGTGGCAATGATGGTTCTGGGATAAGGGAAACTGGAGAAATCAGCTCCTGAAAGGACACACAGGGAAAACCAGAGCGTCCATCATTCCAAAGTATGGAACTGCTGAAGATCAGGAGACAGAAAACACAAACACATGCGAGCTGAAGGAGCAGCTTCTCCTCAGTGTTACAAGAGACAACTTTTACAGGAGTCAGTCACGTCCCAGGGCTCTCCAACAATGCAGAGTTTAATGGTGTTTAGCACAAAGGCTTCTCCTGCCTTCTTTCCCAAGAGTTTAGGGACAGAATCTGCTCCACGCTGAAGTTACCAACACCTCCCTGCTCACAGCCAGAACACACCAGGAGCAAAACCCAACTAGGAGCAAAGAGCTCGTTGCTGAGGAGGAACCAGGGGCAGCCCAGAGAAGTTTTAACTCAAAGGTTAACCCCCACTGCTGTCCCCTGAAGAGGGACTGGCCAAATCCCTCAGAAATCCCACCAGGGGCCTGCAGGAAACTGAAATTAGGCTTAAACTATTCTGCAGAAGAGAATAATCCTCTATGTCCTCTCAGACCCAGGCACGTATCCCACACTTGGCAAAAATTCCTGCTCTTCCAAGACTGAAAATGTCAAATATCAGGCAAGAGGGTATTGTTCCCAAATGCTGTCTGCACCACACTCTCCAAAATCCAGTTCTTCTTATGGAATGTTCAAGGCAGAAAACAAAAAGGTGACTCCTCCAGCACAGTCAGTGCTGGATCTTGCTGTTTTCTGTCTTTTAGTTCCAAGGCTTTGGTCTCCTTTCCAGCACCACCCCCAACTCCAGGATCCCTCCCTGCCAGGCTGAAGAGCCTGTTCCAGCCTACTGAAAATGCCA
>VZDJ01005178.1:648000-678629 GCA_008694505.1 Cyanoderma ruficeps
TATTCTGCGACAGGAAGGAGTTCTGGAATCATTCCGCTGTTCCAGACTGGCTTATTATCGCCGTATCTTGCCTCATTTAATTCTGTATTACAGCCAGGATTATGCACAGCTTACAGGGGTCATTAGAGCAACCCACCCCAGCCAAGATCCAGCAGCACCACGGAGCATAAAACCACTCGAGGAAATATTTCCAAGTGTTCTCACGGCACAAGAAAGGCAGGAGCAGCAAAATAACGGGAAACAAAAAAGCAGCCAGACCTGGTGTGCTGAAAACCAGCACGAAAATAGCAGCACCTACAGACAGACTCTAAATTTTAGACCGACGACAAGGGTGGGTTAAAAACACCAGCACGAACTGAAATGTTTGGACATAATCACAGAGCTAAAAAAAAAAAACAAAACAAACCCTTGAAGGTACATCCATGTGGAAAGAACATGCTGGAGAGTCCAACTTCAAAGAGGCAAAGGTTGCAGATGTTAAATCCCGAGTGCACTGATGCTCATTAGAAGCATCTTACAGCTAAAAGCTTATCCCTGCATCTCCGTGGTCAGATCCTAGAAACCAGGGAGCCTTTCCAGCAGGGAGCACTCCATGGCATCCTTTCAGAGAAGTCAGGTTATTCCTGCCTCAGTATTATGGCAGATTTGCCACGCTTGCTGTCCTGCCCTGCATTCCGAGTGCCCGCCCGGCTTTTACATCCCCCACATCGACAGCACGGCTACAAAAAGCACCTCTGCCTCGTCCACCCATGGGGAGAGGTGTGGAAAGGAACAAAAACAAAAAAAATTCGGACAAAAATTATATGTTGACGGGCGGGTGGAAAAGCAGCGTGTTTTTGCCCGGGTGAGCTGGTGCAGCAATGTCACCCGGTTTTCTCCCTGCTGCTGTGTTTCTCCACTAGAGGCCCCAGGTGAGATGTCTTCTACTACAGCTTCTGCAGCTAAACCACGGGGAAAAATACATTTAAAAAAAAAAAAAAAAAACAGCCCCGACATGTGGATGGTCCATGTAAAATGAATGGAAATGTACTAGTGCATGCGGCACACCAGACGTGCTCCCGTAATTCCCAAAAAACCACGGCCACGCTGCTGAGCTGCTGCTGCTCGGTGGGAAACGGTGCTGGTGGGAATGGAGGGTAAATCCCAGAGTATCCAGGAGCAGAGGGCTCCAGCCCAGCGCAAGTGCCGCTACATTCCAACACCAGCATTAAGCTGGAAAGTAGCAGATAAACAAAGGCTACAGAAGGTACTAGAGAAGGGCCAGTATCAGCTGCTATTTACCAAATAAACCTCCCATCCGCACGGAGACGGCTCTATTTTATTATTATTTTTACGCGCACGCATCCCCCATTCCCCCCCCTCCTCCTTCCCCCTCCTTCCCCCACGTATTGACTCAGCTCCTGCCGAAAGGGAACAGCATCATTTAACCGAGCTCTGTTATCACCGCGCTGCCAAAAAACAGCGGCAACGGCTGCTGCCACCCCCAGCGCCCCTTCCCGGGGGCGATACGGCCCAACCTATCGGCCCCGCTCAACTGGTGTGGGCAAAACCCCGTCCCTTGGCACTTCCCCGGCACACGGCGGGGAAGGTGGCACCCCGCGCTTGGGAGCTGGCTGGGGCGAATCTTTTGCCTTTTTTTTTTTCCCCCCCAACCTTTTTCCCTCGCCCCGAGGCTTCCCGGAGCCGAGGGGAGCCGAGGAGGTGCCCGAGGATGCCAGCGCAGGTGCGGGGAGGGGGATGGATGGAAAGCGCTGGTGCTGCAGAGGGAAGGGGGATGCGAAAGGGCCGGCTTCACCTGCTCCAGGCGCGGAGGGAGGGAGCGAACGGGCAAGGAAAACCACATCTCTGGCTCGGAAAGCGTGGGATCTGCTTACCTGCGGACCGGAGGGGAGGGGGAGAGGGGACTGCGGCTCGGGGGGGGTGGGGGGAGCGACTCCGCCAAGTCTCCGAGGGTGCGGGCAGGGAAGGGGCGATGGGCGAGGGGCCGGAGCGCGGAGGAAGCCCCGCGGAGCCCGGGACACGCTGCGACACTGCGGGCGACAGGGCCGGGCCACGCGGTGCGGCGGGGACAGCGGGCACCGAGGGGACACCGCGGCGGCACCACGGGGCAACGGGGTGGGGAAAAAAAAAACTGCCAGTCCCACCTGCCTCCCTCCCTTCCTCCCATCTCCTCTCCCTCACTCACCCTCTGCATGGCTTTCACGATCAAAGCCAGTTCATAGCGGGGCATCTTAGAGCTGGCAGTGGCGGGAGGAGCGGGGCACGGGGTGGGGAGGAAGGGGCTGCGGCGAGGCCGGAGAGGAGGAGCGGGGGTGACAGGAGGAGGAAGAGGAGGAAGGCGCGTCCCGGTGCTGTGGCGGTTCCTTCCCGCGCGGCTCCCGCGGCTCAGACACCCGTACGGGCAGGGGCGGCGCGGCTTAAAGGGCGCAGGAGCTGCGCACGCTCGACCGGGCCGGCCCTGCCCGCTCCAAGCGCCGCCCCCGCCGGGCCGGGGCTGCCCCGCACCGCGGCCTCAGGGCCGGGACCCCCGCGCGGGGCACGGCCGGGCCCTCCCCGCGCTGCCCCCGCGGCCGGCGCCGCCCCCGGCCCCGCCGAGCCGCCCGAGCCTCCGGCGCGGCTGCCGCCGCCGCTGCCGCTGCTGCAGGGAGTGGAAATTTCCACTGCGCCGCCCCCCTCGCTCCCCCCGCCGGGCCGCGCTCACAGCCGGCCGGGGCCGCGCATGGAGCGCCGGGGCTCGCGGCCGCGCCGCGTGTGAGCCGCGCGTGGCGGGGGCGGCTCGGGCCGCGCCGCGCGTGTGGGACACCCGGCTCGTGTGGGACACCCGGCTCGTGTGGGACACCCCGCTCGTGTGGGACACTGCTTGTGTCACCCCGCTGGTGTGGGACACCCTGCTTGGGGCACCTGCCACGTGTGGGACACCCCGCTCGTGTGGGACACCCCGCTCGTGTGGGACACCCTGTGTGTAGGACATGCTGCTTGTGTCACCCCGCTCGTGTGGGACACCCTGTGTGTATAGGACACGCTGCTTGTGTCACCCCGCTGGTGTGGGACACCCTGCTTGGGGCACCTGCCACGTGTGGGACACCCCGCTCGTGTGGGACACCCCGCTCGTGTGGGACACCCTGTGTGTAGGACATGCTGCTTGTGTCACCCCGCTCGTGTGGGACACCCTGTGTGTATAGGACACGCTGCTTGTGTCACCCCGCTGGTGTGGGACACCCTGCTTGGGGCACCTGCCACGTGTGGGACACCCCGCTCGTGTGGGACACCCCGCTCGTGTGGGACACCCTGTGTGTAGGACATGCTGCTTGTGTCACCCCGCTCGTGTGGGACACCCTGTGTGTATAGGACACGCTGCTTGTGTCACCCCGCTGGTGTGGGACACCCTGCTTGGGGCACCTGCCACGTGTGGGACACCCCGCTCGTGTGGGACACCCCGCTCGTGTGGGACACCCTGTGTGTAGGACATGCTGCTTGTGTCACCCCGCTCGTGTGGGACACCCTGTGTGTATAGGACACGCTGCTTGTGTCACCCCGCTGGTGTGGGACACCCCGCTCGTGTGGGACACGCTGCTCGTGTGGGACACCCTGTGTGTGTAGGACACGCTGCTTGTGTCACCCTCTCGTGTGGGACACCCCGCTCGTGTGGGGCACCCTGCTTGTGTCACTCTGCTCGTGTGGGACACCCCGCTCGTGTGGGACACCCTGCTTGTGTGGGACACCCCGCTCGTGTGGGACACTCTGCTCGTGTGGGACATCCCACTCATGTGGGACACCCTGCTTGTGTCACTCTGCTCGTGTGGGACACCCTGTGTGTGTAGGACACGCTGCTTGTGTCACCCTGCTCGTGTGGGACGCCCTGCTCGTGTGGGACACGCTGCTCGTGTGGGACACCCTGTGTGTGTAGGACACGCTGCTTGTGTCACCCCGCTCGTGTCACCCAAGCACCGAAAGGCTCAGGGGGAAGGGGCATGGGGAATCGTCCTGCTCAACACACTGCCGTGGGCACGGACACCTTCCACGGGGCCAGGTTGCTTCAAGCCCCGGGCAACTTGGCACCTTCCAGAACCTTCCTCAGGACACCTCAGTGCGCCCCTTGGACTTGATGGTTCTCAGAGCTCCTCAGTGCACAGCCAGACCCTTCTTCTGCAGGGTCCTTCAGTGCACCCCCAAAATTCTCCATGCTCAGAATTCCCCAATGCAGGCTCAGTATCTTCCCTATCCCCAGGGCACACTCAGAACTTCTTCATCCTCAGAACTCCCCAATGCACAGCCAGGACATTTCCCATTCTGAGAGCATCCCCAGGTCCTTCCCCATCCTCAGAGCTCACTCAGGACCTTCCCCATCCTCAGAGCTCCTGCAGTCACAGCCATGGGGTGAGCAACTCTCGGGTGGATGTGGCCGGGTGTGGAGGTCTGAGGAGCAGCAGGATGGAGGTAAAGCTGCGTGTCTGGCCTTGGTGCCCGAGTCCTCCCAGCGAGGGAGGTTCTGGACACGCATTTCCCAGCCTGGCACACTCCCCTGGCCTGATGCTCACGTGCAGCCACCAAGGTCAGTGACACAGATCCCTCCGGCTGCAGCACATCCCACACCAGCGTCCAGCCAGGCTGTGCTGGGAGCTGAACCACTTGCTCCCACTAGAGAATGTGTTTGAGGGGCCTGGGGGTTTGTTTGAACACTCTTTGTTTTTGTCCACAGCAGAGAATTGTTCCTCCCTTCCCTCACACCGATGCCCAACAACCTGGCTTTGGAGAGAGACAAGTTTTTGCCCAAGCTGTTGAAGCCCTCATTGCTCATTCCTGTCCTCAGGAAAGAGGGGTGAGAGAGCAGCCCCACCATGCCTGAGGCCCAAGGGGAAGCCGAGAAAGCGGCAGATCTTGAGATTAAAAAACTTCAGTGAAATGTCACTGGAATCCCAGCCCACCCAGAGAGTCTTCAACACCTTCCTAGGGATCCTCAGCCATGCCCTTTCCATAGCCAGGGCCGTTTGCTTCTGCTCCGCCTGCACAGGGATGCTGCCACAGTCAGTGCAGGGCAGTCCTGAGGGCAGGAATGAAAACGGAAAACTTCTCCCAGTCCTTTTCAGCAGGACTTGCAGCTCAGCCAGCCCCGGTACTGCTGTGGGGCTTTCACTGGTCTCAGGCAGGTGTGAGCTCCCCCAACACATCCTGTGCCCTCCAGGCATGAGGGCTGTGGGAGTCCTGGGAGCTGTTTTGGGTACTGCTACAAGACAAATTGCCTGTGCAGAAGTGTTTACAGGTATTCCCAAGCTCCCACCCCTCCGTGCTCAGGCAGTAATTGCCAGGCAGCTGACAGGGAGAATTTACTGCCTGTTGGTGCTCTCGACACAAACTCTCCCTGGGCTTGCTTCCCTTTACTTTGCTTCCCTGTTTGTTTTTTAATACAGTGTTGTCTGGCCTGAGCTTCTCCCTTATTCTAAACGTGTGCCTGGCAAGTTCAGGAGGAAATCCAGGTGAGGTGGGAATGCTCAGGTATCCCTGCCATTCCCACATCAGCCGTTCCCACCCTCCGGGTGCTCTTTGTGCAGCCACAGGTGATCCATGATGTTCTCTTCGGCACATTTGGAGCTGGCACGTTTTGGCCAGGGGCAGAAAGGAGTGGGGAGAGCTCTAATTCCCAGTTTTTCCAACGCTCTACCTCCTTCAAACACTCCTCTGGCAGAAGAAAAGGAAACATTCAATCTCTGTCCCTGTCATCTTCCCAGTTCTGCTTTCAGATGCCAATATCGGATTCCCGGTAGGATATAAATTTACAGTCACTGTTCATTCTCACTTCTGACTCCATTCCACATGGAATCTCCCTAAACACACATCTGCATGTGGGCCAATTCCCGTCTTTTTGGGAATCCCCCCCAGTTGTGTTTAAAGCTGTCTCAAGACTCCCAGCCTGAGCCTGAGACCATTTTTGTCTGTGATGGGATTTGCTCCCAGCAGAAACATTTGATCCTGAGACCTCATGAACCCATTCCCAGGTGGGTGTTTGATATCCCTGGAATGAGGTCGGGGTGCCTGAGGGTCTCTTGTGCACTTCAGCAATGCAGGTAGTGACTGAGCTGTCTGTCACACGTGTGTGGGCATCTTGTGGAGCATCCCAGAATCCCAGAGTCACCTGGAATGTGGGAAGAGCCCTTCAGGATCAGCCAGTGCCACCCCAGCAGCACCAGCATCACCCCAACCCTGTCCCCAAGGGCACCTTCAGACTCCTCCTGAACACTCCCACACACAGTGACTCCAAACCTCCCTGGGCAGCTCATCCCAAGGCCTGACCACTCTGCCAGGGAAATTTCCTTGCCCAATCTCCAAGCTGAGCCTCCCCTGGTGCAGTTTGAGGCCATTTCCTCTCCTCCTTTCCCTGCCCCTCCTGGCAGGGACTTGTGCAGAGCCACAAGGTCCCCCCTGAGCCTCCTTTTCTCCAGGCTCAGCCCCTTTCCCAGCTCCCTCAGCCCCTCCTGGGGCTCCAGCCCCTTCCCCAGCTCCCTTCTCTGCCCTGGACATGCTCCAGCCCTGTCCTGTCCATCCCTTTACGGAAGCTCAGGATGATCCCCAGATCTTTCACCACCAGCCTGAGGTGTCCACCAGCTCCCTTGAATCTCACAAGCTTGGGTTTTTCTCCACAAGCACCCAAAGACTGTAGGAAATTGAATATTTAATATTTAAAAGCACAGGGTTAAAGACAATGGTCTGAACAACGAGTGGTGGCTATGCCCTGAATACTCAGTCAGGAAATAAAAACTCCCCTGATAGAGATTTTATTAACTTTATTTAAGTAATAAGTATCATGCAAAATGTCCAGACTTTTTCATGCTGGAATTTGGGCAAACAACCCTCTCTGCATCCTGGTGTCGATCCCATCTGCCTGCCCCTATCCCAAAGAACATCACATGGATGAATAATTCCACCCTTAATACGTCGCTCTTTGTAATAAAGCACAAGATAAAAAGATGTCCTCGTGCATTCCATATGGATATGCCCAGTGCAGGTTTTCTTTGGGAAAGGTGTTGGGAATGTTGGAGGGTTGTAGTAAAGTGGGGCTCTGCTCCCCGGGAACAGGGACAGGACAAGGGGAAATGTCCTCAGGCTGTGCCAGGGGAGGCTCAGGTTGGACACCAGCAGCAATTTCTCCATGGAAAGGGTGGTCAGGCCTTGGAAGGAGGTCACAGCTTGGACTCGATGACCTGGGAGGGCTTTTCCAACCTCAATAATTCTGGGATTCTATGAAAAAATGTCCTGCAATATCTCAGAGGCTCTTGAAAAAGAAGCTGGCCCAGCATGGCAGGGTTAAGGGAGAAAATGAAAAAGATGGCACGTTCAGAACCTCAAGATGACCATTCAGAGCCTCTCCAGCCACAGCTATTTTGGGTTTCAGCAGTGTCTTGAGTAAACCTCGTTTCGCACGAGGCGCTCTGCACCACAGAAAGCCAATTCTCTCCTCTTATTAAAAACTTTAATTTCCACCTATGAAACCTCGCTCAAAATCAAAATCAAATCAAAATTTATCCCAGCTTTAGGACTGGGGTGTTGCTTACCTCCAGCCCCAGATCAGGAGAGATGGAGGTGTTGGGAGAACACAGGGAATGCCTGTGGGAAGAGGAAGTGCCCTGCCAGGTGAAGTTTTGTTTGCCTGGGTATGGACAGGGGTGTAGGGCAGGTGCAGGCCTGTTCTCCCTGCTGTTGCCTCACTTCTCCAGGAGGTTTGTCCATAAACACCACACATTTCAGGTGGCTTTAGGATTTAGGACTAGGATCTAATTAGAGGATGTAAAGAAGAGGGGAAAAGGAAAGGGAGGAGAACAGATGGAAAAAGACTGGGATAAAGAAAGGTTAGGTTTGAGGAAGATTAGGAGAGGGAAAGATGGGATAGTAGGAAGATGAATGAGCTAAAAGAAAACAGGAAGAATCATGGATTTGTGTGTCCAGAGGAGGCTCCAGGATGAGCAGAGGGATGGAGCAGCTCTGCTGGGAGGAAAGGCTGGCACAGCTGGGATTGTTCAGCCTGGACAGGAGAAGCTTTGGGCTGAGCTCAGGGTGGCCTTGCAGGGCCTGAAGGAGCCCCAGGAAACCTGGAGAGAGACAATTCCCAAGGCCTGCAGGGACAGGACACAGGGAATGGCTTCCTAGTGCCAGAGGGCAGGGCTGGATGGCATCTGGGGCAGGAATTGTTCCCTGGCAGGGTGGGCAGGCCCTGGAATAGAATTCCCAGCTTTGCTGTGGCTGCCCCTGGATCCCTGGCAGTGCCCAAGGCCAGGTTGGACACTGGGGCTTGGAGCAGCCTGGGACAGTGGAAGGTGTCCCTGCCCATGGATCTGGAAGAGCTTTAAGGTCCCTCCAACCCAAACCATTCCATAGATCTGGGGTCTTTCTTGTCAGCTCCCTCCAGACACTTCCTTCAGGTCACCCCAAAGCTTCTCCTGTCCAGGCTGAACAATCCCAGCTGTGCCAGCCTTTCCTCCCAGCAGAGCTGCTCCATCCCTCTGCTCATCCTGGAGCCTCCTCTGGGCTCTCTCCAGCAGCTCCGTGTCCATCTGCCACAATGTGATGCTTGCACACCATGGAAGGAGTTTGGATTCTTTTTGCTGTTTACTTTTAAAAAGCTGCATAATTGCACACATCCAGTCTGCTTTAAATGAGGACTAGGTTGCAAAATCAATACCACATAATGACGAGTGTTATTTCTCCTTCCTCTCCTTTGCATCTGCATATGCAAAGTAGATAATTGCCTACTTTTCTTTTCCATGGGCTCTGTGCCACATTTATTTTTCAGGGTGGAGCCACTCTGGAGCTGTGTCAGGATGACATAGTGGAGGAGGCTGCTGTCTCCAGAAGTTTTTCCACGTTTGTTTCAGCAGACAGAAGATGAGCAGTGAATTTGCAGGGGATTACGTGGAAAAGGATGAGCTCTTGGGTTGAAACCAGCTGGGATGTGCCTTAGGAAGGGATCAAATCCCTCCTTCCTTACTGGGGTGAGGCTGCACGAGTCAGTTCAACCACACTTCTTGCAGGTGGCCATGAATTTCACCCTCCCAGTTTCTGAATGTCTGAATTGACATTTTGTGGTCTCATTTGCAGAAGTGCTGAATGATCCCAGATGGAATGAATTCAATTGGTGCTACACATGTGAAGTGCTCCGAATGAGGATCGCTGCAACTTCTCGAAATATTCACTTGGGCTCTTCACTGTCTCAAACTGAGACACCAGAACCCAAAGAAGCTTCAAGCGCAGGTAATTCCAGCCCATCGCAAACCCATCACACCCAGGAGGAAACAAAACATGTTTATGGCTGATTGTTCTTTTCCATGGAAAGGGGAGGAAGGGGCATCTTCCTGCTGTTTATCCCGATATCCCAGCAGTGTCCTGCCCAAAAAAACCCTAACCCCAGGATGGCCCCTCTCACCCTTCTCCTGATTGTTAATGGCTATGCCAGGTGGGACCAGGAGTCTCCAAAATTCCTGATAGGAGGGGACAGCTGGGGAGTCGAGCTCTAGGAACAGGAAACAGGGACAGGAGGAGAGGGAACGGCCTCAGGCTGGGCCAGGGGAGGCTCAGCTTGGCCAGCAGCAGGAATTTCCCCATGGAAAGGGTGCTCAGGCCTTGGAAGTGCCCAGGGAGCTTTGGAGTGCCCATCCCTGGAGGTGTCACCTGGAGGTGACACTCAGAGCTCTGGGCTGGGGACAAGGTGGGCACAGCTGGGACTGCCTGGCCTGGGAGGGCTTTTCCAGCCTCAGGGATTTCAGGATTCTGAGAAATACAGCTGGGTGGTGGTGGGAATGACTGTGGAAGGATCTGGGGCTCTGGAAGCCTGGGAATTAAGGTGTCCTTTGGGAGGTGCAGTGACCAGGGGGGCTCGGCTGGGTTATCCCGACCTGCTGAGTGCCAGCAGAGCCTGGGGAAAAAAGAGGGACAAATGACTGAACTAAGAAAAGCTTTAAACTGGGAGAGAGGCAGGCCGGTGATAGAGTCCAAAAGTAATTGTAACAAATTGTAGCTTACGTGGAATACAAGATAAGATTAGAGAGATACAAAATGAGATTACATGGGATATTGGGAAGGAATTGATCCCTGGCAGGGTGAGCAGGCCCTGGCACAGGGTGCCCAGAGCAGCTCTGGCTGCCCCTGGATCCCTGGAAATGTCCCAGCTCAGGTTGGGTGTGGAACCTCGTGGAAGGTTCCCTGTCCACGGCAGGGGTTGAGATTTAAGATCCCTCCCAACCCAAACCATTCCATTGTTCCCTGGTGAGGAAACAGCTCTAAATGCACGAGCAGGCAGAGCGAGACTGGGAGAAGCTGCAGAGCCACCACAGGCACACCTTTGGTTCCTGTGTCCCATCTTCAGGCCACGACTCAATTAAATCCCAATCAGTGGCTCATTAACCCTCCAGTGCGAGCAGACACTCCAGCAAAGTGGGAACAGCAATAAAAAGCAGAAGCCTGTAAGAGTGGAAATGAATAAATTCAATGTAATTAGCAAAGGAAAGAGGAAAAATTCCAGGAAGGTGTGGCTGTCGTTTCGGAGTTAGAGCAAGAAAATGGTGAAAAACTGATGTGCTCTTCCTCCAGGATGGCAGCATGGGAAGAGGTGACACAGGGGAGGCCAAAATGATCCGTGGCTTTTTCTCCTCACGCCTCAGCAAGGAGCATGAACAATGGGCCATTGAGTAACCACGAAGAACAGAGGGACCAGAGCAGAACATTTCAGCGAGTTCAGGGCTTTTCCAGTCAGCCAGACCTGGCAGAAACCAGCTGAGAGGACGTGGAGGCCTGGCTGAATCCTAGAGGAATCCACAAGGAATCTCTCCCCGCACCTGGAAAAGGGAAGAGCAGGGACAGGTGCTGCAGTCACCTGAGTGAAAAAAAACCCACAAAACCAGCTTGGGGAATGTCAGAGGAGAAAACAGCCCAACTTGAATTCCTGGAAATTTCTGGAAACACATCATGAAAGAAAGTTTTCTTTTGTGCATGCGAAATAATGAAATGATAAGTGGAGGCCAAGAATGATTTGCCAGGAACAAATCCTGCCCGGGCAGGTTCATTTCCTCCCCTGACAAGTAGCAGCTCTTATGGACAATAGATAGTGCATATCTTGACTGGAGCGAGGCTTTCGGCACAGCCTCCGCTGAGGGAACTAAAATGAAACCATTGTAAGGTGGACTCAGCTGTTTGAAACATCAAAAACTCTCCAAGAGGGTTTGTTGTTGGTGTGGAAAAATTATGGAAAGCGGTTTGTTGGTTTTTTTTTTGCAGATGCCCTGCCCGGGGTTTGTGCCATTCCCTGTTTTCCTCGTGTTTTGGAGGATGAAAGATTGAGTGGGAAAGTTCTGGCAGGATTAACATTTTGATCCTTGAAGAAACGGTGTGAAAACAGCAGGTTTCAGTGCAGGTGTAAATTCAGTTTTAGGTAAGAATAAACCCCCCTCCCAGTGGAAGGAGCCAACAAGTCAAAAAAAAAACCTGGACAAAATCCTATGGGGGGGATTTTGGGAGAGCTTAAGCTCCTTGGGAATCAAAAAAAGCTGTGGGAAAGCGAGGATTGTCCTGAAATGTCTAAACAGGCTGGTTGGGATGCGTGGAATAATTCCTGCACTCCCACTCAGCCCCGGGGAGGTTTGAAACTGCAAAATGAACGGTTCCCTTTGGTCACTGACCTCCAGAAACCCCAGCGTGGTCTCCAACTTCCTCACCAGGCCGATTAGGGAAAGTCCTGAGAGCACAAAATGGTGCTGAAAAGTCTTTAAAAACGCTGACCCCGGAGGGGAATCTCAAAGAACTGGGCTTGGTTGTTTTAATCTAGAGAAAATAGGACAGAGAAGAAACATGATAAGAGTCTTCAAATATGTAACAGGTAGAAGGCAGCAGGAAACTCTCAATGCTTAGAGGGGAGCAGGGAGCTTGAAGCTTTTTTTTTTTAAAAAAAAATCCAGAATTAAAATTTCTGCTGGATTTAAGGAAAAACTTCCAAGTTAGGGAGTTAAGGATGCCTTGGAGGGCATTGAGGGAGTTGAATGCAGCTGGAAAAAGCATCACGGATTATTGGTGTGTTGGGGAAGCCTGAGGGAAGAAGCTTTGAGGCAACTGTACCCAAAAAGCTGCAGAAATGGATTTGAAAGGCTCAGGTGACATCTGGAGCTGGAGACGTCCCCAAGGGTGCTGCCCATGGGTGAAGCATCTCTCAGCTCCCAGGAAGTTCTTTCCAGCAACCTCAAAGCAGGGGGGAAAATAAAGGAGAAAAGTCAGCTCTAAGATGCAAACATTGAAAGGTTTCAAAGCCCCAGATAATTTCTTGAGGTCCTTTCATGACTTCAGTCATTGTAAACAGACACAGAAGGTGCCAGAATGGCTGAATTTCTGCTTCAGTGGTTTCCTGCCACAGGTGAGAAAAAGGATGTGAAGCGTTGTTGGCGTCTTGTGCGAAATAAATAAATAAAAGAGGGAAATAAATTAATAAATCAAGGCAGGCAGCATCCTGAGCGTTTCTGGCAAGAGCAGCCTGCAATCCCATCACCTGGGAGACAACCAGGGACAGGCACTGCTGCTCTGTCAGGGGAATGAGAGGTTTTGTCAGGAACCTGAGGGATGGGTTTGGTTGGATCCCTCTGCAAATATTTAGGAGGCAACAACCCTTGGCCCTGGCCTTGTCCCAGCGCCGAGGCAAGAAAATGAGAAGCACCAGAGGTACAAAGAGCTGGGGAAGGGGCTGGACCCCCAGGAGGGGCTGAGGGAGCTGGGAAAGGGGCTGAGCCTGGAGAAAAGGAGGCTCAGGGGGGACCTTGTGGCTCTGCACAAGTCCCTGCCAGGAGGGGACAGCCGGGGGGGTCGGGCTCTGCTGCCGTGTCCCAGGTGACAGAATGAGAGGAAATGGCCTCAAATTGCCACAGGGGAGGTTCAGGTTGGAGACTGGAAAGATTTTTTCCCTCACGGAGTGAGTTTTTCGCTTGGGATGAGGGATCCTGTTCTGGAATGCAAAGGGCAACACTCCAGTGTGTCTGGAAACCTCTACACCTGGAATTTCTTTTCATTCCTGTGTGGGCCCTCCTCAGGCTCTAATGGATGAAATGTTGCAGTTCTGTGGTGATCGACAACTGAGAGCAGGAAAAGGGCTGAGAGAAAATCTTGGAGTCACCGTTTAGTGTTGGATGGTGTGAATGCAGCTGGGAGGGGGAGCTGGGATCTGTCCCAGGGAACAGGGACAGGAGGAGAGGGAACGGCCTCAGGCTGGGCCAGGGGAGGCCCAGCTTGGCCAGCAGCAGGAATTTCCCCATGGAAAGGGTGCTCAGGCCTTGGAAGTGCCCAGGGAGCTTTGGAGTGCCCATCCCTGGAGGTGTCACCTGGAGGTGGCACTCAGAGCTCTGGGCTGGGGACAAGGTGGGCACAGCTGGGACTGCCTGAGCTGGGAGGGCTTTTCCAGCCTCAGGGATTTGGGGATTCTCTAATTCTGGGAATTGGCTGAGTTGCCACTTCAGCTCCTTCCAGAGGGTCCTGAGGTTGTGCTGAGCAATCCTGGCAGTGCTGAGGAAGCGATAATGGAATTCCGTGCAATTAAAATGTCACCTCCCCCATGGAGCCTCTCCCTGCTTCTCCAGCTGTTTGTCCTCTTCTCTGGGCAGGAATTTGCTGCTAACAAACTGTGTTGTGCAAATAGAATATCACAAACCAACTGATCCAATTTAATTAAGTTTAAGCCCACATTTTCTCCGAGGAATCCCTAACCCAGATTAATTTAGAGGATTGAGGAGGTTTGATCCCTTCACCCTCAGAAATCACACGTGCAAAAGCCATGTTGCTGTTCGTTGTGCTGATATCCAGCAGAAATGCTCAGAATCTGGGAAATACATGAGAAAAGCAAAACAATAATCAAGAAAAAATACTTGTCCCTTGTTCCAGTGAAGCCCATCTGTCTTCTGCTTCCCTGATCATGGTGGCTCTTCCCAAATTCCAGTTTATTAAAGTGGAGAATGTTCAGCCAGGCTCTGTCTCTTCTTTTTTTGACAATTTCTGCACCAGGTTTTCCTGGACATTCGTTCTTTTTTCATTCAAAAATCCTTTTCCCATTCAAAAAGTGTGTCTGGGCAGGAAATGCAGATTTCAGGCATTCTGCAGCATTTCCAGGTCCAGGAAAATCCATTTGGAATTGTGACTTTGCTCCAACTCTCATGGAGCTGTTGCCCAGCTGCAGGTCCCTCTGTGCTCCAGGCCTGGTGCTTCCAAGAGTTCATTCCCTGTGCAGGACTTCTGATGGAACAGGAAATGTTTGGATTTCCATTTGGAGACCAATTTTAAATTGGTCTTTTTTAAATTTAAAGATCCCATGATCCAGAACATGCTCAAGTGGTTTTGTCCAAGAAATCCCCCAGAAAAAAACCAAAAAAAACACCTCCGTAGGTCACTGTAGACATGTTGGAAATACTCAGTAAATGAGAAATCCTGGAAACACAAAGTGGGAAGAGACCTTCAGGATCATCCAGTCCACCCAGCACCACCCACCTGCAGAAGAGTTGCAGATCCCACACCATCGATTCCATGAGATTCAGGAATTCTCTCTTGGAATGACACAAAGCAGATTCATCAAACACTTTCTTTGTTGCTGCCAGGCAGAGAAAAATCATCCTGGGGGACAACAAAAGGCCTTGCCCTTAGTTCTTGGTTTCTTTATTACACAGGCACAATTCAAAATTTAAAATTTCAAGCGACAAACGGGATCCCATGATTTTCCCCAAATCAGTGGGCAGATCTCACTGGAGTCACACTGCAAAAGAATTTAGTCCTTGCAACAATATATTAAGGAAACTGTTTGGTGGAATGTGAATAATTTCAAATCTTTTCAATAATCCACTTATTCCTGCATGTTCAACCTGCAGCAGATATCAAATATAATCAGAAGGCTCAAACTCAGCTTGTGCTGATGATTAATGCAGGCGTTAATTCCTCCAATTAATGTTTGTGCAAAGTTACTCTGCTTGACAAAGATCAGGAGCTTACAGGTGTTGGATGTCACTGATATCATCGACCTGGGGGATTAAATCACCAGGGAATTCGGGAGGCTTGAAGAATTTAATCACAGTTTGCCTCAAACCGTTCTGAATTTTCTGGTAATTTGTGTTCCTGCCTGGCTGGGAATTCAGTGGTAAAATATCGTTTGGAGAGTGCTTCAACACCCCCCCCACACACACACATCCAGGCTTCCAAACTGAAAGTAAAACCAGGAGATTTTGCTGAAACCCCCCCCATATGTGAAAGATTTTGAGGGTTTTGGGGTTCAGGGTTAAGGTCAGAGCTCACCAGGGGCTGCAGCTCCTCCAGAGGGGCGTCAGCAATCTCTGGGAGCAGGAAGAGTGCCCTGATGGCACCTGAGCTTTTCCATGAATTTGCAGGAAGTTTCCTCAGGGCAGTGCAGGAAACAGCTCTGGCGCATCTGGAAGAGGGAGAAAGCTCCAGCTCAGTGTGGAGATTTTATTCACTGGGAAGTAACAAAGGAAAAGCCTTAGAGGAAAACTGCAGGCAGGGAAATCTGGATGGATAAAAATCAACATAATGGAATCACAGAACAGTTTGGGTCGGGAGGATCTTAAATCCCACCCAGTGCCACCCCTGCCATGGCAGGGACACCTCCCACTGTCCCAGGCTGCTCCAAGCCCCAGTGTCCAACCTGGCCTTGGGCACTGCCAGGGATCCAGGGGCAGCCACAGCTGCTCTGGGCACCCTGTGCCAGGGCCAGAGGCTCAGCTCTTTCTGCCACACTCCAAATAAAAACTCAGAAACCTCTGGCAGGATCTCAACCTCAAAAAAAACAAAAAATGAAAAACAAAAACCAAAAAACCCCAAAATTATACACCAAACATGGAAGAGCTCAGAGCCCCTGCCAGGGCCTAAAGGGGCTCCAGGAGAGCTGCAGAGGGACTGGGGACAAGGCCTGCAGGGACAGGAGCCAGGGAATGGCTTCCCAGGGCCAGAGGGCAGGGCTGGATGGGATCTGGGGCAGGAATTGTTCCCTGGCAGGGTGGGCAGGCCCTGGCACAGGGTGCCCAGAGCAGCTGTGGCTGCCCCTGGATCCCTGGCAGTGCCCAAGGCCAGGTTGGACACTGGGGCTTGGAGCAGCCTGGGACAGTGGGAGGTGTCCCTGCCATGGCAGGGGTGGCACTGGGTGGGATTTAAGATCCTCCCGACCCAAACTGTTCTGTGATTCCATTATGTTGATTTTTATCCATCCAGATTTCCCTGCCTGCAGTTTTCCTCTAAGGCTTTTCCTTTGTTACTTCCCAGTGAATAAAATCTCCACACTGAGCTGGAGCTTTCTCCCTCTTCCAGATGCGCCAGAGCTGTTTCCTGCACTGCCCTGAGGAAACTTCCTGCAAATTCATGGAAAAGCTCAGGTGCCATCAGGGCACTCTTCCTGCTCCCAGAGATTGCTGACGCCCCTCTGGAGGAGCTGCAGCCCCTGGTGAGCTCTGACCTTAACCCTGAACCCCAAAACCCTCAAAATCTTTCACATATGGGGGGGGTTTCAGCAAAATCTCCTGGTTTTACTTTCAGTTTGGAAGCCTGGATGTGTGTGTGTGGGGAGGGGGTGTTGAAGCACTCTCCAAACGATATTTTACCACTGAATTCCCAGCCAGGCAGGAACACAAATTACCAGAAAATTCAGAACGGTTTGAGGCAAACTGTGATTAAATTCTTCAAGCCTCCCGAATTCCCTGGTGATTTAATCCCCCAGGTCGATGATATCAGTGACATCCAACACCTGTAAGCTCCTGATCTTTGTCAAGCAGAGTAACTTTGCACAAACATTAATTGGAGGAATTAACGCCTGCATTAATCATCAGCACAAGCTGAGTTTGAGCCTTCTGATTATATTTGATATCTGCTGCAGGTTGAACATGCAGGAATAAGTGGATTATTGAAAAGATTTGAAATTATTCACATTCCACCAAACAGTTTCCTTAATATATTGTTGCAAGGACTAAATTCTTTTGCAGTGTGACTCCAGTGAGATCTGCCCACTGATTTGGGGAAAATCATGGGATCCCGTTTGTCGCTTGAAATTTTAAATTTTGAATTGTGCCTGTGTAATAAAGAAACCAAGAACTAAGGGCAAGGCCTTTTGTTGTCCCCCAGGATGATTTTTCTCTGCCTGGCAGCAACAAAGAAAGTGTTTGATGAATCTGCTTTGTGTCATTCCAAGAGAGAATTCCTGAATCTCATGGAATCGATGGTGTGGGATCTGCAACTCTTCTGCAGGTGGGTGGTGCTGGGTGGACTGGATGATCCTGAAGGTCTCTTCCCACTTTGTGTTTCCAGGATTTCTCATTTACTGAGTATTTCCAACATGTCTACAGTGACCTACGGAGGTGTTTTTTTTGGTTTTTNTAAAACTCAAAAGAAAGACTCATGAATGTTATAATCCTGCCATCCCCAAAGAAAAACCTCGCCTGGAGGAGAATCAAAAGTGTAAAAACTGGACTCTAAAGGCAGGCCGACGGGGCGAATGACAGAGAGACACGGCGTGGGCCGGTCTAGTGTTTGCTACCCAAATTCGATCGAATTTTATCTGTGTTGTGGCTAGGATTTTTTGGCTGTTTCATTGTAATTTGGCTGTTTGTTTGTTGTGTTTTTGTTTCTTTTCAATTCGCATTAACCGGAAAATAAATTTTGCCTTTTTTTTAATTCTGATTCGGCTCACCACATTTATAACATTCTCATGGCAATCCCAGATAAAACAGAAGGTCCTCTGTTGCCCTGAGTTTTCTGTCTTTTGTCTTTCTGTAGAAAAACAAAAGACAGAAAACTCAGGGCAACAGTCCCCAACACCTCCCTGCTGTTCTTGGGGCAGCAAAGCCCAGAATTAACCCCCGAGCCTGCCCCTCCAGCCCTGGCGAGGCAGCAGCTGACAATGCACCACCAACCCCTCAGCCCCTGGTGTAAAATGATCCCAGAGCCCACGCCGTGCCCACCTTTGTTTCCTCACCCACTCGGGAGTGGCAGCACCAAACCCACCCCAGGCTGGGGACGGCGACAAGCACCGGGGGATGTCCCCGAAGCGCCAGCGCTGGCACAGTCCCCTCCGGGGAGATTTGGTGTCTTTGCTGCCCCATCCCCTCACCCTGGAGCTCTCCCGGGGTTCCTGACACATCCCCACACATCGCTGGGTCCCGGCAGGAGGACGGGGGGGAGCCGGCAGGAGACGCCGGTGCCGGCGACGCTGGGGGCAGGCTGCGAGCATTTCCATGGCAATGCCGTTGTTTGTCTGGAGCTCCGGGAAGAGGGAACAAGAGACAAAAAGCCGAGGATTTGTGGATGGGCGACCTGGGGCTGCGGCCCGTGAGGGGGGAGGAATCTGTGCCGTCATTCCTGAGGGAGGCAGGTGTGGGCACACGTGTGAGCTTCGGGAACAAAGAGAGCTCTTGGAGGAGGCCGCAAAAATAGGGAAGGGCCTGGAAGGAGCAGCTGAGGGACCTTGGATTGTCCAGCTGGAGCGGAGGGGGCTGAGGGACCTTGGATTGTCCAGCTGGAGCAGAGGGGGCTGAGGGACCTTGGATTGTCCAGCTGGAGCAGAGGGGACTGAGGGAGAACCATCAGGGGCTGCAGCTCCTTCTGAGGGACAGCTCCCATCTCTGCTCCTGCCACAGGGACAGCACCCAGGGAGTGGCTGGAGCTGTTCCAGCAGGGATTGAGGTGGGATTTTAGGGCAAGGTGCTTCCCCCAGAGGGTGCTGGGCACTGCCCAGGCTCCCCAGGGAATGGGCACGGCCCCGAGGCTGCCAGAGCTCCAGGAGCCTTTGGACAGCGCTGCCAGGGATGCCCAGGGGGGATTGTTGGGGCTCTGGGCAGGGACGGGGCTTGGATTGATGATCCTTGTGGGTTTATCCTCACTCAGGAATTCCATGATTCTCTGTTCCTGGAGGAACTCTGAGCCTTCTTTAATTTTCAGGACCAATCAATGCTGGCACTGCAAGCAGAGATGGGTGGAATGAGCAGAGGGTGAAGGAGCAGCACAGACCACGGGCCACCAGAGCTTTGGTGGCAGCATCAGTGTCACCTGTGGGACTGCAACACCACTGGAATTTTGTGTTTTTTGGTGGCTTTAACTGGGGTGGAGCCGTGTTCCACCTGCTGCAAGGTGTGGGCAGGATGCTGCAGGTGAGCGTGGGCTGGGGATGAGCACACGATGCAACAGCAAGGAAGCAAACAAATCAGAATTTCATTTCCTGTAAGAAGCAGCAGCTCTGCCCTGTTTGGTGATGGGTTCTGACACTGCAAACAGCAGGAAAATTGCCCTGAGAAATCCACAGGAAGCAACAAATGCCCTTAAGCAGAGGAGTAAGGCAAAATTTGCCTTTTTTAACCTCCATTCCTGGGCTTGTCACATGAAATCTGAACACCGAACAGTGTGAAAATGCCAATGAAACTGGAACACTTAAAGTTTGCTTTCTTTCTTGTCTTTCTTAATTAAAAAAAGAAAAAAAATAAAGGCTTTTACCACTTTGTAGCCCTTCCAAAATAAATAATTAACAATAATGAAATTGTTCCATATCACATAAACAACGGCCCCAGGCCTACTTTTTGGTGGATGATTTATATCTGTCGTTTCCTTTGGCAGAGCTCGGGCTCTATCTCGAGATAAAATTATAAACACAAATATCATACAGCAAAGGGCACTCCAAGTTTTGAAGTCCTGAGAGACTCAGTCCCAGGTTGGATTGGTTTTTTTTTTCCATAATGTCACCTCACCCAGGGGAAACTGTTCCAGTTTCAGCAGATGCCCTTTGATTTCTTAAATCTAGTGGGCAGCACACAATGGCTGAAGTCTGGAAGGATCCAAACTGGCCAGAAAAACTGATCCAAACTTTTTATGTTGTGTCACAGCCACAGATCCCTCCACAGACAATCCTGGAACAACTCACCTCTCCAGAAAATACTGATTTCTCTTTGTCCCCAGCCCTGCTCCAGCTGTTCTCCCCCCTGCAGAATGATCCATGAGTTTCTTGCTCTCCATCTGCCTTTCCACACCACAAATCCCTTTCGTGCAGGGATGGGAGAAGGAGGACCAATATCTATAATTATGTAACTTGGCACCACCTGCTCTGAGGGTGGTGTTTGGGAATGAGGAGAAAGTGAAAACTCCTTTGTTCAGTGGAATTTCCCTCCATGCATCTGTTGGATCTGCAGGGGCCAAATTCTTGGAGGTGAGCTGGAAAAGAGGCAATAAAATCTGACAGCCCTGGAGGAATCTTGGGCTGGATCAGGGCAAGGGAGGGGATTGTGCCCTGGGAGATTCCACCTGCAGAGCTGCCCCAGCCCTGGGGCCCAGCACAGGGAGGACGTGGAGCTGCTGGAGAGAGCCCAGAGGAGGCTCCAGGATGAGCAGAGGGATGGAGCAGCTCTGCTGGGAGGAAAGGCTGGCACAGCTGGGATTGTTCAGCCTGGACAGGAGAAGCTTTGGGCTGAGCTCAGGGTGGCCTTGCAGGGCCTGAAGGAGCCCCAGGAAACCTGGAGAGAGACAATTCCCAAGGCCTGCAGGGACAGGACACAGGGAATGGCTTCCCAGTGCCAGAGGGCAGGGCTGGATGGGATCTGGGGCAGGAATTCTTTCCCATGAGGGTGGTGAGGGGCTGGGATGGAATTCCCAGATTTGCTGTGGCTGCCCCTGGTTTCCTGGCAGTGCCCAAGGCCAGGTTGGACACTGGGGCTTGGAGCAGCCTGGGACAGTGGAAGGTGTCCCTGCCATGGTGAAGAGCTGGAATTGGATTATCTTTAAGGGCCCTTCCATCCCAAACCACTCCATGATTGTGTGCTGTGCCACCTGGGAGAGGGGAAAGAGCTGAAGCCCAGGGATGGACAAGCAGATGGAAAGGCAGAGTTAAAGAGTGCAGCTTCCTCCTCTTGCCTGTTTGCTGAACTTATTGTGGTCCTGGAAGCAGGAACCTTTCTCTGGCAGAGGCCTTAGGGCCAGACTTCTAAAGTGCTGAAGTTCAATGGCATTTTCATAGAATCACTGAATCCCAGACCCTTTTGTGTTGGAAGGGACCTAAAAGTTCATTTCATCCCACCCCTGCCATGGCAGGGACACCTCCCACTGTCCCAGGCTGCTCCAAGCCCCAGTGTCCAACCTGGCCTTGGGCACTGCCAGGGATCCAGGGGCAGCCACAGCTAATCTGGGAAGCAGCAGCTCCTCATTCCAGTGGGCACCACGTTTTTGCCCACCCTGAAGCAGCTGCTGAGAGGAAAAAAAGGGCTGTGGAAGGAGAAGATGGACCTGGAAGAGGCTGCTGAGTTCCGTGAGGGCTTTTCGACAAACAAGCAAATGTGATGATGGGAGAAAATGAGAGGCTTTTCCTGGCTGGATGTGGATGAGAGGTTTCAAAGGGAGAAATCCTGCTCTCAGGATACACTCGCAGCATTTTCAGAAGGATTTGTCCTTCAGAGATGGATTATACAACTTTTCTTATTACAGGAATGGGAAGATTAAAGATCCCAAACGCTCTGTACTTTGGAGTTGTGGTAATGAATGTGCCAGGAATCTGGGGCGATTTCCAAAATGCATTTTAATCCATAGTAGGCCGGGTGTTGTGCACCGTAAGCAATTTTCATTGTTAGATGGAAGTAAATATAAATTACTGAAGAATCTGAAAATCCTGTTCCACCCAGCAGCTCACAGAGCATTTCAATCCTGTGTACTCGGGCATTTGGAAGGGAGGGAGGCGAAAAAGCTGTGACAAAACCACCACTTAATGACACATTTGCCAAATGGAGCTGGTGGTTTGCATGCACAAAAGCTCTTCCTGCACCTCCTGAAGTGCACAGACAGCTTTTCTCTATGCAAACCACCTCTGCAGGATGTCCACACCTCAATCCAGGATGGTGCAAGGGCAGGGAGGGATGGAAAATTCAGATTTGCAGTTGTAGAGGCCAAGCTGGGGTCCCTTTCAAAGTTACTTTTCAGCTCCTCATTTAAATACATATTTTATATTTCTAATTTTATGGATTTAAATGTATTAAAGAGAAACCACTGGAAGCCAATCTCTCTCCCCTGCCCCAAATCCTTATTCCAAGCTCTCCCAACTGTGTTAGATGTGAAAGGCCTGAGCAGGGAGCCTTATCAGAGTGACTGCAGTGCCCAGGGGATGAGTCATGGAGCAGATTCCCATTCCTGCCTGTGGACAGAGCACTTGGAACACAAAAGGCTGGGAGGAGGAGGAGGAGGGACAGCACTGCAGCAGCCCCCAGCTCCTGGGAGGCTGGAGGTGGAGCTGGCGGGTGAGAACTGCAGGAATTGTTTCCATCACATGGTTAATGACTCAGCAGCGTTAGCCCAAAATATTTATTTTTTTTTTTTTTCTCCTCTCCACCAGCTCATCTGTGGACAAGAATGGGGGCACTGGGAGAGGAGAGGGGAGGCTGGGTGAGCATCCTATGGATTTTCCACCCCGGATTTGCCATCCCCAGGGTTGGAACACCTGGGCTACCACACCCCCAGAGAGATTCCAGCTGGATACCGTGCCCAGAACTGTCTGGAGTTTGGGGCACCTCAACATAAAACAGGTCTAAAGCTCTTGGGGAGTGTCCAAAGGAGGGACATGAGGATGGGGAAGGTTCTGGTTTGGACAGCACTCCCAGGGACGCATCGAGGGGATTGCTGGAGTGTCTGTGCAGGGCCAGGGCTTGGTTCAGTGATCAGTCATCCCTGTGTGTCCTTCCAGCTCAGGAGATTCCAGGATTCTAAGCTCGGATCAAGGCCTTCAGTCAATAAAAGCACCCTTCTCTTCCCCAGCGCAAAGAATTGGAACTTCCAGGAGCTGTTCTGAGGTGCAGCTGGAACCCCAGCAGCCACGAGGGTGCAGAGCAAGCCCTGAGCACGCTGTCCCTGCATTCCCAAAGTCTGCCTCTCCCAGCCCTGGGAGCTGCCAGGAGGGCAGGAATGGCCGGGAGGGGAGTGGGAGGCAGCCTCGTCTGCTCAGGCCACACTGCTGAGCTCACTCCCATTCTCCTGCTCCCAGAACAAGAAGTGAGAGTGTTTAGAGTTTTATTTTAAGCTGAGCTCAAGCACAGCCCCTGCAGGCTCTGCCCCTCCCTGGTGTGGGTTACGTCACCGTGGCCCCAAATCCCTCTGCTTTCAGCCCGGCCGTCCACACAGAACTCCTGCACAGCGCTCACTTCCCGTGGTTTTCCTGCTGCTGGGCAAGTGTTAATGTGGAGTTTGGTGCCAGTCTGGCCCTCTGGCTTCTGTCCCCAGCGTTCCCAGAGACACCCACAGCCCTCAACAGTGGAGTCTTGCTAAAGCCTCCCACCAGCCACAGCTCCAGGCTGGAAGGTCACGCCGTCCTTCCCTCGTGTTCATTCCCAATTTGGGGAAGCCCTGCCAGCCCTGTGAGGACACTCAGCCACCTGCCCTGGCACTCCAAGGATGGGCACTCCAAACCTTCCAAGCCCTGACCACTCCTTCCATGAAGAAATTCCACCTGGTGTCCAACCCAACCCTCCCCTGGTGCAATTTGAGGCCATTTCCTCTCATTCTGTCACCTGGGACACGGCAGCAGAGCCCGACCCCCCCGGCTGTCCCCTCCTGGCAGGGACTTGTGCAGAGCCACAAGGTCCCCCCTGAGCCTCCTTTTCTCCAGGCTCAGCCCCTTTCCCAGCTCCCTCAGCCTCTCCTGGGGCTCCAGTCCCTTCCCCAGCTCCCTGCCCTGCCCTGGACACGCTCCAGCCCCTCCAGGTCTGTCCTGCAGGAGCCAGAGCTGGACACAGCCCTGGAGCACAGAGGGACAATCCCTGCCCTGCTGAGGACACACATCTGACACCAGAAATGCCCCACTGGCTCTTTTTTAGGTGCCAAGAGCTGCCTCAGAGCACAGTCTGCTCCCAGCAGGACCTGGGAGGGAGGAGCAGAGTCAGGCCGGGCCCTGAGGCTGCAGGAAGGGTCACCACTTCTCACTCAGCATCTCCACCATCTGTGCTGCCCTGCCCTCTTTACTCAGGGGGCAGCCAACGCCACAATCCAGCTCTTAATTTAGACCCCAAATGTTATTTATGAGTTCATCATCCCAGATGGACTCGGTCCCAGGAATCTCTGCTATCAAAGACTCATGAAAGCCTCGGTTTTACAAACTGAGATGAATCAATGCCTCCCCTTGCTGCCTATTGACGTTCCCTATTCCCTGCAGGTGCTCCACAGCTCAGGAGCACATCCAAGGAATTGGAGGAGCCCCTCTGAACTCACAGCCAAGTTGGTGCAAAGTAAGAAAATTTAAATTTGCTGAAGTTTGCCCCTTTCGGTCGACTTGCCTATCGAACAGAAACATCCCAGAGAGACTAAAGCCACAATGAGCCAAATGATCTGACACAATCCCAGAATCATCAGAGTGGGAAGAGCCGTTCAGGCTCAGACAGTCCCACCCCAGCACCACCAGCATCACCCCAAACCCTGTCCCTAAGTGCCTCATCCCTGATGAGGGGTAATGATAGTTGCAGGGATTTCCAAGAAGAAAAGGGAGAAGTTTCAGGAGCAGCAGCTGCTCTGCAGCCCTTCAAGCAGGGTTCACTCCAGCCTGGATTTCTGCTGGGTGAGTGACACTCCAAGGGCTCCTTTGGCCCAAAATTGAAATCACAGGTATTTTAGAGAACCATGGAATGGTTTGGGTTGGAAGGGACCTCAAAGCCCATCCAGTTCCATCCCTGCCATGGCAGGGACACCTCCCACTGTCCCAGGCTGCTCCAAGCCCCAGTGTCCAACCTGGCCTTGGGCACTGCCAGGGATCCAGGGGCAGCCACAGCTGCTCTGGGCACCCTGTGCCAGGGCCTGCCCACCCTGCCAGGGAACAATTCCTGCCCCACATCCCATCCAGCCCTGCCCTCTGGCCCTGGGAAGCCATTCCCTGGCTCCTGTCCCTCCAAGATTTGTGGTGGAGTTTGAGCTGTCTGGGAATCACTGGATGAACTGTTCCCATCACTTTGCCCACTTTCCATCCTCCATCCATTCCATCCTCTATGACCCCTCAGAAATGAGGCATCCCAAACCCCAGTTCACTCCTGGAAAGACAATCCCAGGCTGGGGAATCCTGAGGAACACGAGCAGCAGAAGCTGGTGACTCCTTTCATGAGGGATGACACTCACACAGATTTGGTGGCACTGACCACAGCAAGGCCACCAGCAGTTGTAACAAAGCCCTGAAGAATGGCCAGATTCTTGTTTTTATGAATCAAATCTGGGGAAGTGAAAGGAGGAACTTATCAATTACACGAGGAAGGGGTTTGTCCTCCCTTTACCCCAAGGTTCTGGAGCGTGTGAAAGATTAGGAGGGGTTGCCAAATGGGCCATTTGCTGCCACCCTCTCTGAAAACTTCCTGAAATAAAAGAGCACACTGCAGCTCCTGGGTAGGAGCCTTGGGGCACACGAGAACATAACCAAAGAATAATTGACCACAAACATGAGCTACGTGCAGAAATGAGGCTGCTCAGTGCTTTATTTGCTCGAGGAGAAGAGGTTCTGAAGGCAGAAATTCTCCTACATTTGTTAAGCAGCACCTCCTGGAGACCTCGGAGATCTCATGATTATTTCCAGCTCCAAGCGTAAAACTCAGGGATGCTTTATGGATAAAATTACCTGGTGGCTGGGGCTAAAAGATGCTTTACCTGCAGCATCCTCTTTTCAGACAATTAACCCTGACCGCAGTGAAATGAAGAAGAAATTCATGCATTAAAATTCCTCGGAAAAGGAATGGCAGGGCTTGTGTTAACAAGCCCAGAGGGGCCCAGGGAAATGGGAAAGCTGCTCCCAGCCTTACAAGATCAGACACAACAGGTTGCTGATTTAACAAGCTGCACTAATACAGGATTTCTTGGCTGTTTTTCCCCCTTAAGGAGGAATTTTCACCCATTTTAATTCCTGGCTAATTTTGATGCCTCGCGCTCATTTTGCTGGATTTCCCACAGGTATTTATTTATTTGTGTGTGACCAATCCGTTGTCACAGTGTACAGGATTCTGAACACCCCCCCAGCATAGATTACAGGAGTTTTGGCTCTTGGAATGCTCAGGAGAGGCTGAGGGAGCTGGGGCTGCTCAGCCTGGAGAGGAGTCACAGTGAGAGGGGCCCTCAGCCCTGGGTGTCCCTGTCTGTCCCTGGGTGTCTTTGGGTGTCCCTGTGTGTCCCTGTGTGTCCCTGTCTGTCCCCATGTCTGTCCCTGGGTGTCCCTGTGTGTCCCCATGTCTGTCCCTGGGTGTCCCTGTCTGTCCCTGTGTGTCCCCATGTCTGTCCCTGTGTGCAGGGAGGGTCACATCAGGCCCAGGCTCTGCTCCAGGCCCAGCAATGGCCCCGGAGCCCCGGGCAGGGCCTGGGCCCAGCAATTCCCCTGAAATCCTGCCCTGGGCAGTGCCCAGCCCTGAGCAGAGCCCAGAGAGGCTGTGGGGTCTCCTCCCTGGGGATATCCCAGGATATCCACAATCCCTGAGCTCTGGGCTGATCCCAGGTGAGCACCGGGGGCTCTTCCAGCCTCCCCCATCCCAGGATTCTGGACCTTTCTAGAACAAGGTGACAACTTGTGACCGACTGATGTGGCCCGAGGTCACTGCCAGAGTCCAGCAGGGGAGAAAGCAGCTGGGAATGGCTCTGGGTTCCCGTGGGGGCAGGAGGGGTGTCCAGAGCTGGAATTCCAAAGCAGGCCATCCGTGCTCTTGTGAGCTCTCCCTTCTCCCCTCTGGAGCAGCAGCTCCCATTGTCTCCCCTTCCCTCCCCACGGCTGTGGGGCTGGAATTAGTGCTGGGCTGTGGGACTGGAATTAGTGCTGGGCTGTGGGGCTGGAATTAGTGCTGGGCTGTGGGACTGGAATTAGTGCCGGGCTGTGGGACTGGAATTAGTGCTGGGCTGTGGGACTGGAATTAGTGCTGCCGGGCTGTGGGACTGGAATTAGTGCTGGGCTGTTCAGGAAAAAATGTTGTGGCTCGTGAGCTGGGAGCCAGGCAGGCCCATTTCCTCTGTCCCCAAGTATTTCCAGAGGCTCATAAAAAGGTGGAATCACCTTTGGAAGAATCATCACTGCTCTGCGTGTCCATCCATGTCTAGGTGTGAAAATGGGAGCAGAAAATAACCCTGGAGCTGGAAAACTTCCTGTGGGCCTAGTGAGGTCTTTCAGCTTCCTCTGCAGGTCGGAGCTGAGATTTCCAGGTGACCTTGCCCCCATTATCAGTGAGATAACCTTGCTCTGTCCTGGCTTTTCCACAGGGACACAGCCAGCAGCAAGTCCTGCCTCTGCAGAGTGGGATCCTCTTGGGGAAAACGGGAATCAGGAGGTGGGAGGGTGCGATTTTCTGTTCCTCAGCTGGGAAAGGGTTGAAGCAGACAGGGGTAAAGGTGGGTCAGGCTGGCTGGGAGCAACAGGAGGAGGGAACGGCAGTGGGAGGCAGGAGTGAACCTAATGGGAACAGAATTTATTGGGAAATCGTTAATTAGTTCATCAGGTGACAGCAGCTCAGCCCATGGGTTTGGGCCTGGAGGGACAGGACAGGGGGTATGGTTTTAAACTGCCAGAGGGCCGGGATAGATGGGATTTTGGGCAGGAATTGTTCCCTGGCAGGGTGGGCAGGCCCTGGAATAGAATTCCCAGATTTGCTGTGGCTGCCCCTGGATCCCTGGCAGTGCCCAAGGCCAGGTTGGCCACTGGGGCTTGGAGCAGCCTGGGACAGTGGGAGGTGTCCCTGCCATGGCAGGGGTGGCCCTGGATGGAATTTAAGGTCCCTTTCCACCCAAACCATTCCATGATTCCATGATCCCGAGCTCACTGCAGGCTTGCACACCCCTCAGCACTGGGACTTTTGGCTTGCACAGGAATTTAACCCATGGACTGGAAATCGTGGGGAATTCTGGGCCTTCCTTGCTCTGGAAGGGATCAGGGCCTGGATCAGCTTCCCGAGCTAAGGGAGATTCACCCGCAGGTGCCCACGAGGCAGGTGTTGTGTAACAGGCAACCAAAGTCACCCAGAAGGGACACCTGGGAAAGGTTTTGGTGTCCAGAGCTCTGTGGGTGTCTCACAGAGCAGAACCCCTGTCTCAGCTGACCAGGACGATTCTGGGCAGAAGGGGAATGGCTTGGGTCGGAGGGGACCTTAAAGACCACGACAAAAATCCCTTTGATCTCCCCTTGCTCCACCGTTTCCAGCCTTCCCAGTAATTCCTGTGGAATGGCAGGGAGAGCCCCTTGCTCCAGCCCTTCTCTTCTGTGGGAAAGCAGCTGCTTTTTGGACCACAAAAAGTAAATTTTGGGTTGGATAAGGTGAGGAATAACACATCAGGGGACGCTTCTCTGGCAGGCCCAGCGGAGGGGAACAGCTCAGTTTTGGGGATATAATTTTTCCCTGGGTTATTGGCTATGGAAATGCCTTTTCAGTTTTGTTTCTAAGCCAAGAGAGAAAGATCCGGGCTTGGAATTCGAGTCACTCCTGGTTCAGAGCCCAAAAACCCCAAGATGTAAAGGTTAGCAAGGAAGGATCCCTGAAAAGCATCCCTTGGGATCTGCAGCTGTCTGGGGATAGTGACCCCGCTGGCCAGCAAACATGTCTGGGCTTTGCTCAACACTTCACATTCGCATTCACATCCAGGACAAAGTGGAGTTCAAATTCTTCCCAACAGACTAATTAGGCAAAATATTTAGAAACGCTGCAATTCCAGTCATGCTTTTGCCATAACATTTGGAGAAACAATGATGCTTTCATATAGCCAGAGCCTCTGAGGCTGGGAAAACACCCAGGTCACAAAATTATACCCAGGTTTAAGAGCTCTGATGACAGAAATTCCTGATGCACCCATGCATCCAGATTTTGCTCGCTGGGCACACCTGAGAAGCTTTTAATTGGGTTGAGGAGGGCTTGAGCTGTTCAGCGAAAGGAGAATATCTTTTCCAGCAGGAGCAGGCAGCTAATCAGACAGAATATTCTCTGCCAGAGCAGGCAATGTATATTTACAAAGCTTTTGTAGCTCCTTTGTTGTGCATTCTTTCCACACACCAGCACAGAAAGATCATGTTCACAGCAGCGCCTGCTGCGAGGTGTCGGATTGCCGTCGGATTTTTCCAAATAATTAAAAAAAAAAACAAACCCACAAACAAACAAACATCAAACTACAATGAAAGAGAAGCGAGGGAATCCTGGAAATGGGGAACAAACTCTTCCATTTTCATTAGGCTGCGACAGAACCTGTGAAAAATCTGGTGCCTTTTGTGCCACATGAATGTGCTGCTGCTTTTTCCTTCGGCGGAGCGTGGCGTGATGAAACCGTGGCTGCGTCACCAGCGGCGTGCCTGAGAGAGCAGCCAGCCACTTCCAGAAGGGTAGGAAAAGCAAATGCCCAAGAGTTTATGGAGTGACAGAGCCAATTCTTGTCCTGATTTATTGAACCTCCAACTGGAGCACTCCGATCCCCCTTCTGCCAAGTGATGTCGTTGGAATGCCGGGTTATTTTCTCATGCGAAAAACCAAAAAAAAGAAGAAGAAGAAGNAAGAAGAAGAAGAAGAAGGGGAAAAAAAAGGGCCTTGGAACTCTTAAAATTAAGGACCTTCTCTCCTCTTGTCAGGCTGCAACAAACGCGGCATATTTCTCAGTGTGGCTTCTTTGCCAGTGGTTTTTAAAGCACGGAGGTGGTTTTGTTTGGGTTTTTTTTTTTTTTAATTGGAAATGAAAACAATGGATTATGTGGGGCCGGGCAGGTGAGGCAGCATCCAGGGCAGCCTGGGCTCCTCCTCCTCCTCCTCCTCTGCCTTCCCCAAGTGCCTGATCCCGTAAACACCTTAAAGCAGAGCTGGCTCCTGCCCTTGGTGCTATCAAGTGGGAAGGCATTTTATTTTTTTCTGGAATGAAAGAGCCAATTTATGCCCTTTTATGGGCCAGGGGAGGACTCGCTGCAGTGGAAACTTTTCTGCAATAAAGGTTCCCTTGTTTATGAGCCCTTTGTGTGGCAGTTGTGGGACCACTCGGTGTGCTCAGGCATCTCCTGCAGGCTCTGCTAAGGAGATCAGGCCACCTCATTCCTTCTCCCTGGGATCTGGGATGGGTTTTCCAACACTCCTTTGGCTGCCATCAATTGATGGATAAACCGAGTTTGTTCCATGCGGGGAATCCCAGAAGGGTTGGGGTTGGGAGGGACCTCAAATCCCATCCCTACCATGGCAGGGACACCTTCCCCTGTCCCAGGCTGCTCCCAGCCCCATCCAAGCTGCTCTTGGACACTTCCAGGGATGGGGCAGGCACAGCTTTTCTCTGCCAGGACCTCCCCACTCACAGGGAAGAATTTCTCCCCAATATCCCATCTAACCCTGCCCTCTTTCACCTCAAACCCATTCCACTCGTCCTATCCCATGCCCTTGTCCAAAGCCCCTCTCCAAAGCTGTCCCCCAAAACCCCTCTCCAAATTTGTCCCCCAAAGCCACCAGAAAACCCACCGTTCCCAGGAGCAGTTCTGCTCTCTGTTCAAACCAGTTCCACCAGTAAAAAAAATCTTGTTTGTGCCTAAATCAGCCCCTGCCGGACCCAGATTCCTGCTGCCTTTTCACTTTAGAAATGCTGGTTTTGTTTGTAATTTCCAAAAAGCTGCTTTCACCTCCGAGTGAAAGACTGACCCGACACAAAAAAAAAAAAAA